>ML662436.1:1205336-1223278 GCA_007570785.1 Antilocapra americana
AAGGAGAGAGCAGAGACAGGGGGAGAGAGAGAAGGAGAGAGCAGAGATGGGGAGAGAGAGAAGGAGAGAGCGAGACAGAAAGAGAGAGAAGAAGAGGGAGAAGGGATGGAGGAGAGCAGAGAAGAGGGGAGACAGGTAGAGAGAGAACAAGGAGCAGAAACTGAAAGCGCGTTGGAGGCAGGTTCTGGAAGTTGCAAGAGATGGCCAGGGGTATGAGGGTGACATTGTGCCCCAGCAGTCTGTGTGCTCAACGTGAGTGTGAAGCCTTTCTCTTTGCCAGGCAGTGGGACAGGGGACCCAGTCTCCTTCAATCCAAGGAAGCCTGCTGAACTGAGGCAGTGAGCTGCCCCTTTCCTCCCAGGGCGAGGGCAGCAAGAGGAAGGCTTGGACTCTGGTGCTCTCCCAGCAAGTGAAACCTGTGTGCCAGCTCCCCAAGGCGTCTGCGTACAGCAAGCGCCCCATGCACCCCGATCCTCCACCTTCCCGGAGGTGGAACCCGGGCCGAGGTGGCCCTGCCTCCCTTGGGACTCCACTCCCCACCCCGGAACTCCACGGAAGGTCTGGGGGAAAACAGCATGAGCGTTTACCTCAGACTGTCCTCCAGGGTCTCCTCGTCGGAAGAGAAGTTTCCATTGCTGACACTTGGAGGAGAGCGACACTTGCGCCCCGCAGACGCCTCCTGGGACACCGACGTGCCTTTCTTTTTCCTTTTGCCGAACAACTTCTTAAAAGGCTGGAATTTGCCTCCTTTCTTCTTGTCTGTGGATTACAAGATAAACACGCTGCAGCTGGACAAGGCTGCACCTCTGAGCCTAGAGTGAATTATGACCGGGGCTGCGAGCCGGGGCAAAGGGCGGCCGTCGGAGCCAACAGCCACCTGACCCGGCGCCAGCACGGTCCTCGGGCAGCAGGGCCACACAGCTGCTGGGGGGACACACCCCCAGGCAGGGTCTTCTGCCCCGCGGGCACACCAAGGGCTTCCAAGCTTCATGCTGGCCGGCAGGGCATCCCCTGCGTGTGCTACATGATGCTGGTGCCTGCTTTCCTTACAGAGCAGATGGCCAGGGCCCCTTTCCATGGGAGATGCTGAGAAAAACACCTAAGTTAGACAGGTAGTTAAAGGTTTTATATAGATAGATAGATACACATATAACGAGAGATATATATATATATATATCATCTTCCCTGAGAATCACTCTCTTCCAGCCTTTATTAAGTAATAGAAGATAACTGCTAGCTCTTGGCATAAACTTTGCCCCCAGTTCCCTCCATCCCCATATATTTGCAGTTTATTCCTCTTGTCTCCTTTTAAGACATACTATGAAGAGCCCCAGAGGAGTTGTTATGAACATCTTTCCATCTATTATTAGATCCAGTCAGGACCCAGGCTTACTGCCAGCACTTTCTATAGATATCTGAGGTAATACCTTTCAGTTCTGCTCCTTCATATACAAATTCCTCTAAATTACCCAACTCCTATCCCAGAAGAGAAAGTGTAAATCAACCTCTATTAGGAGAAGCTTCCTCTCAGATCTTTCCTTTCAAAAGCTTAGAGTCATTTATTCAGAGGCCAATCATCTTTTTTTTTTTTTAAATTATTTAACCCTTACTATGTATGATTGCTGGCTCAGCAGGTAAAGAATCAGCCTGCGATGCAGGAGACGCAGGAGATGCAGGTTCGATCTCTGGGTTGGGAAGATCCCCTAAAGAAGTGGCAACCACTCCACTATTCTTGCCTGGAGAATTCCATGAACAGAGGAGTCTGGTGGGCTACAGTCCATGGGGTTGCAAAGAGTCAGACACGACTGAATGACTAATGCACATATTTGACACACACATGACTGCTGTAAGAACTTTACAGGTATTACCCTCAGTTATCCTCAAAACTACCTGGAAGTAGATACTGCAAACATCTCTGTTTTCTGGATGAGAAACCTGAGCCCAGAGAGATGAAATTACTTGTCTGTGTCATGGGAAACATATCTTGGAAGCTGGAGTCAGGAGCTTTGAGGGGAAAAGAAAGATGAATGTTCATTATATGTATGGAAAAGTACCTGCACAATACACACAGGATTGAGCCTCCATCTGGGTGTCAGGTCCCCAGACTTCTGCTGTCCAGAGATCTGGGTATCAAAACAAGGCTAATGATGTTCAAGACGGTCGTCTCATTTCCTCTCATGATCTGCAGTTCTGGCCTTACCAAGAGTTCACAGAAAATCTGATGTGAGGAAGAAGTGGTTTAAACTACTCTGCCCTAAGCAGTGGTGAGAGAGTGAGGAAGCATAAAGAGTAATTACCAGTTACAAAAAGATAATAGTCTGGGATCCTTAGTATACTAAGGTGCAAACACACCTTCAAATTTCATGGATCCCTGAAATAACATATTGTATCCCCCTTAAAAGGAAAGGAGATTGATAACATAGTAAATAAGGTACTCTGTTAGGCATGTAGTCCTCAAAAAGAGTCAAATTATTTAAAAGACAAGGAAATGTGCAATATAATTGAGATCACATTATTTTAAAACGGTAAAAACAAAAAAATTGGAGGGTTTAATTTTAAAATGTTTTCAGTGATTATTTATTCAGGCATATAGGTCAGAAATTTTCACAAAACCTACTTTTGGTTTCCCTCAGTAACGTCTCCAATGGCTAATTTTAAAAATTATAATCAGTAGATTTTGATGACCATCACAGAACATTAGGTAAGTGTTAGAAGAATTGACTTCATGTGTCTTCCTTGGTGGTCCAGTGGTTAAGAATTCACCTTCCAATGCAGGGCATTCTGGGGGTATCCCCTGTTAGAGAACGAAGATCCCGCATGGCGCTGGACAACTAAGCCCACACACTGCAACTGGAGGGAAACCGGAGATGCAACAAAAGATCCCGTGGGCCACAATCAAGACCCAAGGCCGCCGAAAATAAATATTTTTTTAAAAATAATTGACTCTATATAAAATGAGTCAATTTAAAAATTTAAACTAATAACATTCTGTAAGGTGCTACAAAGATTATTAAAGTGAAGTTGCTCAGTCATATCCAACTCTTTGCGACCCCCTGGACCGTATGCTCCTCTGTCCATTGGATTTTTCAGGCAAGAGTACGGGAGTGGGTTGCCATTTCCTTCTCCAAGTATTATTACATTACTATATAACTGGTCTTTGGCACTGCCTGATGAAATAAATGAGTACAGTACTTTCTCCACGACTGTCCAAGGTTCAAAACATGTAACTGACATCACATCTAATTTCTAGGCCGACAGCATTAGTAAATGGTCAAACAGCAACTTATGCTATATTTCATTTATTGGGGAGGTAAAATTCTACTTTTATATCAACTGCTTCTCTTCGCACTGTAGACATACCTAACCCCAAGTTTTCTAATTGGAAATATTCTAAAAGACCATAGTAAAGTTCTAAAACATATCAGTTATGATGACATCATTACCCCCAGCCTGGGTACACAAATAAAGCTTTTAAGCTAAGTAGAGAATTTTAGATTGTTAGAATTTACTGATAGGAAAAAAGTCACCCCTTGCTCTAAAGTTACGGTGGATTTGATGGGGTTCAATTGAGCTGGAACCAAGGGAGTTGTCTATAATTAAAGGCAAACTAAGTGACAGTTTCTTGAATGGCTATTTAACTGATGGGTGACTTGGTCTACATGGTCAGGCAAGAAGGCTGATGAGGGCCTTTGTAATGCCTCAGTGTCTTGAATGGTGGCAGCCACCATATAAAATATTGGCTGCATTGATCATATTGATGAGGAGGACAGAAAGTGAACAGTCTGGGAGAGGACACCAGGCTATGGAAGCCTTAGTGAGAACTTGGTGGGCTTCATGCAAGCACAGAAAGGCCCCTTTCGGGTGACCTGTTCTGCAGAGCTGGCTATTTAAGGACTGACTTTGTGCTGCATGTTATATGGGCAATCACTTGGCATGAGTCCACACACATCATCGTGCAAGACGTATCAAAGTCCAGATGTCAGATAGCACTCTTCTCGTGAATTACTCAGCAAAGGCTATTTCATCAATGCCTTATTTACTACCGGGAAGGTAAAAGAACAGTAAAACCTACCTGAACTCTGCAACCAATAACCATTCCTCTTACCATGAAAAAAATAAAAAAGATTCTAAATCTAGGAACACCTATCTTTCTTCAGAGGAGGAATCATAACACAGAAGCTTTCATTAGAAGTCTGCTTCAAAGTCTTAGTGTTTAGTGACACCTCAATTATTAAACAAAATTTCCCCCGTCCCCATTTCCACAATTAATTAATGTTCCTGTTGGAAATATCTTAACATTTTAAATAAAATTCAAAAGTTTACTTTTATGATGATTTTATTATTGACTGTGGCAGTTAACTAATTTTCCAAGATTAACTTTAGAAAAAAAACTTAGTAATTGCAACTAGCAGTTAGGCCCACCCAGTATCCAGACAGCAAACTGTGACCAAGCAGCCTTAACATTGTTGTTCAGTCACTCAGTGGTGTCAGACTCTTCGTAACCCCATGGACTGCAGCACTCCAGGCTTCCCTGTCCTTCACCATCTTCTGGAGCTTGCTCAAACTTATGTCCATTGAGCTGGTGATGCCATCCAATCATCTCATCCTCTGTTGTCCCCTTCTCCTCCCGCCTTCAATCTTTCCCAGCATCAGGGTCTTTTCTAATGAGCTGGCTCTTCGCATCAGGTGGCCAAAGTACTGGAGTTTCAGCTTCAGCATCAGTCCTTCCAATGAATATTCAGGACTGATTTCCTTTAGGATTGACTGGTTTCATCTCCTTGCAGGCTGAGGGACTCTCAAGAGTCTTCTCCAACACCATAGTTCAAAAGCATCAATTCTTCGGCACTCAGCCTTCTTTTTAGTCCAACCCTCACATCCATACACGAAACTACTAGAAAAACCACAGTTTTGACTATATGGACTTTTGTCAGCAAAGTAACGTCTCTGCTTTTTAATATGCTGTCTAGGTGTAAACAGTATGAAAAAGCAATCTTAACAGGAAATAATATTTTATAAATCAGGTAAAGAGTTATACTCCTATTTACTTGACTCCCCAGTTTTATTCTCAATGTTTAGGTCTAAGATCTTCCATATCAAACAGGCGAGTGCCTACATTTTATGAAGCATTTGCAATTCTATGTTACAACAACCATCATGAAAACCTGAGCATATGTCTATACATATCCTTCAGTAAACTATTTTAGGACCAATTTATGGTTTGGCAGCTGTATCAACAGTCTGGCTCCACAGAATTAATTGGATTAAGTGAGTGGTCATCACTAGCAGATATTTTCTGGACAAATAATGCCAATTGTTATTGTGAATATTTTTGTACAGATGGGCCTAAAAAATCAAAGCAGTTTTCACAATGTAGCGAAACAGACAACTTCTGCAATGCTAATATGAAATACTCCCCAGATATGATAGTTATACAGAAGGAGTAGGACATAGCAAAATATTCTCTAACATTAGAATATTTAGGATGGCATTTTACAACAGAAATTTACCCTTGTTGGGTGGTTAGGGCAGTGGGGAAAGGAGAGCAAGGAGAAGAAAGAAGTATTATTTCTACTAAATTTGTTTTTCTTACTGACTGCAGCTCTAGTTAGGGGTTAAGTGTGTGAGCCCCAGAGATCAGAGTGCATGTAGTTGGCCTGAATCCTGATCCCATGTCTTGCTAGCTATGAAACCTCTGCTTACCAGCCTCTGTGGATATTTACCATCTTAAAATGGTAAGACTGAGTTTCTAGGAGAAAAAGCAGCAGGTATCACGTTTTCTTAATATTTCAGCATTTTTCTGCCATAATTTTTCACATGAAAGAACCTATATCTGCATATACACTGCTTCAGGGATCACAATAATTTTCATTCTTTAAGTACTGAATTGAATTAATTTACTTTTATCATCTAATAATTACTTAAGGGGATTTTTTTTCATTTAAAAAAGTGCTCACTATCTATTATTTCATGGATATAATTACATACCATTTGATGGCTACATCAGTATAATTACTAGTTTATACAGAAGACTCTAAAAATTAAAAATCACTGGGCAAGTCAAGCAAATCTGATTCATTTTTCCATTTGTCATGAGGATGCGACTCTTACATTTTTATTTCTAAACCTAAAATAATAAAAGCATACAATTTCTCTGCATTAGATTTATATAACACCCTTCCAAATGAGAAACAGAATTTCCTCTCTTAGTTCATTTAGAACATCGTGTCTTAGTCTGGAGTTTCTCAGATTGTGCTCTGTGGGTCAGTACCAGGTTCTTATTCAAAGACCAATCCATTTGAGAATCCATGTAAAACAAAGTTAAACTTATTTCTTCACTATGGGACCTTTCAGAGTTTTTAATATGCAGATACCAAGTATTGTGCTCCAGAAGAGCAGCGAATATGCAGTGCTGCCCAAACTTGACTTTCTGAACATCCATCATGACTCTGAATACTCTGGGGAACAATGTCTTCATTATCTCTTTCAAACGTCTTGTAATTTCTTTAGGTACCATATTCTTATGCACTCTAAATTTCTCCCCTAAATTCCAGAGCATACTGCTCAGTACAGGAGTTTACTAGAGTGTCACAGCTCTAGTAATCTTATGACAACTAAACAGCTTCTTCTCAAAAGTATTCTGATGCTTCAGAATTAAGAAAAGCACTGCAAGATTCCTCTTGAATTAGTAAAATTATAGGATTCAGGCAATTGCTGTGTACCGTGTCCTAACACAATGCCTGACACAAAACAGGCACTCGATATACAGATCAACTGTTCCATTAGAGTCAGATGCGCTTTAGAAATCAGAAGTTTTCAGATTGTACAGAGGCATGTTAAAACTCCACAGGTGTGTGTGACAGCACTTTACAATCCAATGCGGTGTTTCTGGAAAACATTTATATTCATCTTAGTATTAATGAATGAATTTTGCACCAAACTGATGAAGAACCTTTGGGAGTTTGAAAGTACAGATAAGAGCTGGTGATCTCTTTAGGCAGTACAGTCAGTCTCACAGTCACACTTGTTTTGAACATGCAAATTTGTTACAATGTGACTGACACGTGCTATCTCATCCATGACCAGCGGCAGGTGAGCGCTTGGAAAACTGCACTCTGCTGAAATGAGGTGTGTAGGAACACACAAAACCTCCACCCACATACACCTCAACCGTCTCCCAGTTCCCCCAGCTTGCCACCTGTGCTTTGAGATAAACCCATGCACATGCGGCGTTGCAGATTTCTGTCTTCCTTCCACAGCCTCACAGTAACTCACAAAGTGAAGCCCTCCAAGACTCCAATCCACAAGAAAACTCTAGGTCTTTTTCAAGGTAGAATACCATATATATTATAGTACTGGTTTATTTCATGACCATTTAACACGTGTAAAACTGTGCTACCTTTTTTTTTATTAGTACCATCCTTTTAAATATGGCACTGATAATTTTTGTGTTGTGCTTCTCCCCCATTTTCCAACGAGTCCCTGGTTTTCCCTTTGTGATTCAGCATAGCTCATTGATTTTTAGCAACACATATGTCATGTGATAATAGAACTCACTGTACATACTAGGGAAAACACACCAAAATAGGTTTGTACTGTACTTATTAGACCTACACAAGGACCAACCAAAGAAAATGTAACTTCTTGGCTGCTTCTTGGGTCCTTTGTTTCTCAAAACAAATTTTTAATTTTCCCAGTTTTTCCCACTGGACTCTCAGAACCTCTTTTTACAGATTTCACAATAATTCACAAGAGAAACTGAATAATATTGAGAAACAGTTACAGAGGCAGACATAATTTTTAATGTGAAGTCTCAGTGTTTGGCCACATTTCTCCCACATACTAGAAGACGTGTGGGTGGTGGTTCTTTTCACTGCCAATTTCTGTCACTTGAGTTTCAGAGGGTGCTGTGAATCAACGCCCAACTCTGAGAGGGAAATACTGGTGGGGGAGCTGCCTGCTACCTTGCTCTGCAATTTCGTGCTGCAGCAAACTACCTCAACAAAGGATGCCTCGACCCAAGGGCTGAACACCTTAAATTCATTTCAATTCAACACATGCTAACTAAACACCCAACACCTGTAGGATCTGCGTGGGGCCCAGCTGGCAGCACTATGAGTAAAGCAAGTTTTAGGGATATCTGAGGCTGTATCTGCCAGGGTTTAATCAGAGAAACAGAACCAGCAGGAGGTGCTTTTACACAGGCAGGCATGAGTGTGTGCATGTGAACGTGTGCTTGTGTGCATGTAAGATCCATTAAGAGATTTATTGCAAAAAAATTGGCGTATGCCAGGTGGGGGCTGGCTAAGCAAGTTTGAACCCAAAGGGCAAGTCCTTATGAAGGGCAGGCTTGAATCTGCGGCTGGTTCACAGATGGAATTTCTTTTCTCAAGAGAAGCCTCAGCTCTTTCTAAGGTCTTTCAGTGGATAGAATCAGGCCCACCCAAATTATACTGAATAATCTCCCTTGCTGAAAGTCAACTGGTTATGGACTTGAATTACATACAAAATATCTTCACAGCAACAGCTTAATTAAACAACATTTATGTGTGATTAAATAACTGGGGAGTATACCCTAGCCAAGTTGACACAGAAACAAAATGATCATCATACTCCACCCTCTGTCAACTTGGCTTTCATGCACACTCACACCACACTTCATTTCCAAATAAAGCCAATAACAAAGTCATACTTCCACGGACATGATACAACTACCCTACGTACATCTGACAACACCCATTCCACAGAAGAAGATCGAAGTCCTCACACTTCTCCTGTAACTTATATACTGAGATATAAAGTGAAAGTGTTAGTCGCTCAGTTGTGTCTAACTCTTCACAACCCCATGGACTGCAGCCCACTAAGCTCCTCTGTCAATGGAATTCTCCAGGCAAAAACACTGGGTGGGTTGCCATTCCCTTCTCCAGGGGATCTTCCCGACCCAGGTTGCCATTCCCTTCTCCAGGGGATCTTCCCTTCTCCAGGCAGACTCTTTACTGTCTTAGGCAACAGGGAAGCCCCATTGAGATGTAAAGTTATTAAAACATCTTACGTTCGATGCTAAGAAGACAGGAAAACATATTTTGTTACTATACAGAGAAACATATTCATAACAAAATCAGGAAGAAGTACCCATAACAAGTATGGGTTGTTTCTGCAGCAGTCATGTGGTGTAGCTGGTCTTCAGAGCTATCTTCTTTTTTTTAATATTTATTTTTAATTGATTGATGATTGGTTTACAATACTGGTTTGATCACAGCTATCTTCTTCCACTACGCACGGCTTTTGCCCTCGGCAAGGACCTCAGCTGGCTGTGGTTCTTTGCCAGGCGAGTTGATTCACACCTGAAGAACCTGGTCCATCAGCTGTCCCAAACTGGGTTGTTGTAGTTTTTGATTACCCCACAGGATGTGGGAATACTAATAGGCCCTAAGGGATCTCCAGAAGTCCAGATATACTCTTCCTTGCCTCAATTATACAGTAGCAGCAGTTTTCCCTTGGTAATCAGAGTCAATCACTCCAGTCCATACAGTAACTCTCTTCCTTGCGCATTGAATGAGAAGCAGGAGGAACCCACAGGGACCATGTGAATCTCAACAATTCACTATGTTGTCTCCTGGAATCACTGCTGTGTCTATTGGTGGAAGTATTCCTCCTACTGTAACTAAGAACTCTAGACAAACAGAACCTGAGGTCAAGGGGACAGGAAGAAAAATTTTCCTAGTGGATCACAGAAAATGAAGCCACTCCCATTTCCACCCATTGATTCCTGGACCAATGAAGCCTGGCTGTGAGAGAAACATTACTACATATTGGACAGTGACACAGAACATACACCGTAGCCTAGAAGACACTGTCCCAGCCCCACAAGGTATCGCTGTGTCACTGGCACTATATAATTGAGTCTCCAAAGGCCACTGCAGTATGGTATCAAGCCAGCTGCTACAGGATGATAGGGAGCACAGATAAGACCAGTGACTTCCACAAACCGGGGCCTCTCAAGTTCCCTGTTTAAAAAGGATGTTGTGGATTGTAGCCCGCCAGGCTCTTCTGTCCATGGAGATCCTCCTGGCAAGAATACTGCAGTGGGTTGCCATGCCCTCCTCTAGGGGATCTTCTCAACCCAGGGACTGAACTCAGGTCTTCTGCATTGCAGGTGGATTCTTTACCATCTGAACCACCAGAGAAGCCCCAAACTTCCATAATAGAAGATAAGATAGTCTATAAGTGCATGAATGATAGTTTTGACAGAAGCACCACAGGCAAAGAAGGCAGATCTCTTTCCAGAATGTCTGTTCTAGTCAGAATAAAGTGCTGCTCTTTGCATAATGGAAGCAGGCCCTCTGTGCCTACCTATGTGTAGTGAAAATGAAAGTCGCTCAGTCGTGTCTGACTCTTTGTGACCCCATGGACTATATAGTCCATGGAATTCTCCAGGCCAGAATACTGGAGTGGGTAGCCTTTCCCTTCTCCAGGGGATCTTTCCAACCCAGGGATCAAACCCATGTCTCTCATATTGCAGGCAGATTCTTTACCAGCTGAGCCACAAGGGAAGCACCTGTGGATAGAGCTACTCTATCATTTCTGGAAACAGAAAAAAAATGTTTTAAAAGATTTTCAAATGGAATTATATAGTCTGTGTCAGTACTCCAGATTGTGTCAGACAGTCCTGTCAGGCCATTCTTCTTTGGTCTGAACCCCTTCCTTTACACCAATACCAAGTTTACTTCTTTTGACTCTACTCTGTTCTCCCTGGAGAGCATTTTGTGGGGATGAGGAGGTCCGTTGAGAATCACTGGGCTCCCAGCAGGTGTCTCACACCTAGACTAAACCTTGGACAATAGCTCAGACAGGTAATAGATTCACCCTGGCAATGTCCTATTCTGGAGAGACAAAAAGGACACACCCACTATATTGTATAGAAACTTTCCATTAATTCGTGCACCAGATACTGATAGAATAAACGATAACCCCATCCTGAGAGTCCAAGGGAAGGTGATTTCAATTTCCTCCGGGGTCTGAGATGTATTATCTCTTTGACTAATAATCCCTGGGTTTGTGTGATATGGAGGCTGGAGAGAAACCTCAAAGGTGCCCTTGGTCCTTTTATGGTTGGGCATCGTTTTGTAAGGTCATCTAGGTCCAGGGGTCACAAGCACCTTAGAAGTGCAAATGTTTCCCACGTAACTCACTGTCCACGGCCTTCCAGGAGAGTCACAGGAGCTCTACTGTGAATACAAAGGTCACTTGTGAACAAAAGCGTTATGGCTCAGCTTTTATTACCTAAACACAGCCCTCTGGGCAAACACTGCTGTTTTTTGGTTTGCTTGTTTTAGCATCACCAAGTCTAACAGTGGCTAAACTTGTGATTTGTGTGTGTGTGTGTGTGTCTGTGTGTACTATCTCAGTAATACGGAGAGATGCTCTTCATCTCAAGAGGTTATGTAAACGTGGGGAAACAAGCGCCCCCAGTCTTCAAGATCTGGGTTTATTTGGTCACCGGTGCCATTTTCTAGCTTCTTGGGACCTCAGTTTCCACATCTGCAAAATGAAACGCCTAAGCTCCATATGAAGGTCCCTCCCTGTTTTAAAACTCCAAGAATATTAGTGAACTTCAGGGGCTTCCCTGGTGGTCCAGTGGTTAAGGCTCTGCCTTGCAATGCAAGGGACACCAGTTCAATCCCTGGTCTGGGCTGCAGAGCAACGAAGGCCATGTGCCGTAACCGCTGAGCCCGTGCTCTAGAGCCTGCACTCTGCAACAAAAGCTAGCACAATGCCCACGCACCACAACAAGAGCAGCCCCCGCACGTAACTAGAGAAAGCCCATGTGTAGCAATGAAGACCTAGCACAGCTAAAAATAAAATAAATAAATCTTTAAAAAAAATATTGGTGAAGTTAGAATATATTCTGGCTCATAAAACCTCTAACTCTTTTCATAAGTTATCTGTTAATTATATTCATTATATTTTCTCCATTCCTGGTTTGTCTCCTAATTACACTGATTTTGTTACCATCATACTTATTTTGCAAAATTAAGGGTCTTCAGGGTTTGGAAGAAGCAATAACACAGTCTGCAAGTCGGCAAAGAGAGCCAAGTCATTCCATTTCTTTGTGTCAGAATCCAGGTTCCCATTCCTAGGAATGCCAATGCTGATGGAGAAGAAACAGTGTCTTGATCCTAAAACCTGAATCCCTAACCTCATCATCCCACTGCCATCCTGGGTCTGACTCAGTGAGGTTTTCCAAGAAAAGTGACTAATGTGAGCCTCAACTCTGGGCAAAACATTGGGAGCTGCCTTCAGACACACTTCTGAGATTTCAGGGATTACATTAGGCACTCAGGGTTCCTGTTAAGTTCTGAAAGACAAAGTCAGATGGGTCCCAGACAACCTCAGATTTATGGGCCAATTATACAAATGGAGACAGCTTTAGTTGCTGACCAATTCTACCTCAGTATATTGGAAAAGATCCTGATGATGGGAAAGACTGAGAGCAGGAGGAGGAGGCGACAGAGGATGAGAAGGTTGGATGGCATCACCAACTCAATGGACATGAATTTGAGCAAACCCCAGGAGATGGTGAAGGACAGGGAAGCCTGGTGTGCTGCAGTCCATGGGGTCACAAGGAGTCGAACACGATTGAGCGACTGAACAACAACATTCAGATTCTGCTAGACTTGCATTTGCCTGTCTGCTTTTCTTAGCTATATATTAAGGAATACACACCCTATCCGGATTCTTACTCTACTTAATAATCCTACAACTTCATGTCCTGTTTACCAACTCAGCCCATCTACGGAGAAGCAGTGTTATTCTGTCTAGCACAGGTCCTTGCTACCTCTGCAAGAGTCCCTTTTCCATGGTGATGAGTGCAGATCTGGGACACTGATTGATCAACCATACTGACTGCAGTCCTACTGGGTACAGAGCACTGAGCTGGCACTGGCATATCACAGGAATTCTTGAGTTGCTGACACCAGCTAAGAGGAACTCAAAATTTAGGAGGAGAATAAGTCGTTTTTCAAAATTCAAGAAGTTTTCAAGATTCTGGTGTCCTATGAGAAAAAGGTGGAGACTTGCTAGAAGAAAACATCCTGGGAATGGTTTGTAGGGCTCTCTCTACTGGGCTTCCCTGGTGGCTCAGATGGTAAAGAATCTGCCTACAATGCAGGAGACCCAAGTTTGATCCTTGGGTCGGGAAGATCCCCTGGAGAAGGGAATGGCAACCCACTCCAGTATTCTTGCCTGGAAAATTCCATGGAAGAGGAACCTAGTGGGCTACTATCCATAGGGTTGCAAAGAGTCAGATATGACTGAGTGACTAACACTACTTTACTTGATGGTCCAAAGGCTTTATTGATAGTGGTGATGGTGGTATGTGTGTACCATGGGTGAGCTGAAAATAAGACACAAAGTCTTCCCTCAAGGGCTGGTGATGCTAGGGAAGTTTGGACGAAGGGAATCCTAAGGCCAGCGTCCTGTACCTAGTGAGTGGTAGCCCACTTAATAGCAGACCCTGCATTCAGTTTAGTAGAATTCAGAATCCTTTAGAACTAAGTAGAACAGAAGAGAAGAAAATGGAGTGGAATACAAAACAGGATGAGTATGATTTCAGAAAACTCTTGTCTCTAGTTTATATATGTGTGTTTATGTCTGTGGGCATATACAACTTTATGCACACATATGGTCTGATATAAGATGTGTTTCTTGCTCCAGATCAAGTCAAAAATACTTGATAAATGCTAATAAAAAAATTAACACACTTCCCAGTAAGTCAGGCATGCGTTTCAATGCAAGAGTCAACAACTGTTTATCAACACAAGCCATTGCATATGTGGTTGGCACGCCGGCTAAATGAGACAAAGTAATACATTCAAAAACAAGCTAAGAGCTGCCAAGGCAATTAAATAAGCTCCCTGATACTGCCAAAGCCAAAGCTGATGTTCATACTACACTCTACTTTGGCTTTGATCATTCTATAAAATCTTCCACTGCTGAATTAAAAAAGGAAGAAAGCTTCATTAAACTTGCGCCTTTGTGGCTGCTGAGCTTGGTTTTGGAGCATAACTTAAAAACTTCTAATTTAGGAAACAACTTTTAAAAAGGTATTATGCTTCATCTTTTATACCTTCTTTACCCTCAATATAAAATTTCATGCAGGAAATCCAATCCGCTAGCACAAGATTCATTTCTGTTGAATCATATCACTTTATTTTTCAAATGCTTTTCTCAGAACGATTTCAGGAGCTGGGAGTGACAATTCAGTCACTACTTGAAAAGTTAGCTGAATAAGGTCAGATGCCAGGTGAGTGAAGAGATCAGGTCTCTTGCCTCTGAGCCTGATGTCCAGCCATCTAGCCAGGGAGGCAGTCTGATCAGAAGACAGACCACTGAGGAATACCCTATTCCTCTCCATCACTTTTCCCAGGATTCCTTTCCTGGACTGATATCCAAAGTATTGATGAAGCACTAGGATATTAGGCAAAAGAATGAAGGAGATCATTCTGGAACTGCTGAACGGAAGTACTATATTAGATTCCTTCACAAGTCATGTGGGAAATTTCAGAACTTGTCACTAATCCCCCAGAACCACACAGGTGCAGATATCAGCAGATTCAAGGAACCTTTAGATACTCTTAATGCTAAATTCCCAGTGGTTACAGAGGACTCTTGAAACGATATTTCAAAATATGATTGTAAGGAAATGAAGTTGCCAGCAGAGGGGTAAACGGTATTTTTTTTTTACCATAAAGAATAAAACTTGTAAACTTTGTTAAACTTTGGCTATGTGCCAGGCTTGAAGTTTTACATGTAATGTCTCACAACCACTCAATAAGTTATTATTTTTCATATTTATAGGTGAGGAAACTGAGGCTCAGAGAGGTGAAATGATTTTTCCAGTGTTACATGGCTAATAAGTGGCAGTGCTGAGATTCAACTCAAATCTGTCTAATTCCAAATACCACGGTCTCAACTATTTTTGCTGCATTCCAAATGTGCATCTTGGTGATGCTTCTTGGCTGAACACTCCCTCTACAGGAGGCGGATGAGCTCTGAAGTAAGATCCTAAGTTTGAGTCTCAGTTCACTTACTTACTAGAAATAAGACTCTGGGCAAGTTTTCCAGTCTCCTAAGTTTCTGTTCTCTTGTCTATAAACCATGAATAATAATAACACAAAGCTTACTGATTTTTAAGAGTTAAATACTGCATATAAATCACTTAGCAGAATGTGAGCATATAGTTAAATACTCAAAAAAATTAGGAATTATAGTAATAAGAAATTCATTGAACTGATGAATGGATAAGTCATGACCTTAAAGTACCATTTCTTAGTTACTACTAAAAAGAGAAAAGAGATGAGGAAGAGAAAGGAGAACAGTGGGAAATAAGGGTGCAAAAATGGAAGAAAGAAGAGAATAAAAAGGAAAAAGGAATGTAAGGATATATTTAATGAGAAAAAAATTTAATGTTAGATATTTTTCAGAGTAACTCAGACTTATTCAGAAGATGTAAATAAGGCTTCTTGATCCTATCTCACTCCAATCCCAGAACATATTTAATCTCACATGGTAGTGTTCCAGACAGCGAGAAAGTAATGCTAACCCTCTTTGCAGTTGCCCACAGTTCTAGACAAACATATGAACAAGTAATGTTTGTAATATATCAGCTACACAGGCAATAACAGACACGTGCACAATTTAAAATTAAGAGTTCAAGTAACCATGAGATCAGGCATTCTCTTTTTTTCAAGGAGGGCTAGAAACCAACCTGCTGCTGCTGGGGCTGCTAAGTCGCTTCAGCCGTGTCCGACTCTGTGCGACCCCAGAGACGGCAGCCCACCAGGCTCCTCTGTCCACAGGATTCTCTTCACAGGAGTGGGTTGCCATTTCCTTCTCCGAGAAACCAACCTACATCCTAATAATTACACTAACTCCAGGTTGCTGCCAGGCTCTGGAGTAAAAGGCAAATAGACACGTTCCCAGAGGAATCCTCATCCTCCCTCCAACACAATCCAAGAGGACTTTGTGGAAATGGAGACTTTAGCAGACTCTGAAAGACAATTGTCAAGGTAGGGACCTGGTGTTTTTGGCAAAATTTAGTGTCTCTAAATAATGCACTGAGCCTTGACTACATTCTAATTCTAAAAATCCATGCTATTGTTCCCTCTCCAGACTGCACGCTCCATGAGAGCAGGGCCCTCTGCTTCCTCGCACCTAATGGTGGTGGAAGAATGAGGCACTTAATAAATATTTCCTGGCTGAGCTGTACTTCTAGCTCCCTGAAACAGAGCAGATGAATTATCCAAAGTTTAAAACACAGTCTTTCATGTATGAACCACACCAGGTCCCTCAAATGTGCATTTTGCCTAGTAAGGCATCAGCTCTCAGGATGAATTATTTCAATAAATATTTTTCTAATAACCTGAGTGAAAGCTCCTCTCTGAAAACAAATCATACTGGGCTGCCCTCTGCGATGCTTCTGACTAGTGAGAAACAATCATTCTCCTGGTCT
Source organism: Antilocapra americana (assembly GCA_007570785.1). Taxonomy (NCBI): domain Eukaryota; kingdom Metazoa; phylum Chordata; class Mammalia; order Artiodactyla; family Antilocapridae; genus Antilocapra; species Antilocapra americana. The sequence continues at coordinate 1,221,847 of ML662436.1, forward strand.
GTATCCAAGAAGAGGCTGCATGAGGACCACCAGCTGAGTATTCTCTAATGTGATCCCACAGCCCTGCTGTCACCTGGAAGATTAATTCCACATCTGGGGCTATTGGGATGTTTTACTCATTTGCTTAGTTATTTGGGGGGGTACCTACAAAATTATCCTCAGTCTCACAGAATCCACTCCCCCATTTTGTTCATCATGAGAAAATACTGTGGGATGCTGTAAGTGTGAGGCATCTGATGCAAAATCCCCTCCCGAATTTCACAACAGAACTCTCTGGGGAGTTCCTCTCCCAGTTAGGAACTGGAAGGCTCCCAACCCCGGAGAGAGAGGAGAGAAGCTGAGATCCCTTATGTAACTCTGGAAAACCAAAATGGGCTTTTCTTTTTAAATGCCTGAGTTACCATCGTCTCCCACTCAACACCTACCAGATCACACAGCTGGAAAAGTGGCCGATACATTAGTACTTGCTCGCCAACAGAGAAATAAAGCCAGGTGAGAAAAGGCCACGAGGACAGTGCTTCATCATACAGTATGGATCCAGCCAGGGAGACGAGAGTGTCAGAAGACACTGACTCCATCTGGGTCTCGACTCTCAGCTACTGAGACGGAAAGAGAGGACTAGGTTGAAAACTGGTCTCAAGTCACAGTGGTTTTCAGCCTTTCCCACAAGCCCCATGGCAGGCTACGGTCACAGAGCACAAAGCCTGGATTATGAGTATCTACCTGACCTAACGATAATGTACCCTGTTCTCTCACATGAAACAAAGTTTATTAAAATGAAGGCAAGCAGGATAATTTGCAGAGGAGGGCTAGCTAGGAATGCACTTGAACTCTTTGGAGAACTCAGGTCCCTTATAAAAATCACAGTGCTTAGGGGATACGCCACTGTAGAACACTGCTGCATGGAGGCCATGCTCTGATGCCAGTAAGGGTTGACACTGGCTGCCTAATTTTTTCCCCCATTTCCCCATTTCGGAGGGCAAGTCTAGGGCCTTTTCTTCACAATCCACACACTTACCTTCTGGACTAACTAAAGCCAGCAGTTTCCCAATCAAACAAACGAGACTCTCCCAGCCAGCAAGTTATTCTAGTCAGAGACACTGCAATGTGAGGGGGATGCATGGTGTGTTAGGATAAGACCTCCCACAGCTCAACTCAGGTTAGGTCCAGGTACCGGTGGGCTGGCTTCTGACATGGTTCTAATTCCAGTAAGGAGAAAACTGCCGATGGGGTATTCAACTCAGGATTCTGCCCCTGACAGTTACTCCAAGAAACCCTGTGTGCAACAGCAGCACTGTCCTCCATGCTACTGAGTCCACTTTAGTTATTTCTACAACAACTAACTTCACTTAGACTCATTCCCACACATGGCCCCCAAGAAAGAGGTATATATATATATATATATATATATATATATATATATATATATATA
>ML662436.1:1223288-1256656 GCA_007570785.1 Antilocapra americana
TATATATATATATATATATATATATATATATATATATATATATATAATATTTTCCTTAAAATAAAGGGAGTTGAGGACTTCCCTGGTGGTCCAGCAGTAATACTCCACGCTCCCAATGCAAGGGGTGCAGGTTTGACCCTTGGTCAGGGAACACAGATCTCATACGCTGGGCAGTGTGGCCAAAAATAAAATAAAGAAGTAAGGGAGTTGAGAGGGACACAATTAGATATTTTGGTTCCATTCAGCATTTCCTAGTGTTAGAAGGCAGGAAAATGGACATCAAGGAAGTTTCATTTCCCCTAAGTCTGGCAACATAAAGCTTTTCTGAGCACTGCAGACACGAGAGGCGGCCAGGTGCAGGGGCTGGACATCACAGCCTTATCTACCCGCAGGTCTCTGCCGACCCTCCTCTCCATCACATCTACCTAGAGCAAACACCAGACATGGCCTCTGAGCAAAACAGACTAAGGCGTCATGTGAGAAACACATCAGAGTCTATCTTTGGCCTGAATCTTATTTAAAAGAAGAGAGGGAAAAAAAGGAAATTACATGTGTGCTAATATACCATGACCTTAAGTACAAATTACTTGCTACCTCAACCAAACAGTGGAAGTTTGATTTTTACTTCACTTCCACACAGGGCAACAGGAGAGTGAGTGAGTGAGAGAGATTACAGGTAGCGAGGTACCATTAGTCACTCTGCTCCTGTATCTGACTTCAGGAAACACTTCGTCCCAGTCAAAGCAATGACTCATCCACCGCTGCCAATGTCACAATAGGAACTTGATTTGCTGCAGCAGAGCAAACAAAGCAAACGCTCCTTAGAAGAAAAGCTCCGCTCTAGCATTTCTGAAAAATTAAAGTCAGTGCAGAAAATGGAAAAACACCATCACCCTTTCTCATGAAAGTGGGGTGACCACAACACAACCTAATAGTTCAGAAAATCAGCAAACATTTCTGCATCTGTTTGTGGTTGTTGCTGTTTTGTCTTAATTTTTTTTTTTGGCATGTAATGAAATATATTATAGAAATCAGGCCCAAGGAGATCTTGGGAGAAGCTGAAATTATACTATATGAATATTCTAAAGGAATGATTGCTAGCCACTATATACCAATGATAATTGGTAGAGTTCCTAAATTTAGATTCATATCTGAATACACCCAACAATTACTATTGCCTATCCACTATGAAAAATTCTCTACAGCAAGGATTAAGGTATTACCAGCATAAGATAGGAAATGGTATGCTCCATGGGAAGGAGATGGTTATTTCAAGGTGGAAATGATCATTTCTAGATAAGGAAGGCTTTCTGGTAGAAGGGGACAATGAACTGATCTTAAAGGCTGAATAAAAATGTAGAATGTTCAGAAATCAGGGAGAAGTTTTTATGAATAATGAGCACAGAGATGAGGTGAGAAAGTGTAGGGAGTCTGGCAGCAGTGAATAGTAATTCAGGTAGTCAGAGGCAGAGGAGATGTAGAGAGGAGAGCTACCAGATTTGCAGAGCAGATTCGTGGAAGGTCATGACACAGACTAAACACATGGATATGTGGGAAATGGGTTCAGCCTTCACAAGCTGTAAGCAGGAGTTAAACAAAAACTTTAACAATTAGAGCCGATAGGACAGCTACAGGGCTGGGACAGCTCACTCCTGGGCCCTTTAGCTGCTGTAAAGGATTAAATGGATTGGCAGGAAGAGTTAGGACAGCTAGGGTGTGGGGAGAGGTGGCACTTGAGACTGTGAAAGAGGTGACCCTTTACCAATGAGTACAGGGCATTTCATAATCTTGGCAACTAATACAATCAGACCAATTTATGCTAGCCGAATTTCAGTTCTAAGGTTAAATAAATAAGAGAGAGACAAATAAATAAATAAGATACATGCCTGAAGCTTACTTAAGCTTCTGTTTTTCTTATCTGTGGACTGGATCTCTACTTGGGTATCCCATAGATACCTCAAACTCAGCAAGTCTAAAACTAACCCCATCGTATTCTTTGCTAAACATGTAACATCTTACGATCACTTAAGGGAATGGCATCATAAACTCCTCAGGCACTCATGCCATGATCTGGGAATCATTACAAGGCCTAGAACATCACTGTCAGCGCATGAACCATCTTCCTAGTTTGGGTGAACCATCACTGTGTGAATTTTGATGGGAGCCAGGGCTACTCTCTCTATCACACTGTGTGTCCGCCTCCAGGACCTTCTAAAATTTCCAGAACATATCAAACATAGGTAGTCCTGAATCTCAGGCACTCTTGCATTTTTCCTGTAAGACTATCTTCCTCTCCCCTGACTGTCTGATCACCTTACGTAACATTTTAGGGATTCAGTTGAAATACAGTCAAACATGTTCTTCAAATACATTAGTTTAATTGTGCCTATATTAAATTAAATAACATATTAATCTGGAAATACTCTATTATTCAACTCTGACATTTTATATATCAATAATAAATTGTTTTTGATAATTTTTCTTTAAGAATTCTCACTATTTCTCTTCCCACTGTTTCTGAAACTCATATTAGTAATATGTTGCCCTTAATTGGAATATTCTCCAGTTTCCTTAATTTGTTTTTCCTCACCATCGCTCATCCTTTTTTTAATCTTTCTGGAAATTTCTGCAGCTTCATCTTCCAAACCTTTTACTGAACAATCTATTTAATAAATGATTAATTTCTGAGAGTTCTTTCTTATTCTCTGAATGAATATTTTCCTACTCATTTCTTTCCTACAGAAAGAAAGGCTGTGTCTTTCTCTTATATCTTTGAGGATTTAACTGTTTTCTTTGATGTTTTCTTCTGCTCCCTGCATTGCTCTGATGTCTTTGGAGTTCTCTTTTCCTGTTTCTTCACTCTGGTCTCTGTCTTTCATGCTGGATACTTTAATCAAAGGTTGAGTGATTCTTAGCTATCTACTCATATTTAATAATGAAGCATGAAAAAGCTGTTTTGAAGCTAGCATATGAACTGGTAGACTTCACGATAAAGTATTTGAGCAAAAAGCCAGGTTAATTTTTTTTTTTATTACATAGCATATTAGTTAGGTTATAGGCTAAGTTGCTCCAACAAAGAGGTCCCCAAATACAGTGGCTCACACAAGTTAAGAGTCTACTTTCTCTTTTAACATTTCATAGCTGATGGTTGGTCCGGGCTGCTGCTGCTGTTCTTTCTATTCTATTCTGCTGCTCCACTGTCTCCCAGGGTCTTGTCCTTTCCTTGCCAGCACCACAATCACATCCCACCCTAGAAGGGAGTGAGAGAAAGGGGAGGACAAGCAAGTTTCTTTCACGAGAACGAAGTAGAGGCTCCTCACAGGGCTCAGGAAAGTTTAGTCAGCAGTCACAGCTCACTACAAGGGAGCCTGGGAAATGTAGCTGCAGCCTAGGCAGCCATGTTCCTTGCCAAAACTTGCAGGTATTCTATTAATAAAAATGATAGAAGGGAGAAGAGATAGGGGAGGGGGCATTAGAGCCTTCTCCAAATTATGGACTCCCAAATATCAGGATCTCGCTAGAGGTGGATCGTCCGACCTCCTCCCTTGCAATATCCAGGTTGCTGGCATTCACTTTCAAATGTACAAACTAGGGCTCCTCATGCCCACATCCTCTGTGCCTTATACCTGAGTCTGGCAGTCTTTTGGTTTACCTCTTCCAGAGGATAAACTTCTTGCTTTATGTGGTGGCAGGGAGTGGACACCTGGTTTCCTGTCCGAGGGGAATGGGATGGGGATCTGGGGTGCAGTGACTCCTTGGACAGACTTTCTTCTAAAACCCCTACTTCTCAGCCTTCTACTCCACCCCTCTCCTGTGGTCCCCAGTGCCTTTATTTTTTCAGGTGTTCTTTGAATGTCTGTATTACAGGAACTTGTTTGACTTTCTTTACCATTCTTACCATCCCTCTGTCACTTTTCAGTCTTTAAAAATTCTAGCTCAAGGTTACATATATCTCTCCTAGTGTCATCAAAGGTGAAGTCTGAATTTCTGTTTCTTATTCACTTTATTATTTTGGGGAACTGAAAAAGGGGAAAGATGTGAAAATGGCTTTCCTTCTCCATCTTGAAACTGGAAATAGGTTTTTCATCTGTACATGATATTATCACTGGAAATTTTATCCCAAACCACAAATATCCATTTGCTTAAAATAAGAAGTTTTATTTTTCCATTCATCCTGTGGGTGTACACTCATGATCTCCACAAAGTAACCACTAATTGTATTTCATTTTGAAGTGATCTTTAAAAGGCTTATTTGCAATGATATCCAAGACTTGCAGTTGCAAAGTCATTCCCCATCCCTACCCCCAAATACTTATTAAATCTATATTGAATTTCTTTGCTTCCTTGGTCAAATGACCTCTATAAGCATACAAACCAGCAGTGACATAGGTAGTTCCGGGGTATTGTGTCTTTCCTAAACATTTCTTTGTGACTCAAAATAAAGTAACTGACAGAGTGCCCTATGACGTAAAAGGTTTTAAAGACTTTAATATAAGGCAACTCTCTTTATCTTGAAAGATAATTTTGAGGAACAAAACTTTATATAAAAACTTTATAATTTGGTATGTCTTTTACTTTCTTATTTTTGCTTATATTAGATTATGTACACGGTACACTCTCTTCAATTTCTTTCTCTGGCTAACGCGTGTTCATTCTTTGAGACTCATATCAGGTGTCAGCTCCTACAAGAAGCCTGTCTTGACTGCCTCCCAGAGCTCTTCCAAAGGCTGATCAAGGGCTGCCCCTATGTTTCTGTATCACTTAGTGCTTCCCTAAATAGCATTTACTATATTGTAATCTCTGGTTTATTTGTCATTTTCCTCCACTTAACTGTGAGTTTCTGGAGGACAAGGTCCATATCTTATTTAATCTTCACCTTCCGAGCGCCTATAAACCATGCCTGGAACACAGCACTTGCTGGTTATATATTCACTTATTGAAGGAATAAAAGAAATCCTGGCTTCTAACTGTAATAAAAGTCCCTCAATGAAATGAAGGGCAGAGGAATCAGGAGGGATCATTCACTTTGGTTACTTCCATTCACTCATTCCCTCAATGGCTGGGTGTTATCTGGGCCAAGCATAGAAAACATCTTCTGTAAGACTCAATTCAGTGGCATTTCAGGAAGAGAAACTTACCTTGGAGAGTTAAGCCAGTGGATTGCTGATCAGACAAAACAATGCATAGATGGAGGCTCTGAGTGTCTGTCTTAGTCAAGGCCCTTTGGCTGCGATGGGCAGGTTAAAGTGGTGGGGGGGGGTGGTTTACAGACTCAGAAAACGCAGAAGCCCTGTAATGTGCAGCCACACTAGAGAGAAGGGCCGTAGAGGGCAGGAAAATTCCACGAGCACCTTGGGTTATGGTCTTCCCTTTTCCGTATGTCAACCAGATACATAGAAGAAACCAGCAACTGCCCTAGTGTGGATTTCGACTCCTAGGCTGAACAGCTGACCGCACAGTTTACGCTTCTCCACTGCCTTCATCCACTGCAGCTGCCATGACATGGGCCCACCCGCCACGTGGGGTGTCTCCCGAGTCACGGGGGTGCGCGGGCGGACTTAGAGCTGTACTAATGGGACTCACGGGGGGGGGGAGGGCAACATCAGGTAAGTTTCTGAGGTAGGGAGGAGTGGGCTGGAGCGACAGCAGACACAACCTACGAATCTTCTTTTAAATGGTCAGGCATAGCATTAGTGGCTCCAGTCGTCTTCGACTCTTTGCAACTCCATGGACTGCGGCCTGCCACGTTCCTCTGTCCATGGGGTTTCCCAGGCAAGAATACTGCAACGTGTGGCCACTTCCTTCTCCAGGGGATGGTCCCAGCCCAGGGATCGAACCTGGGTCTCCCACACTGCAGGCAGACAGTTTACCGTCTGAGCTACTAGGGAAGACCAATGATCACGCAAGCACCTAGCTAAATGCAAGAGCACCTCTGTGACTGAGCCTAACCACTGACTCCCTGCTTAAGTCGTGGTTGGTTTCCCAGGACCAAGCAAGCCAGGAGAGAGGCAAACCAAGCAAAATGTAAAGCACATATACTCAGCAAGACTGTGTTGATTTTTGTGCGGTTTATTTACTCCTCCAGGGACTCTTTCTCAGGGGTTACTCCCCTACTTTAGTCTGTATTAGGTGCTCCCTCTCCAGCCACCCTGTGCTTTGGGAGATCTTTGGCATATCTCTCCCAGGATATTTATCATCTGCATTCTCGTCAATCTTCTCCACTTCTTGAGGTTGGGGATGATATCATATATCTTCTGGTATGAACAAGGGTATACTTTTTTTTAAAATTGGAGGGTAATTGCTTTACAGTGTTGTGGTGGTCTCTGCCGTACATCAACGTGAATCAGTCATAATTATATATGTATTCCTCCTCTCTTGAGCCTCCCTCCCCCCAAGGGAATACTTTTAATAAATGAATATTATGCCATAAGCTCTGTAATCTTGGAGCCTAGTATACACCTGGGTCGTGTTAGAACAATGAGCAATTTAAAAAATCAGGAGTGAAATTAAAACATCTTGAAATTAATTGCTTTTTTACAGTTCTATATAGATTTAATACTTTCATCTGATTTCATACATTAATATCAGCAGGGCAGATATCCATGTGTTCATCTTCGAGAAGTCTGTAAGTTCGGAGGTAATTATAAGACAAAACTTACTATGGTCAGTCTTCAAATACAGAGGAGTCTGGGTGGGGTTCATAACAAAGCTGAGGAATAATCGACTCTGATGGGGGCTGATTTTGTTTTCACAATGGTCGATTTAAGTTGACAATAACCATCCTATTTCTAGATTTAGACTTACTTTTCCAGGTGCAAAGATGACCTGAATTTGCTGCAGGTTCAGTTCGACTTAAATGCATCTAGATGGCAGGTAGACTTGTTTCAGCTAAACTTGGAGAAAAGAGAGATTTTGACTGTTCTCTTTATTATTCTTTGATGTTGATGTTTTACATAAAGGTCTATTTCCATATCTGTAAATTGAGCACAGGGACAGTCTTCTCACAAGGCCACAGTGAAGGGATAAATAAAATGATGTCAGTTCACTACAGTGCCTGCCTAGGACATTGCAGGTTCTTGGTCCATGTTTATGGATCTGAATCAATTCAATTAAATAAGAACCCGAAGTCCGAAGATGCTTCTTTTTCTTTTTTTTTCCTCATGGAAGGCAACTTTTCTTATAAAGAATTTCTTTCTCAGAGGATTGCCGTAAAGAAAATAGAAAGTTTTGATGAAACAGTGGGGAACAAAAAGTCTGAAAAACAGAGAATCTGGATGCTGTTTCCTGCTTCCTCTAAGGTGCTCCAGCTGCTCCAACCCCACTCAATTCTCTTCTGCGGAGAAACCCAAGGCCTTCATCATGCCACTTCTCCTCTGCTTCAGGAGGTAGGGGAAGCCAAAGGGAGAGTCATAAAGCATGTCAAAAGGTGTCTTTTCTTCCCTTGCCTGCTGGAGCATCAAATCGGAAACCCACGGTTCCTGCTGGACAGCTCTGGCACCACGGGGCCACGACAAAGTCACTCTGACACGTTAGAGATGGATTCAGAAGAGGCCAGGGTCAATAAAGGCTGAGCCCTCCAGGGTCCCAGGTCACAGAATGAATCAAAGACAGCAAGGAAGTGTGAAGAGGAATTCCAGTTACCCCTACTTAGAATACTTGTCACATTTCGCCTATCCACCACCAGTACCCTTGTCTAAGTTACTCTCATTTTTGCTTGAATGGCTGCAATCCATTTACATGCTCACCGACTCCAGCCCTTTCATACTTTCACAGTAGCCAGGGGATCTTTTAATAAAGCAGGTCAGCTAAGGGCCAGAATCTGTACTGCTGGCTCACCAGCTACGGCCTTACTCGCCTCTCTAGATGCATTTTTGCTCACTCCCCTCGGGGCACACTGATAAATCCTTTCAGTCCCCTCCTTTCACTGGGTCTTTGCCGCCTCAGTGAACACTCTGCCCCTAACTCTTGCCTCAGCATCTCCTACTCCTCTTTCAGTTTCAGCTGAACTGCCCACTGCCTCAATAGCACTTCAACAGACCCCTGCTTGGTGTTTCATGCACCCTGCACTCTTCCTTCACAACATTCATGGTGAGTTACAACTTTATATTTGTTTCATGTCCACTGTTAGCTGCAGAGGAAAAGCTCCTGAGGGCAGAGAGTCTGTTTTACGAACCACTATGTAGCCAGGACCCAACATACTGCTTGACTCATTGCTGAGTGTGTGTGCTAAGTCGCTGCAGTCGTGTCCAACTCTTTGTGACCCCATGGACGGTGTCCCGCCAGGCTCCTCTGTCCATGGCGATACTCCAGACAAGATACTGGAGTGGGTTGCCATGACCTCCTCCAGGGGACCTTCCCAACCTAGGGATCAAACCCAGGTCTCCTGCATTGCAGGTAGATTCTTTACCGACTGAGCCACCCAGGAAGCCCTGTTAAGTAAGTTGAAAGCAAAAAGGTGTTTGTTCAGCACTCACTCTTTTGTTGGGGATGTCCCCTGGAGTAGTACTGAAACCTTTCCCTAAGAGCTATGTTATATATATATATATTATCTATAGGCAGAATCTTCATAGAGAAGGGTTCCTTTTCACAAAATTTCTACCAGGACATTATTTTCAACGCACCACAGTTCCATATGATGAATTATTTTCAATCACAGCCACATTCAACCAGTGTTTAGTATCAGTTTGAAGGAGTGGATTAGGTGACATAAGCTTTGCATGAGTTCATGGAACTCTGAATTTGGGGCTCTTTGTGACTCAGTTTCCCTATCAGGTTTGAAGAAACTGCCCTCTGAGACTCTAATTAAAAATCAGACTTATAAAGAAGATATTTTGACTATCTTATTATTTCTGGAAAACATGAGAACAGGCAGCTCACAAGATAAATAAAAATGGCCAAGAGTAACCAAAAAAGTTAATTTTAAAAAATGAGGCACCATCTTTGCTGATCAGATTAGCCAAAATAAAAAATAATAAGACTCTTGTGTAGCATTTCCTTTTTCAAAAAAATAATTTTCATCACTGTACAATATTTGAAGTGGCTCTCTGGCACTATGTACAAAATGTCTTAAAAACATATGCTGTTGCTCAGTCGCTCAGTCATGTCCAACTCTTTGCAACCCCATGGACTGCAGCACACCAGGCTTTCCTGTCGTTCACCATCTCCCAGAGCTTGAGCAAACTCATGTCCATCGAGTTGGCGAGCCATCCATCTCATCCTCTGTCGTCCCCTTCTCCTCCTGCCTTCAATCTTTCCCAGCATCAGGGTGGCAGATTATATTTTCCAAAGATGACCACAACAACATAGCCCCTTATCCCATTATGCTCTTCCCACAATGTGGTCCTGATGCTGCTCTGTTGAAAGGTGGGAGACTACGTGTCCTCCCCAACCTGCATGGGCCTCTACAGTGGAAGTGATGCCGCATGGATTCCAAAGCCAAGTTAGAAAAGACCACATTGCTTCTACCAGTTCTCTAGTGGCACACAAGCCTTTGGAGCCCTAAGCTGCCACGTGAGAAGCCTGGCTACCCCAAAGTGACAGGCTAAAGAGATGACACACACAGATGGAGAAAAATGCTGGGGAGTTCCAGCTGTTCCCACCCCAGATATGAAATTCTTCCCCACTCAGCACCACACAGCTGAGTAAAAGCCTTCAGAAGAGTCCAGCCTCCCCAGCTAATGTCAAATGGAACAGAAATAAGCCACCCTAACTGAACCCTGTCTAGACTGCAGATTCATGAGTAAAATTAATGATGTTTGAAACACTAAGTTTTGGGTAATTTGTTATATAGCACTAAATAATTAAAACATTAAATATATTGTTAGGTTAAAAGATATCTGTATTCATATATATAATATATAGATAGAGTTCTGGAGTAGTTATATAGTACTAGATAACTAGAACACTATATATTATATATATGCTAATATATTATACTATAATATATATTACTGCATTTAAAGATATCTGTATAATTTATACATCTGTACTTACATATCAGTCTATCTATATATAGGTGTATACATGGAGATATCTTTTAATCTAGCAATTTCAATTCTAGGAATTTATGCTAAGAAAATACTTAGAAAATATGCAAAAATGACTCTGTAGCATTATGCATAAAATGAAATATTTTGAAACCATCTAAAATGTTCAGCAATAGGTAAATGATTAAATCCATTTCTCTATATTCATATGATCAATTACTAAGCAGCCAACAAAAAGGTGATGATATGAAGCTGCAGTTGCTGACAAGATAGTGAGTCATGAATCAAAAATTATAATTAATCAAATTCTGTGTGCCTAAGGTCCATTTTTCTTACCAGTTTTTTATAGGACCTTATCTGCAAATAAATGGATCTTGGGTATAAAAAACTAGATTAACCATATTCATTAGTAGCTCATGCCTGGCTCTTTTTAAATTTTTTTACTTATACAAAGATATTAAAGGATATTTGTGTGCACCCTCACCAGCAACTAATCCTCCCTCCCTCCCCCTCTCTCCCTCTTTCTCTCTCATGGGCAGAAAATAGTCCCATTTTTTATATATCTAGGATATAAACTTCTTGTCATATGTTGCAAATATTTTTCCTGTCTGTTTTTAAACTGTTTTCATGGCATGTTTTGTAGCACAGATGTTATAATATGGTCAGATTTTATATGATCAAATCTCTCAATCTTTTCCTTTAAAGTTGCTTAGACCTTTGTTTTAAGAGCTAAAGACATTGTTAATGATTAGCAGTAACAGACTCTTCTGGACAGGACCGTCCTTTCTGCACTCAGCAGAAGTCTGACCTTCAGTTACTACTTTGCTGCCACTGTTCAGGGAGCCTATACTTCTGTGATCCTGGGTTCTAGACAAGTGGGTTGTTTGATACTTTTGTTCAAAAATGAGCAATTCCATTCCTCAATGAACTAAGCTTTACTGATGGGGATGTGAGCTGGTATTTAATGTGCCTATAGCACTACAAAGCATGCTAATATATTTCTTATTCTTCCAAGGAAATAAAAATAACCTTCAAAATAATCTTTCCATTGGCATTTCATAAAATGCAAGTTTCTTTCTTTTTTTTTTTTTTTTTTGCAAGTTTCTAAGTTCTACAATTTTTCCTAAACAGAATCTTTCAGTGCTTTATGCAAATCCAGGCAACTCCAGCTTTAGATGTCTTATCTGCTTTTGATGAAAGCCTTGACTTGACAAATACCGTAAGATTTATTGCTTTATGGCATCTGGCCAGATATGAGTGCATGAGATTTTATAATTCTTCCCCTACTCCCACTGCATTTCTTCAAGCATATAATCTTGTGTTTTACAGTGAAAATGGTGGTGTAAGCATTTTAATTCTTTTAAAATCCACAGTATGAATACACCTTAAAATTCAATTTTATTATAACTCTACAAATGTCAATGAATTGTTGAAAACATGATCTTAAACAAAATAGGATGTTATCCTCTGAATAAGATAGGAAAGTGAGGCAGAGGGCAGTATGTGTTCAATTCCCTATTAATACTTGGGGAAAATCAGAGAGCTCCCTTGGCTTTAACTGTACTACTGTGGTAATTTCTGAGTCTATATTTTCAGTTGTAATCATCTACCTAAGTTCTAATTGTCTACCAAAGCTTTTTCACTTGTCATGTCATATACAATGAAGTCAAGTAAAACCAAATCAGCCTACCACGTCCCAGCTTCTGTCAGTGGTACTACCAATACTTGAAATCCTGTAGTTACCTTTGCCCTTTTGTTTACCCAATCAAATTCTGTTGACTTTTTAAACATTTATTCATTCAATAAATATACATCTACCCTCTTCTATTGTGGTAAAATAATATTATTGTTGTTTAGTATTTGAGCTGTGTCTGACTCTTTTGCAGCCCATGGACTGTAGTCTGCCAGACTCCTCTTTCATGGGATTTCCTAGGCAAGAATACTGGAGCGGGTTGCCATGAACCAGGGCATCTTCCTGACTCAGGGATCAAAACTACATCTCCTGCACTGGTTGACGGATTCTTTACCACTGAGTCATCGGGGAAAACCCATTTCAAGCCACTACACACCTATTAACATTTGCTAAAATCAAAAGGACTGAACGCATGGATTACTGACAAGGATGTGGAGGAAATGTAATTCACATACTGCTAGTGGGAACGCAACTTCAGAAAAACAATTCAGCAGTTTCTTTAAAAGTTAACCATACATCTATCATATGATCAGCCACTTCACTCCTGGGAATTTCCCCAAGTGAAATGAAAACATACCAAAGAGAATGAAAACATACCAAGAGTATTCTATTATATTAGAATACTCTTTCATCGAAGCCCCAAGTGGGAAACAACCTAAATGTCCATCAGTAGATGAATGGATAAACAAACTATGACACAGCCATACAATGAAATACTACTAGGCAATGAAAAGGAATGAACCATTTATACATATTATACACAGGTAAATCCGAGTTATTCAAAATAATTATGCTGAGTTAAAAAGTCAGACAGAGAACAAACACACTGTATGATTCCATTATATAAAACTCTTGAAAATGTAAACTAATACAATATGACAGAAAGTAGATTAGTGGTTACCTAGGGTAGGGGTAGGGGAACAGGAATGGGAATGGAGGAAGGGGTTATGTCTCTGCTGTTAGAGATGGGTTGTTTTCATTTTTGTCCATATTTATAAACTTACCAAAACTGCCATAAACATTATCAAAAATTATCAAACTTATAAAAAATGCCAAAACAGCGTTATTCACCTGTAGTGTTCTTTTATGATGCAAAGTATATATTCAATAAATCTTCTTTAGTGAATTAATCACTGGAGGATTAGCTGTATAGCTGCCTGAATGTAAAGTTTGAAAAACTAAACTGCTGGGTCAAAGAACAGCCAGATTTTAACAATTTTTATATAGCGGCAGATTTTACTCCAAAAAGTGAGTTTATATTTATTTTTTTGTACCATAATTTATCCATACATAACTACTGCTGATCTGTTGATGAAAATGTTCAGTCTTTTTTTTAATAAGCAATTATTTTTCTATTGTTCTGTATGCAGGACAAGAAGTAACAGTGAGAACTGGACATGGAACAACAGACTGGTTCAAAGCTAGGAAAAGAGTACGCCAAGGTTGTATACTGTCACCCTGCTTATTTAACTTACATGCAGAGTACATCATGCTAAATGCTGGGCTGGATGAAGCTCAAGCTGGAATCAAGATTGCCAGGAGAAATGTCAATAACCTCAGATATGCAGATAACACCACCCTTATGGCAGAAAGCGAAGAGGAACTAAAGAGCCTCTTGATGAAGGCGAAAGAGGAGAGTGAAAAAGCTGGCTTAAAACTCAACATTCAAAAAACTAAGATCATAGCATCTGGTCCCATCACTTCATGGCAAATGGATTTGGGCACAATGGAAACAGTGAGAGACTTTATTTTCTTGGGCTCCAAAATCACTGCAGATGGTGACTGCAGCCATAAAATTAAAAGACGCTTGCTCCTTGAAAGAAAAGCTATGACAAATCTATACAGCGTATTAAAATGCAGAGACATCACTTTGCTGACAAAGGTCCATATAGTCAAAGCTATGGTTTTTCCACTAGTCATGTATGGATGTGAGAGTTGGACCGTAAAGAAGGCTGAGCGCCAGGGAACTGATGCTTTTGGACTGTGGTGCTGGAGATGACTCTTCAAGACTATACAGCAAGATCAAACCAGTCAATCCTAAAGGAAATCAACGCTGAATATTCATTGGAAAGACTAGTGCTGAAGCTGAAGCTCCAATACTTTGACCACCTGATGTGAAGAGCCAGCTCACTGGAAAAGAGCCTGATGCTGGTAAAGTTTGAAGGCAAAAGGAGAAGGGGATGACAGAGGATGAGATGGTTGGCTGGCATCACTGACTCAATAGACATGAGTTGAGCAAGCTCTGGGAGTTGGTGATAGACAAGGACCACATGCTGCAGTCCATGGAGTCACAAAGAGTAGGACACAACTTAGTAACTGAACAACAAGAATAATCTACCAATGAATTTGACTTTTTTATTGTTTATTTGCTTATTAGCCATTTTCACTCCTTCTTCTAGCTCTTTTTGCACCAAATTTGTATAGCACACAATTAACACTCTAATATACATTTTTATTTGTATTGAATAATTTGGCATTTTATCACCTTACCATACAATGTGAGTATACATGTTGATATTGTCTTTGTGTAGCTTATGTAGAGGCTTGACAGGGACTCTTATTGGTTGCTGCTGTTGGCCTTTTAATACCAGGATGCAATATTATTATTCAATAATTGTCTTTCCCATGTGTATATAGAATATATTTTTACTTTTCTTTCATATATACTTTTTGTCATAGATTTTAAATTAACTGATATAGTCCTCAGTGCTCAATTACTTTACTTGTGTCTGATTCTTAGTGACCCCATGGACCATAGTCTGCCAGGCTTCTCTGTCCCTGGCGTTTTCTGGGCAAGAATACTGGAGTGGATTGCCATTTCCTCCTCCAGGGGTTTTTCCCAACCCAGGGATCAAACCCATGTCTCCTGTATCTTCTTCATTGCAAGAGTATTCTTTACCACTGAGCCACCAGGGAAGCCCCTAACTGATATAGGGACCATGTTAATTATACATTACCAACATAAAGGAAGGTTCTATAACTTAGTTACCTGTAATTAGTGGGTGATCTGAGTCAAAACATAAAAGATTATCAAAAGAGTGTTGGTCTGATATGATTCCAACTATGGTTCTGTAGCACTATTTTTAAGGGATTTAGAGCACATTCCTTTAACTGCAGTTTTCTCCTGTACAAAATGTGTGCAAACTCAGGATAAGGACATAAACTTTGCAAGACAAACAAGACACCAGAAAAAACACCAGGAACCCAGGACAGTGCCCCTATTCACAGATTTTCATCGTGTGGCCTATTCATTGTATCCACTCAGCAAGTTCTTGAGTCCTACTGGGTGCTGACAATGTAAGAGTGATCAAACTAGACAATGTTCCTGACCCCAGAAAAGTTAAGGTCTACTGTGGAGAAGAGAAAGGTAGACGATTACAATATAGTCTGGTATGTGCTATATAACAGGTAACTACAGAATGACATCAGAATATGTCCAAGGGGTACCTTGATAAATAGATGCATAAGAGATTGCATTCTACCTTTTAATGAATATATTATGAAATCCTTAAAGTACTTAATAGTGCTTTATTACTATATTGGATCATCTGTAATTTAGCAAACAACAGGTTGTTTCAAAATTATATTTAAGTATAATAAACATACAGAAAGCACTCATATCTTAAGTATACAGCATGATGAGCCTTTGCAAATCGATACAAACATATAACCAGCCCCTAGAAGAAGAAATCAAACAATGCCCGCATCCAGAAGTCTTCTCCATGCTCCCTAAACTGGCTTCTAACAGAACAGATCGGTTTTTCCTGAACTTTTAAATGAAATCATGCAGCACGAATTCTTCTGTGTCTGGCTTTGTGTCTAGTTGTGGATTACGCATTATCATTGCTGTTTTATATTCCCTGTGTGAATCCACAGATTTATCTCAATATATGTTGATAGACTGTTGGGTAATTTTGAGGTTAGGGCTATTATTAGCATTGCTCCTACGACATTCTAAAGCATATCTTCTCTTTAATATATGTATGCATTTCTATTCAATATTCACTTAGGACTGGAGTTGGCGGATCCTACAGTGTGTGTACCTTCAGTTTTAGAAATAGGCAACAGGAGCTTTTAATATCACAGAATACGCAGAAATAGAACTTTCAGATTTGCTTGGAGTTAACAAGTAATTTGATTAGTTGCTACTTGTTGAGCACCTCCTGTTAGCCAGGCATTGTGCTACATTTTTTTTCCGGCTTTTGCCTCATAGCCCTCAGGAAAACATTTCTGCTATAAGATTAAATAAAAAGCCAGAATATAAAACTGTGCATCTATTTATCTATCTATCTATCTATCTATATCATCTATCTATCTATCTATCTATATATGTATGCACACACGGAATATAAAACCGTGTGCTTGTGTCTGTGTCTGTGTGTGTGTATACATATACACTATATATTCAGAACTATATTAAAATATCATGGTATACAGGAAAACAACCTGGAAGTAAAATAAGTCAGCAACATAAGAATAACTGTCTTAGAGGAAGATCTATTAACAATTTTTTTCTACTTTTTTATACTTTCTAGGACTACCAGCCATATAAAATTTCACATAAGCTTTGATCTGAGTCCACAGCATACCTAACTGAAGACAGTATGGTGTTCAGAAGCTGCAATATTCTCTGATCTGCAAGGAACCTAGTGAAAGCTAAATGACTAACAGAGAATTCTATGTCACACACTTAACATATGCTTCTTAAATGTTCTTATATTTTGTTGCAAAGTCTTGGACTCACAAAAAAAAAATCACAATTCGAAGAGGTGTTTTCAAATACTTTTAGCTCTGTAAGCCTTTTTTTTTTTTTTTAACATTTTATATGGAAAGCTAATACATAGAAGTGAGGGACTTGGAGCATTTGGTGGAAGCCTTGGGAACCAGAGCCCACTTGCTTAGCTCTCTAAGGTAGATGGTCCTAAGTGTCTTCAATTCAATGCATTCATTTTCTAGAGAAAAAAAAGCAAAACAAAACAAGGCTATAAAACTAGACAGCTGCAGATCTTTTGACTTGGGAGTCTAATCTTTTCCAACCCAGCATGGACTTCCCTGGCACCTCAGCTGATAAAGAATCTACCTCCATTGCAAGAAACCCCAGTTCGATTCCCAGGTCGGGAAGATCCCCTGGAGAAGGGATAGGCTACTCACTCCAGTATTCTTGGGCTTCCCTGGTGGCTCAGCTGGTAAAGAATCCGCCTGCAACTTGAAGACCTGGGTTTGACCCCTGGGTTGGGAAGATCCCCTGGAGAAGGGAAAGGCTACCCACTCCAGTATTCTGGCCTGGAGAATTTCATAGACTGTGTAGTCCACGAGGCCACAAAGAGTCGGACACAACTGGGCGACTTGAGATTGCATTTCAAGTGGACTCTACACTCTCCAGTTATAGAAGCAATGTCTTACATCTTCACGTCTCCCATCCAGGCCAGCATCGACAGACGGCAGTACCCAGAACATCTTTTTCTAATCAAACAATTGATATACACTTGCTATTCAATCGGAAAAGGCCAGATCACCACCCAAGGTGAAATATATACAAAAAGTTTACACATGCATTTTATAAAGAAACTAGGGACCATCTCGGTCTCCAAACCTAATCTGCTCAGCGGCACCAAGGACATTTCCCAACACCAATAAGAAGAAGATTAAGAAGTTAAACAATAAATCAGCTGGGGTTATGTAATGGATTTAAAATCAACAGCAGGAAGAAGAGCTATATTGAAGAAACTTCTACCAGCCCAGAGCAATTAATGTGGTGAACAGATGGGAAGGGAAGTGGACTATTTTCAAGCTTTAAAAGAAGATAAAAGACACAAAGAAATAATAAGCAGTAAGCCCCACAGTGCAGGGGCAAACATGAGGGCATGCCTTTCTTTGGAGTCCAAGAAATATTTTCATCACTATATCAATTCTTATTACTATATTGGCTCCAAGGTTTATCCTGTCACTTGTTTCTCCATCAGTAAAGGAACTGAGTACTAGAGAGAGGGAATAACACAGCTGGAGAGAAAGTGCACAGCAGAGATATCCAAGGAAGCACTGGAGGGAAAAGGAGCTTCTGAATTCTGGTACATGCCTTTTCCTAGCTGAGTTTATGAAAGGGCAAACTTCTTCTTTTTTTTTTTTTCCAAACTTCTCTTTATTTAGAAAATAGCATACCAATCTTTTAGAACTGAAGTTTATAATAATGACCATGAGGTGGCATTTGTATTAACAAAGAAGCATCAGGTTCAATAAAGTCTTACTGTGGATTCTTAAAATTGTGTTTCAGTGGTTTCTCCATTGGTAATTCACACATAGCACAGCACTTTGGCAACAAAGGGAGGCACCACATGCTTTGATCCATGGACATGTACCAGTGTCTAGCACAGGATAGGCACTCAGCAGCAAAAGTTGATTATCTTGGTTTTGTTTCAGTGAAGTGCCTAATGTTGTAGGAGGACACTGTCACTGCAGTGACTGGGGTTAAAGGATAAGGCAGAATGTCAGTCTTGGAGGAACCAGAGTGCCAGGAGGGCTCCAAGGTAGGGACCCAACACTGCAACTACGTACACAGCGAAAGTGGAACCAGCAGCAAGGCTGACGTGATGCTCCTTATACATCCATGCCTAACTGGATACTGAGACACTTGATGAGCAGTCAGAACACTTGATTTTCATGGTCAGGATTTTAACTCACAAGAGCTTTAAGATGCATTTCCAAGAATAAATTTTATTTAAAAAAATGGAGGTTTCTCTGTATTACACAGTAATATCTCAAAGAATCATTTTAAAACAACTAAAGTTCTGATCTTGAATGACTTCCTAACGGTCCAAGAGACATTAGGGAGTCTCCAACACGAGGCTCCTGCCACTCTAACCTGTCATCCTGCCTCACCTTCACAACGACAAAGATAAAAGTCCTAAATATTGGTACCCAATCAAACATGCTAAGTCTAGCTATAAGATTTTTTCTTTATAAGAAGAATTTGACTACCCCAAGACTCTAAATCAAATATAATACAGAGAATAACGGGGAACTGGGTAAAGAGAAAAATAGAAGAGAGAAATAAAAGAGAGGTAAGAAGAAAAGGGTCCAGGGAAGCAGAGGGAAGGGGCTTCCCATATTGCACTAGTGGTAAAGAGTGCAATGCAGGAGATATAGAGACATGGGTTTGATCCCTGGGTCAGGAAGATCCCCTGGAGAAGGGCATGACAACCCCCTCCAGGGAATAACACAGCTGGAGAGAAAGTGCGCAGCAGAGATATCTTGTCTGGAGAATCCCCATGGACAGAGGAGCTTAGTGGGCTACAGCTGATAGGGCTGCAAAGAGTTAAGACACAAACTGAAGCTATTTAGCGCACACACACAGGCAGAGAGAAATGGAGGCAAAAGAAAAGACAATCTAGCATAGAAGGGGAAGATTCAATCAAGAGGTCTATTCAAAAAATTACAATGTTGAGAGAAGATCACAAATGAAGAGCTATTTACCTATGTCCCTTAAAAAAAAATAAATAAGGGTGTGAAGAGCCTACTGTTTAGACGAGAGACACGGCCTAGCACTTGTATCCTCTGTCACCCAACTCTCCCTAGATCTGATACCAGTTGATCTTACCTGGCACCCAGCTCCAGGCAAAGGAGGCTGTTGTGTCACCTGCTGCCAGGTAGTTCTGGAAAAGTGGGATTTAATCCAAAGCAAATCTGCAGTAAAACAGCACTAGCAGCTAAGTAAGTGAAAGGTTTAGCGAACACAATAGAAAGGAGTTGGATAAATAAAGGACTGGAGTAGAATAAGTTAAATCACATTATTTACAGATGATATGATGAAAAACCCAAGAAAAGCAACTGAAAACTACTAAAACAGAAGAGAATTTCTAAGTCTGATGGAGTAAGGGTCAATGAGAACAGAGAGCAGATATAATGGATAAAAGGTCCTCAATTATAATGATAGTCAAAACAACAAAATAAACTTAATAAGAATGTGAAGGGATTGAAAAAGGGAAATGTCAAGACATTTCCAAGGGCCAGACAAGTGATCAAAAGGAAAGGCATACCATGCTCATGGGCAAGAAAACCTGACATCATGAAGACATCATTCTCCCTAACTTAGCCTACAAGTCAAAGGCAATTCCAATAAAAAAGAATAATAAGCAATGCTCTGAGAAAGAAGACTAACAAGGGGAAACTAGCTCTCCAGATAATAAGATGTTTTATAGACCTTCAATAATTAAGTACGCAGAATATAGCATGTAAAATGCCAGGCTGGGATTAATCACAAGCAGGAATCAAGATTGCCAGAGAAATATCAACAACCTCAAATATGCAGATGACACCACTCTAATAACAGAAAGTGTAGAAGAACTAACATTAACACTAAAGAGCCTCTTGACGAGGGTAAAAGAGAAGAGTGAAAAAGCTGACTTTAAACTCAACACTCAAGAAACTATAAGATGATGGCATCTGGTCCCATCACTTCATGGCAAATAGAAGAAGAAAAAGTATAAGCAGTGACAGATTTTATTTTCTTGAGCTCCCAAATCACTGCAGATGGTGACTGCAGCCATGAAATTAAAAGACGCTTGCTCCCTGGAAGAAAAGCTATGACCAACCTAGAGAGTGTATTGTAAAGCAGAAACATCACTTGGACCCCGAGAGGGGTCCATACAATTAAAGTTATGGTCTTTCCAGTAGTCATGTATGGATGTGAGAGCTGGCCTGTAAAGAAGGCTGAGCACCAAAGAATTAATGCTTTCAAACTGTGGTGCTGGAGAAGATTCTTGAGAGTCTCTCCAACTTCAAGGAGATCAAACCAGTCAATCCGAAAGGAAATCAACCCTGAATATTCACTGGAAGGACTGATGCTGAAGCTGAAACTTCAATACTTGGGCCACCTGATTCGAAGAGCTGGCTCACTGGAAAAAGACTCTGATGCTGGAAAGATAGAAGGCAAAAGGAGAAGGGGACGACAGAGGATGAGATGGTTAGATAGTATCAACGACTCAATGAATATGAATTTGAGCAAACTCTGGGAGATTGTGGAGGACAGAGGAGTTTGGCAGGCTACAGTCCATGAGGACACGACTAAGCGACTGAACAACAACAAGAATAATTAAGATAGTATGAAACGACTGCATGGGGACTTCCTTGGAGGTCCAGTAGTTAAGACTTCACCTTCTGATGCAAACGGTATAGGTTTGCCCTTTAGTGGGGGAGCTAAGATCAAACATGCCTCGTGGCCAAAAAACTGAAACATAAAACAGAAGCAGTACTATGACAAATTTAATAGTCTTTTAACATGGTCTACATAGAAGAAAAAAAAAACACTTAAAAAAACGAAAAGATTGCATGAATACATAGATCAAAAGAACAGAATAGAAACTCATAAAATAGACCCAAATACATTTGGGAATTCAATATATAATACACGTGGCATCTTAAATCAGAGGGGAAAGATAGCTTATTCTGTAAATGTTGTTGGAATTACTGGATAGCCAATTGGAAAACGATAAAGCTGGAACCATACTCACACTATTCACTAAAAAAAATCTCCAAATGGGGCAAAGATTAAAATATTAAAAAATGAAACCATAAAAGTACTTGAAGCAACAAGAAAAGAGAAAACCTGTTATTGTCTGCCTCTGTTGGAAGAACACAGCACCTATGAGACAGTCTTGGAAAAAATCTAAATCTGATCGCGCTTTGATCAAACTACTAATTTACAAAAAACACCGAGGACAGAGGAACATATAAACGCCACTGCAGGGATGCAACTAGCAAAATCAGACTGTGGGAGACTCTCCAGGATACCCATGGGGCAAACCTAGAGTGAAAACAGTAAGAATCGTGTGCCTGGCAACCATATTCGTTATACCATATAAAAGAATATAGAATAGAATCTTCTTGTATATACATTAAAAAAAATCTCTAGAGAGAGTCACATAAAATTAAAAACAGTGATACCTTGGGGAGGGAGAAAAATGACATGAGAAATGGGATGAGAAGAAGAATTCACATTATAGTTTTTAAACTTTGGTGTTTTTGACATATGTCAATTCATTACCTATTTTAAAATTAAAAGGAATTAAAAACCCAGTGAACTTAAAAAAAAAAAAAAGCCTCAGCTCTTAACCGTGTAATGATCATGATAAAAACTCCTGAGTAGAAGCCCTTGTGGCAGTTAAGAGCAGATAAGAAAAAATAAAGACCTGAGGCAAGGGGCTGTGCCTCGCCTTTCTCAATGAGGTGTCGCAGTAGTTTCCAAATTCATTTTCCCGACTGACTTAGGGCCTTCCAGTCCATACCACATGTGGCTGTCAGAACGATCTTCTAAAATGAGGATCTGACCTTGTTTAAACACTTTCGGTATCTCTCTTACCTACAGGATCAAGCTCAGCTCCCTAGCATGGCACGACATTGACATCTTTCATAATCTACCCTTAACCTAGTCCCTTTCCAGAGGTCTGCCTCATCCCTCCTCACTACAGACCCTTACCGAAGCACACTGGATTACTGGCTAGATACTGAACACATCAAGCACATTTTTCTTGGTCATGGTTATCCATATGCCTTTCTTTCCAGGTATTATTTACTTTCTGTCCACCCTCTGAGACCCAGCTAAAATGCTATATCCTTTAAGAAGCCTGCCCTCCCTTTCTCCAGGCAGGAGTTCCCCTTCCACTAATTTCCCCCTTTCACTACGCTCACAGAGTCCTTTGTTCAAACCTCTAATACAGCATGTGTCACAGCGTGCCATAATTATTGTTTCTTCTAGTCAGTATTTAATAAATGAATAATCATGCCTTACAGCCAATCCAACTCCTTCTTCAAAGGTCATAAGCTCAAAGAACAAAATTTTTTTAAAAAAATCAAAAGCCATGCTTGCAAAAAAATGACTAGGCCACCAAAATAAATTTATCAGCCTATCCTCATTGCAGATGGTCTTGAAATCAACATCCTGTATTATTCATACAGCATACCAAGAACTGAAGTGAGGCTTGGGTCCCTCCTCCAATAGGCTATGGCAGACTATGTACTCCTTCAAAGAAAGGCAAGTTCCTCTTAGGCAGAAACTAAAACCCCACTGTGTCATTTCTCAGCGAGCAGAGTAAAGTCCAAAGAGCTCATCTGGATGAGAGCCAAAAATTGGTCACAAGAGCAGAGACTGGAAATCATAAGTTGTCCTAATGAGACTCCTGAGCTAATCTCCTAGAAACCAAAGAAAGCCTGCAACCTGAGTACTTTTCTCCAGCCTGTTCAGGATATTTGAGATTCAGAGAAAGTAAATATTTGACTTCAGAAATACACCTGAGTGGTAATAAAGACACAGGTGTGGCTGCTAGAGTTGAGGAGGCCCTTCTGACAGGTGCCTGCCAACCACAGCCAAGGGAGGGCTTCTGAAAGCTTTTACTCCTTTTCTTTCCTTCACTCAAATAGAATCCTTTGATCTCCTTTCTCATATTTCTTACAACCGAATTTCCCCAATTCATTTCCTTATTTTACCTCCTTGCAGTGTAAGCCTCAGTGCACCTGATAATCATTTATCTGTTTCACAAATTATGTTGAATCTCTAACAACACCTTTAAGATTTGCCAAGCACCACGTTTGGGCACTGACTTAAATCATTACTATCTACTTGCATTTACTTATGCAGCAGTGAGCCTGAAATCACAGGACTTGAGCTAGAAGGTCACCTAATGACCCAGTGCCCACAGGGTACAGTCAGTAAACAGGTGAATTTGCTCCTCCAAGGTCACATTAGTTAACTGCAGAATCTTGACCATAATCTGGTCTCAGCTGACCATAATATCCAGCTGACCATTATTTCTATTGCATCAAGCTATCTTCATCTGTTCCATTTTATTTCCTTAACTTTAGATATTATATTCAAATTTCTGTTTCATAACAAACTGTGATCAAGCTCACCAGAATCTTCAAATGGAGGAGTCTCCTGATACTAGAAACATCTTCCTGAATCCTATTCAAACTTCTCTGTAACAGGAAGTAGAAGTGGTGGGCAAGAGGAGAACTAGGGTTGGGGAAAGACCCATATTATTCAGCTTTAGTTGGAGGAACTCATCTTCAATTCACCTACCAGGTAGAAGGTGCTAAGACAATCTGATATTATCAATTCTTTCACAACATATTGTATTCATAAACTGTATTCAGGGCAATAACATCAAAAGGCAGGCAGGCTCCACTGCAACTGCTTGGCCAGACAGTAGGTTGTTGCTGTTCAGTCACTCAGTCTTGTCCAACGCTTTGCGACCCCATGGACTGCAGCATGCCAGGTTTCCCTGACCTTCATCATCTCCCGGAGCTCGCTCAAACACATCTCCATTGAGTTGGTGATGCCATCCAACCATCTCGTCCTCTGTCGTATCCTTCTCCTCCTGCCTTTCCCAGCATCAGTGTCTCTTCCAGTGGAAGATGGTAGATTTAAATGCCCTGTAATATAGCCCAAGGGGCTTCCCCAGTGGCTCAGTGGTAAAGAATCCGCCTGCAATGCTGGAGACACAGGAGATGCGAGTTTGATCCCTGGATCGGGATGATCCCCTGGAGGAAGGCATGGCAACCCACTCCAGTATCCTTACCAGAAAAATTCCATGGACAGAGGAGCCTGTAGGGCTACAGTCCATAGGGTCACAAAGAGTCAGACAAGACTGCAGTGACTGAGCACACACATACAGCCCAAAATAAATAAAAGGAATGATATCAATATAAAATAAATAATACTTTGAGAGGCTTCCTGTAATCATCCAAAATTATTCAGGGCACAAATTATCTGTAGCTATTGTCAGAAGAAAATTTTTACATATTCAAGTAGACATCTGTTATGAACTGAATGGTGTTCCCTCCAGAAAATATGTTGAATCCTAACCCCTAGTGCCTCAGAATGTGACCTGATTTAGAGAGAAGGTCTTTACAGAAGTAATCAAGTTAAAACGAGGTCTGTGGGGTGGGCCCTCATCCTATGACTGGTGTCCTTATAAACAGGGAAGGTTTGGACAGAGATGCACACAGAGCAAAGACGGTGTGAAGACACACAGAGAACATCAAAGCAAAGGAACACCTAAAGTACCAGAAGCTTCGAGAGATGAATAAATGTACCCTCTCTGACAGCACTCTGCCAACACCTTTATTTTGGACTTCTCGCATCCAGGACACAGAGAACAGAACAATCAATTTCTGCTATTTAAGCCAGCCAGTCTATGATAATTTGTTATGGCAGCCCTAGGAAATAATACGACATTTTACGACCAAAGCCAAGTGCCGAAAAATTGATGCTTTCGAACCGTGGTGCTGGAGAAGATTCTTGAGAGTCCCTTGGACTGCAAGAAGATCAAACCAGTCAATCCTAAAGGAAATCAACGCTGAACATTCTTTGGAAGGACTGACACTGAATCTGAAGTTCCAATACTTTGGCCACCTGATGTGAAGAGCCAACTCACTGGGAAAGACCTTGATGCTAGGAATGATTGAGGGCAGGAGGAGAAGGGGACAACAGAGGATGAGATGGTGGGATGGCATCATTGACTCAATGGATATGAGTCTGAGCAAACTCTGGGAAATAGTGAAGGACAGGGAAGCCTGGCGTGCTGCAGTTCATGGGGTCACAAACAGCTGGATATAAGTGAGTGATAATAACAACAAGGTTTCCAATGACCACCTGCCAATGCTGGCGGGAATCAACTTCAGGTTGGCAGAGGAATGTTAACAGAGGTATACCGCTCAGCTGACTGCACAAAATAAATCCAAGGGTTTTTCCACTTTATAATATGTAATTCACATATTTACGCAAAGGCAAATTTTAACAGATACTTCTCTGTAAATATCACACAGCTACTTTTGCCAAACTAGAGTACAGAAAGTGGTCTCACTCACACACACACACACACTCACACACACAGTATATTCCTATATTTGGCCTTGAATAGATTGGAAGTTTCCACAGTTGCTGGGACAATGATTCCAACGATTCCTGTCAGTTTAGCAGATGAGAACTGAACAGCTGCATCTTCAATACACATCATTGTCTTCAAAAGATACTCAGAGTGAATTACAATTAAATTACAGAGCTGTCAAAGAGGGTTATAATTATAGCATTTATTCACTACATTTACAAGGCCAGACATACACAAAAGGAACTGAAAGCCGAAGAGAAACACACAAAACCCACTCCACATTCCTTACCTCAGCAGGAAATCTAGGTGAGGGGAGAGGGGAAGACGAGGCAGTTATCATGCAAAGAGCCCATTTACTGCAACAACAATGCTTCCTGCTTCCAGAGGGGCTTCGTTCCAAGAGTCGGAGGCACTTTAAGATATCTGGTGGCAAAGGCATCTCTCTTTTACAATTGGAAAAAGGAGGGCAGCAAGGTTGCCATGACTCACCCCCAGTTACAGACAAGAAAGGGAGGAGCTGGGACCTGAACCAAATGGTAGGCAACTCCCACCAGTGGGCTGCACAGGGAAATCACAATCAGGGCAGCCGGACCTGACCCCTAGCTTTGCACTCATCTAGAGGAGGATATTAATTTATCCAACAATTATTTATCATGCAGCTTGAAGAGCCTTGAAAATTGCCCTTCACTTCTCCTACCACAACAGCACAAGGTAGAAGAGAGGAAGAAAACCCTCAGCTGCCATTTATGCTAGTCAATTCTGCTACTAATCAATAACACATTCAGAACCCCCGGAAGAATGGTACAATTTACTTAGTCACCGACAACCTCAGCATCCGGAAGACAAACAGGTAGTAATGCTTATGCAGTGAGCAAACTCTGAATACACAAAAGCACGGCAAACTAGAATGCCGTGCATGGTTTCAATCCTGCAATGAACAAATATCTCTTGCTCTCTCTGTGTGTAAGACCTTGTGTGCAGACTTGTTTCTCAAGACCTCATGGTTAGTTGAGAGAAGACACACAGATAAAGTGAAACTAGGCAGTACACAAACAGAATCTGAAAACTACAAACTCAGTCATACAAACAAGTTCAGAGCAAGGAGAAAGTTAACTGATTCTTACCAATCTGTTTCTCACTCTTTTCTGAATATAATCACACAGTGGTGGGCGTTCTTAGTACCTTCAAGTTTTCTTCTGTGTTCTAAAATTTTATTTCAATTGGTCATTCAATAGACCCTGCTTTTCCAATAGTCAGTGGTATTTCCATTACATATAAAACCCCAGCCCCATCTTCCAACTTAAATGCTTGCTTGGTGGCAATGAAATGACTCATTGGGGAAAAGAGAAAACATCTCTAACAGTGCTACCAACAAAAAAAACTATGTCTTTACAAGAATTCTTCTCTGAATTAAGATGATGATAGCAGACCCACGATCTTATCATCCTATCTTGGTCCCAAGATAGGGGAATCACTTCTCACTATTGATCACGTAATTATTTTCCTGTTCAACGCAAATACAGAACCACAGTTCTTCTTAACTTGCCACAGGCAGCCACTGGCATATGATCAAAATTGACTGCCGATATGGAAACCATTTGCAATTCATGTCAGATTTTGTGTCTAACTTCTTAATTACTGAGCTAATTATGTCATATAACATTTAGTGCTCTGGTTTTAATATGTGATGGGCAGAATGATCTCAGAGATGAGTGAGATGGAGACTGACAGCTGTAGCTGTCCCCCAGTTTCTACCTTCCCTTTCTTCAACAAGGTTAAACTCCACGATTTTCAGTGAAGTGTCTGGCCATCCACTATTAAGTTTATGGCTAAGGTATGGCAGATGGGATGTAGGAAACTCCCAGGATGTG
The DNA here is from genome assembly GCA_007570785.1 of Antilocapra americana. Classification (NCBI taxonomy): domain Eukaryota; kingdom Metazoa; phylum Chordata; class Mammalia; order Artiodactyla; family Antilocapridae; genus Antilocapra; species Antilocapra americana. The sequence continues at coordinate 1,250,719 of ML662436.1, forward strand.
TGCTAAAAGGAAGGTACAGGCCATTGCCCTCCCCTTCTTCCACTCTGGTGCCAAGAAAGTGCACATGGTAGGAAACGATCCTGGACCACCGTGGTGATGAACACACACTAAGGATGGCCAAGTAACAAGGGAAAAGGAATTTAGGTCCCAGATGTCCTTATGGAGCAGTGCTACCATACTGTCCTGGGCCATCTACCCATGAACTGTTACAAGAGAAAAAAATATGTTCCCATCATATTTCTGTTATTTGGTGTCTTGGTCTTCCTGGTCAAGTTTACATCCTAACTGGTAAAATAAGCACATACCAACTCACACTAACCTAGAGATCCAATTCCTTAATCAGAAACAAAACAATACGGAAGAGTAAAAAGAAGTTCTACTTTCAAATAAAAATCAAAGAAAATATTCTTCTAGTCTGCCTTACGAATTTTTAATGGCAGGAACAGCATATTCCTATAAATTCTGAATTTGCCTAGAGAAAAGATGAGCAAGAATCTATGCACACATATTATACATTTTTGTTTATCAGTCAGTTCAGTCGCTCAGTCATGTCTGACTCTTTGCAACCTCAAGGACTGCAGCACGCCAGGCTTCCCGGTCCATCAGCATCTCCTAGAGCTTACTCAAACTCATGTCCATAGAGTTGGTGATGTCATCCAACCATCTCATCCTCTGTCGTCCCCTTCTCCTCCTGCCTTCAGTCTTTCCCAGCATTAAGGTCTTTTCCAATGAGTCAGTTCTTCACATCACGTGGCCAAAGCATTGGAGTTTCAGCTTCACCCTCAGTCCTTCCAATGAATATTTAGGACTGATTTCCTTGAGGATTTACTGGTTGGATCTCCTTGCAGTCCAAAGGACTCTCAAGAGTTTTCTCCAACACCACAGTTCAAAAGCATCAATTCTTTGGCACTCAGCTTTCTTTACAGTCCAACTCTCATATCTACACATGACTACTGGAAAAACCATAGCTTTGCTGAGATGGACGTTTGTTGGCAAATCTTTGTTTATAAATCTGTTCATATACAATATCTATAAGTTCAAAAGTACAATACCAAGCCACAGGAGTACCGAAATCTGTTCCAAAATCATAGAGCCTGAATTTCTGCCATCAGAAATGGCAAACAAATCAGAAATAGATCTGAGGATCCAAGCAAGCAAATACAGTATTTTTATTTTTTTTACTTTATTTTATTTAATGAGTACCAGAGTTTTAGTTTCCAGTCCTCTCTCCAACACATTCACACATGCATGCTCACTCACACACATACACATACATAGCATACAGAAGACAGAGGTTGTAATGTTTACACAGGTTATAAAAAATGCTTAGAAAAGTTCATGGAGGCTTAGTGTGTTTTAGATGATTTTCCCCTGTCCCATTCCTAGGTATGACTACAATCTGAATACCAGGCTGGATGGTCTGGTAGTAACTCAGCACAGCCCTTCTGCTGCTCTATTATGACTTCATGGGAGGAACATATGCAGGGTTTTAAAAGGCCAAGATAAATAGATCCCAACTGCCATAACTCTTTCTGGTATATGCAATATTTATTTTTGGTGCATGGGAAAATGAAGGGAAACTAACATCCTTTTAACGCGTCAAAATCCAGTTTTTAAAAAACCCTCTCAGGGGACTTTCATGATAGGCCAGTGGTTAAGACTCCATACTCCCTCTACCATATGAAGATGGCGGAGGAATAGGACGGGGAGAACACTCTCTCCCCAATAAATATACCAAAAGAACTTTTAAAGGCCGAGCAAACTCCAAAAAACAGGAACTGAATGCTGGCAGAGGACATCGGGCATCTGGAGAGGCGACCCAGTGCCGACGTGAGGAGTAACAGTGAGGAAACCTAGACTCACCCACCAGAAAACCACACAAGCCTTTCCACCCAGGAAACTTCGACAAACCACGCATCCAACCCCTCCCATAGAGAGGAATCCCCACAATAAAGGGACAACACAGCAAGATAAACAAGATGAAAAGGCAGAGAAATACCCAGCAAGTAAAGGAACAGGATAAATACCCCCTAGACCAAATAAAAGACGAAGAGATAGGAAGTCTACCTGACAAAGAATTCCGAATAATGATAGTGAAAATGATCCAAAACCTGGAAAATAAGTTGGAGTTACAGCTCAATAACCTGCAGGCAAGGATTGAGAAGATGCAGGTAAGCTTTAACAAAGACTTAGAAGAAATGAAAAAGAGACAAAATACAATGAATAATGCAATAAATGAGATCAAAAACACTCTGGAGGGAACCAACAGTAGAATAACAGAGATAGAAGACAGAATAAGTGAGATAGAAGACAGAATGACAGAAATAAATGAAACAGAAAGGAAAAATGAAAAAAGAATTAAAAGAAATGAAGACAACCTTAGAGACCTCTGGGACAATATTAAACGCACCAATATTCGAATCATAGGAGTCCCAGAAGAAGAAGACAAAAAGAAAGACCATCAGAAAATTCTTGAAGAGATAATTGTAGAAAACTTCCCTAAATTGGGGAAGCAAATAGCCACTCAGGTCCAAGAAACACAGAGAATCCCAAATAGAATGAACCCCAAGCGGGACACCCCAAGACACATATTAATCAAATTGGCAAATATCAAATACAAAGACCAAATATTAAAAGCAGCAAGGGGGAAGCAAAAGATAACTCACAAGGGGAATCCCATAAGGATAACAGCTGATCTCTCAACAGAAACGCTTCAGGCCAGAAGGGAATGGCAAAACATACTTAAAGTCATGGAAGAAAACAATCTACAACCCCGACTACTCTACCCAGCAAGGATCTCATTCAAATTTGAAGGAGAATTCAAAATTTTCTCAGACAAGCAGAAACTGAGAGAATTCAGCAATACCAAACCAGCCCTCCAACGAATGCTAAAGGATCTTTCCTAGATAGGAAACACCGATGGGATAGATAATCTGGAGCCCAAAACAATAAAATAAATGGCAGCGGGATCATACTTATCAATAATTACCTTAAATGTAAACGGGCTGAATGCCCCAACCAAAAGACAAAGATTGGCCGATTGGATACAGAAACAAGACCCCTATATATGTTGTCTACAAGAGACCCACCTCAAACCTAGGGACACATATAGACTGAAAGTTAAAGGCTGGAAAAAGATATTCCATGCAAATAAAGACCAAAAGAAAGCAGGAGTGGCAATACTCATATCTGATAAAGTAGACTTTAAAATAAAGGCAGTGAAAAGAGATAAAGATGGACATTACATAATGATCAAAGGATCAATCGAGGAAGAAGAAATAACAATTATAAATATTTATGCACCTAACATAGGAGCTCCACAATATGTAAGGCAAATGCTAACAAATATGAAAGGGGAAATCAACAACAACACAATAATAGCAGGAGACTTTAATACACCACTCACACCAATGGATAGATCAACTAGACAGAAAAGTAACAAGGAAATTCAAACTTTAAATGAAACAATAGACCAACTAGACCTAATTGATATCTATAGGTCATTCCACCCCAAAACAAGGAATTTCACCTTTTTCTCAAGTGCACACGGGACCTTCTCCAGGATAGATCACATCCTGGGCCATAAATCTAACCTTGATAAATTCAAAAATATTGAAATCATCCCAAGCATCTTTTCTGACCACAATGCAGTGAGATTAGATATCAACTACAGGAGAAAACCTCTCAAAACTTCCAACATATGGAGGCTCAACAACACACTGCTGAATAACCAACAAATCGCAGAAGAAATTAAAAATGAAATTCAGTTATGCATGGAAACGAATGAAAATGAAAACACAACAGCTCAAAACCTATGGGACACTGTGAAAGCAATGCTAAGGGGAAAGTTCATAGCAATACAAGCTCACCTCAGGAAACAAGAGAAAAATCAAATAAATGACCTTACTATACACCTAAAGCAACTAGAAAGGGAAGAGATGCAGAAGCCCAGGTCTAGGAGAAGGAAAGAAATCTTAAAGATCAGGGCAGAAATTAATGCAAAGGAATCAAAAGTGACCATAGCAAAAATCAACCAAGCCAAAAGCTGGTTCTTTGAGAAGATAAACAAAATTGACAAACCGTTAGCCAGACTTATCAAGAAACAAAGGGAGAAGAACCAAATCAACAGAATTAGAAATGAAAACGGAGAGATCACAACAGAAAACACAGAAATACAAAGGATCATAAGAGACTATTATCAGCAACTATATGCAAATAAACTGGACAATTTGGATGAAATGGACAAATTCCTAGAAAAGTACAACTTTCCAAGACTAAACCAGGAAGAGATAGATAATATTAATAGACCCATCACAAGCATGGAAATTGAAACCGTAATCAGAAATCTTCCAAAAAACAAAAGCCCAGGACCAGATGGCTTCACAGCTGAATTCTACCAAAAATTTAGAGAAGAGCTAACACCTATTCTACTCAAACTCTTCCAGAAAATTGCAGATGAAGGTAAACTTCCAAACTCATTCTATGAGGCCTCCATCACCCTAATTCCAAAACCTGGCAAAGATGCCACAAAAAAAGAAAACTACAGGCCAATATCACTGATGAACTTAGACGCAAAAATCCTCAACAAAATTCTAGCAAATAGAATCCAACAACACATCAAAAAGATCATACATCATGATCAAGTAGGCTTTATCCCAGGGATGCAAGGATTCTTCAATATTCGTAAATCGATCAATGTAATACACCACATTAACAAATTAAAAAATAAAAATCACATGATTATCTCAATAGATGCAGAGAAAGCCTTTGACAAAATTCAACATCCATTTATGATAAAAACCCTCCAAAAAGCAGGAATAGAAGGAACATACCTCAACATAATAAAAGCTATATATGACAAACCCACAGCAAACATTATCCTCAATGGTGAAAAACTGGAAGCATTCCCCCTGAAATCAGGGACAAGACAAGGGTGCCCACTCTCACCACTACTATTCAACATAGTTTTGGAAGTTTTGGCCACAGCAATCAGAGCAGATAAAGAAATCAAAGGAATCCAGATTGGAAAAGAAGAAGTAAAACTCTCTCTGTTTGCAGATGACATGATCCTCTATATTGAAAACCCTAAAGACTCTACGAGAAAATTACTAGAGCTAATCAGTGAATATAGCAAAGTTTCAGGATACAAAATCAACACACAGAAATCCCTGGCATTCCTATACACTAACAGTGAGAAATCAGAAAGAGAAATTAAGGAAACAATCCCATTCACCATCGAAACAAAAAGAATAAAATACTTAGGAGTATTTCTACCTAAAGAATCAAAAGACTTGTATATAGAAAACTATAGAACACTGATGAAAGAAATCAAGGAGGACACAAACAGATGGAGAAATGTACCGTGCTCATGGATTGGAAGAATCAATATAGTGAAAATGAGTATACTACCTAAAGCAATCTATAGATTCAGTGCAATTCCTATCAAGCTACCAGAGGTCTTCTTCAAAGAATTAGAACAAATAATTTCTCAATTTGTATGGAAATACAAAAAACCTCGTATAGCCAAAGCAATCTTGAGAAAGAAGAATGGAACTGGCGGAATCAACCTACCTGACTTTAGGCTATACTACAAATCCACAGTCATTAAGACAGTATGGTACTGGCACAAAGACAGAAACATAGATCAATGGAACAGAATAGAAAGCCCAGAGATAAATCCACGCATCTATGGACACCTTATCTTTGACAAAGGAGCCAAGAATATACAATGGAGAAAAGACAACCTCTTTAACAAGTGGTGCTGGGAAAACTGGACAGCCACTTGTAAAAGAATGAAACTAGATCACTTTCTAACACCATACACAAAGATAAACTCAAAATGGATTAAAGATCTAAGCATAAGACCAGAAACTATAAAACTCCTAGAGGATAACATAGGCAAAACACTCTCTGCTATAATCCAAAGCGGGATACTCCA
>ML662436.1:1256666-1654126 GCA_007570785.1 Antilocapra americana
AAAAAAAAAAAAAAAAAAAAAAAAAACTCCATACTCCCAACGTAGGGGTCCCAGGTTCCATACATGGCCAGGGAACTAGATCCTACATGTTGAAACTAAGAGGTCACATGCCAAACTACAATTTCTGCACAACTAAAGCTTATACATGCTGCCACAAAGACCTGGTACAGCTAAATAAATAATAAATAAAAATTTTCAAAACAAACCAACCCTCTCAAGAACATGACTTCTCTTCTTCTTCTATTTTCTCATCTCAGTCCTCACCCTTCCCTGGCTTACTCTCAAGCAAATCTAGCCATAAATTATAAAATACTATAGAGAGTATAACAATTCATCTTTCTCTTTTTATATTTCATTCTTTTCTTTATTTAAACATATACCATCTTAGTAGTGAGGCTGAAAACTCCTCCAACTTAGAACAGAAAGATGGAAGAATTTAATGGATCTGTTTGCCTGCTCTTAGTAGATGGATCCCAATAACGGATGACTTTTATTCATAAGAAAAGGAATTTTGAAAATAAGTGAGCAAACCCAACTAGCAAAAAGAGCAAAGAGTTATATCCTAGAGTACAAATTCAAGAAGCCTAAGTACTCAAGTCAAGGGATTTGGATCTTTATGTGGGGCTTCCCAGGTGGCGCTAGTGGTAAAGAATGCCCCTGCCAGTGCTGGAGACACAGAAGACATGAGTTCAACCCCTGGGTCAGGAAGATTCCCTGGAGGAGGAAATGGCAATTTACTCCAGTATTCCTGTCTGGAAGGGCTGCAGTCCATGGGATCGCAGAGTGGAACATAACTGAGCAACTGAGCATGCAAGCACACAGGAACAATTAAGGAGAAAGAACAATTAGCCCTGGGCAAATGATTATATAGGATTATGCAGGCTGTTCCCTGCATGAGGCTGTCCAGTCAAGCACACTGGAGGTGAATGAAATCCAGCTTGCACCCCACTCACTGAATGCTGAGCTCTGTGCCCCAGCACAGAGTTGTGTCTGCAGGAAGGGCAGTCTTTTTTGAAATATACTCAAGATGTCAGATGGGGTTCTATATGCCCAGAAAGGACACTATAGAGCAGCAGAAAATGCCACCCCAATGTATGCCACTTCACCATAAGGATTATATTGAGCTGAAGGCAACTGAGAAGCAGCAGATAGAAGGAAAGCTCTCTGTCTTCCTCCTATTTGCCTAAAGTGAAAGTGTTAGTCACTCAGTCATGTCCGATTCTTCAAAACCCTAGGCTCCTCTGTCCATGGGACTCTCCAGGCAAGAATACTGGAGTGGGTTGTCATGCCCTCCTCCAGGGGATCTTCCCAAGCCAGGGATTGAATATGGGACTCAAACATGACAGGCAGATTCTTTATCAACTAGGCCACCAGGGAAGCCCCTCTATTTGCTTAAAGCAGAACATGAATTGACAAAGGTGTCCTCCCTCTAACTATCTACCACGAAGAATAAGGGTTAACCTCCAGAGACTTTAGACCTGTGTCCACCCAGAGATGGCTCCAGAAGATTCTACATAACAACTCTTACTAACTAGTTCTTACTCATTATCCATTAGTTACCCATATATTTGCTTTCTAAATTTACTGCCCCTAGAAACTCAAAAGTCCTTTTCCTTTGTCTCATCGCTTCTCTAAAAATATACTGTTCCCTTGCTAAGATGCTATATAAGCCCAAGCTCTAACCATTGTTTGGAACTATCCATCTCTGGGTATGCCCATGTGTAAGTGTTTTGCAGACATTAATAAAAAATGTTTGTTTCTTTTCCCCTTGTTAATATGTCCTTGTCAGTACAATCTACAGGAGAATCAAAAGAGGGCAGTAGGAAAAAGAATGTTTTTCCTCCCCCACAATACCTGTCCTTCTCAAAGAACAGTTTTGTCCCAAGGATCAGCAAACCTATAGCTCCATGTGGATATTAAGTACTAAATGAACTCAGAAGAGGAAAGGAAGCAGTATAGGGGTACTATCTATATCTCCTCTCTCAGTAATACGAGACCTCTGTTCAGAAGATGGGGCTAAGATGAGCAGAGCCAGCCTCGTGGGCCTGCAGGTGGACCCTGCAGGTCCAAAAGGCCCCCACTTGTTCTAAAGCTTTGTCTTAAAATTCTTAATTTTTGAACAAGGGGCCCACGTTTTTGTTTTGCACTGGACAAAAAAATTTATGGGCCGTCCTTAAGGGGAGGATGGCCTAGTAAAAGTGCTGAGGAGTTAGAAAGTACTCAAAGCTCTAGCCTCTGGTAGCACAGCACAATATATGCTTCTGGCCTTGGGAGTGAGGGGATGAAGGGACTGCAAGAAGCCACTGACCAGACCTGCCTGTGCTGTATGGACTAATTATCAGGGAGGAACTGGGGTCTGTCGTGGCAAAGAGGAGACTTTAAGGAGTAGTACCAGGGGTGAGAAGCTTAGGGTGGTTAACTCTGTAATCCAGTCTCTCCCCCAACAAGTATGAGTATATCCTGAGGATTCGAGTCCCTCAGATGATTACCCTCCAGGTACTAAATAACACAGGGCTTCCCAGGTGGCACAGTAGTAAAGAATCTGCCTGCCAACACAAGGAGATGCAGGAGACACAGGTTTGATCCCTGGGTTGGGAAGATCCCCTGGAAGAGGAAATGGCAACCCACTGCAGTATTCTTGCCAGGATAATCCCACGGACAGAGGATCCTGGAGGGCTACAGTCTACAGAGTTGCAGGCGTTGGACACAACCGAGCACACACACACGCACCAAATAACACAAGTACTCCTGTCACTGACGGTCCTGTCCATTCTCACTAGCTCCTCAATGATTGTTGGTTGTCTGCCAGCACCATCAGCAGGAGGGGAGAAACAAAGGGAAATTTCTTTTCTGGCTGGTTTGATCAATGGCACTTCTACTCCCTTCTTTAATTACGTGAAAATACAGGATTTGCTTGTCACACCTGTCTGTCCTTCAAGCTCCCTTCTTTTTCACCTTTCAGCATTTCTACCCTTCTCTTTTAACTCTGTTTATAACGTGCAACATTACCAAAGCTAATTTTCATTTTCTATAGGAAACATTCCAGGAAACTTCAATAAGATTGTATGGATCCCCTCTCTAACTCAGCAATTAGACAAGGTGATTAAGGTGAAGCATACTCTGATTGTGAAAATAAAATCTTTTTGAACTTTCAAATTGATGGCACAGATGAGGTTTTAAGACTTAGCCTACTATTATCTCTAGGAGAAAGAATGACAGGTAATTTTTGTAATCTTTTAAAAAATTTTTTCTAAGTGTTTTCTAATGACATTTTACTTTTATGATTATAAAAATAAAAATTATTTCAAAAGATTTAAGCGAAGTGAAAACTATTTCCACCTACTTTAGAAACATCTTTTTCCATATAAACTGCTAATATCCTAATTAGAAATCAGTTAGCTGTTCATTAAAGCTGGTTCCTTAAGGAGTTCTACTTGGCAATATTTTGACAGCTTGGTTCAAATTATTGCATTCTTTGCAAGAGTCTTATAAGAATGTCACTTAATTTTCCAAATTCTGGATTTGAGAAACATGGGGTGGTGGGGAAGAAAGTAAAAATCACTCGCAATCCAATCGAAAATAAAAGCATATAAAATAAAAAGTAAAATATTCCCCCATCCCTGTTTTCCTACACATAAACAGACTTACCTACAACTGCACCTTTAAAAAAAAAAAGAGGGATTATCATATTTCTACTTTTTCACATACACATCTGCACTGGGCAATACATATATATGTACCTTGTCCTTTTTATTGGCTATCTGAACCATATTTTATTTAGCCAATTTTCCTATTGCCAAGTAACAGGTTTTTTCCTATTTCTTGTTATTGAATTATGGCTTCAGTGAACATCTATATACATGTATTTTTATATACAGTGATATTACTTCTGCAAAACTCTTGAGTGCTATTGTTCAATTAAAGATGAGTTACTCTAAATCTTAATAAATGCCATCAAATTAGCCTCTTAAAATGCTGAACAATTATACTCTCATAGTATAAGTACCTCCTTTCCATGTCCTTTATTCCATTTACAGCTATCCATATTTTTCAATTGTTCTTAATCTGATTCCAGACAAAAGGTTTTCATTCATAACCCCAGAGCACCTTTTCATATATTTTTGGCCATTTCTGTAACTTCTGTAAACATGTGTAAATCTACTGTCTATGTATGTTTTACTGTCTTTTTCCTGTTGTTCACTCTTACATGCTTACTGTCCAGTCCTCTCTTTGCTGCTTGCTGAAATCCCTTCTTCACAATACCCAGTACCAAATCTGCCCTGAGTTTAAGGAGACACCATCATCTAAGGACATTCCGGCTTCTAATGTTTTCATACCGTAGAACAAAGGAATAAAAGACATTCATTCACTATTAGTGATCAAAAGTCTAAAGCTTAACAGTGCGCTGGAAATGCTAAAATACCAAGAGAAACAGCATTACACCACAGGACACACAGCCATGAAGTTATTTCTTCACTTGAATAATTTCATGTCCACACACCACCATAAGAACCACAGCACACTTCATAACCCTGGGAGCAGCTTAAAGAGACAAAGCCATCTACTCTCAAATTTTTAAATAATGACATAGAACACTCTCATCATTAGTCATAAAAATATCTCAAATGCTTAAAAAATATAAAATAAAATGCACCAAGAATGACAAGAATTTGGTTAGAACAAGGAGTTTGAAGGATATTTTTCTGCTTTTCTTTAAATTCTTTAAAAGGCATTTTAATTTCATCATTTAAAAGTAAATCTCAATTCTGAACTTAGAGTGGTGATGGGTACACAACTCCATGAACATACTGAAAAACACAGAATTGTACAAGTTAAAAAGGTAAATTTTATGTGTGTATAATATCTCAATGAAGTTATTTTTGTATAAGTAGAATTTTAAAGCTAAAATATCACACTGATTTTGCTGTGAACCTAAAACTGCTCTATAAAATATATTTAAAACAAAAACCTTGAGTACTCTGCGGTCTCATTAATTTTACGTTGAAAATTCTAGAAGACGGTAGGATATATAAAAGCTACACTGTGATAGGACTCTTTGTAACCCCTTGTTCTTTATAATAATATCTGATGAGCAAGTGGAGTGACTCCTTAGAGAATCAGTGAAAAGACTGTCAGCATATTTAAAAACGTCTGAATGACTTTTATCCTAAGGCAACTTACAGATCCTGCATAGAGTGACCCATGCTCCCATTATGCTTATTAGAAATTAACAGTGTTAATATTGGAAGAAAGGGTCACAGAGTCTTGAAGATATTAGCCTGTGTGGCCCCCTTTGCCTGGCAAAGCAATAAAACTATTCTATTTCACCCTTGCCCTCAAAAACACTGAGAGAGAGATAGCCATTCCTTCTCTTTCTATTCTGGCTGAACTTCTGGGGTAACAGCTGATGATTAATGAAAATTTCACTGTGTAGAAATATTTCATAGGAAAAAAAATAAGTTTTAGGTTAATTAAAAAGCAGAAGAAAATTAATTCCATTTATCACTAGCATAATGTAATGAATGAGAGCACTTTGGGGAATGGATGGCTATTCTTTTAGAACATCCTAAATGAATGAGTAGCTCAGTCAATAAGGAAACTGTGTGCAATTCAGGAGACCCGGCTTTGATTCCTGGGTCGGGAAGATCCCCTGGAGAAGGGAATGGCAATCCACTTCAGTATTCTAGCTGGAGAATCCCATGGACAGAGAAGTCTGGTAGGCTACAGTCCATGGGGTCGCAAGAATTGGACACGACTGAGCAAGTAAACCACCATCACCAATGAATACTAAGCCAGAAAGAAAGGAGAACTTGCAACAAATATTGCATCCAGGATGCTAATCAAGAAGCTGGAGTAATCATCAACAAATCAAACTTTCATTCTAATGAACTTGATAAAAATAGACTTCTGCATGTTTTAAAGTTTCTACTTTTTGAAAGGAAATAATAAAAATAAAATCCATTTTTATTCTCAGATCAAGCATGGGAACAAAAGAATATTTCCGTTTATGGTTGACTGGTCCCCCATCTTGGGAGTCTTAAAGTTAGAAACTTCAATTACCTTTCAGTGACATGAAATCTGTTCTTGGAAGTTCAGGGGAGAGAATACTTCTTTCTGGAAGGAAACTTGAGAAGTTCTTAGGGAACAAGGGATAAGTCCCACGAGTACTGGTTAGACTTCAAACTAAGGGCAGAAAGAAATGTTAGGTTCTCTCTAACCAAGCCTGTTCCTCATTTTCAAATGACCATACCACCAAAAGTAAGAAAAAAGATTTAAACAGTGTTTGCCACAGAAGTTCAGCATTTCTTCTACTTTCAGTTTGCCACCTTGACATTCCTGTGGGATGTACCTTATTCCAAGGCTGTTTCTTCAGATCATCTTCCCAAGACAGTGTATCTTAGGGGAAGCATCCACGTCTAGAGATAACTTCCTTTAGGATCTGTCTTGTCTGATATGCCTCATGCTGTGGGGGCTGACCTCCCCAAAATGCCACTCTGCTTTGGAAGAGCCGAGAAGGAGCCCACCAAAACACAGACAAAAACCTGGAAGCTGATAAAATACAAGAGAATCTGCTTGATGAGTGAAAAATATAGGAAACTTTTGACTAAACCTAAGTGATGTATTAACAATCCAAACCAGAAAAGGAGTACGTCAGGGCTGGTATATGCAGAGTACATTATGCAAAATGCTGGGCTGGATGAAGCAAAAACTGGAATCAAGATAGCTGGGAGAAATATCAATAACCTCAGATAGTCAGATGATACCAGTTATGGCAGAAAGTGAAGAAGAACTAAAGAGCCTCTTGATGAAAGTGAAAGAGAGTGAAAAAGTGAGCTTAAAACTCAACATTCAGAAAACTAAGATCATGGCATCTGGTCCCATCACTTCATGGCAAACAGATGGGGAAGAGATTTTATTTTGGGGGGCTCCAAAATCACTGCAGATGGTGACTGCAGCCATGAAATTAAAAGACACTCATTGGAAGAAAAGTTATGACCAACCTAGACAGCATATTAAAAACCAGAGACATTACTTTGCCAACAAAGGTCCATCTAGTCAAAGCTATGGTTTTTCTAGTAGTATGTATGGATGTGAGAGTTGGACTATAAAGAAAGCTGAGCACCAAAGAATTGATGCTTTTGGACTCTGATGTTGGAGAAGAATCTTGAGAGTCCCTTGGACTGCAAGGAGATCCAACCAGTCAATTCTAAATCAGCCCTGAATATTCATTGGAAGGGCTGATGCTGAAGCTGAAACTCCAATACTTGGCCACCTGATGCAAAGAGCTGACTCTTTAGAAAAGACCCTGATGCTGGGAAAGATTGAAGGTGGGAGGAGAAGGGGATGACAGAGGATGAGATGGTTGTATGGCATCACCAACTTGATGGATATGAGTTCTGAGTAAGCTCTGGGAGTGATGAACAGGGAAGCCTGGACTGCTGCAGTCCATGGGGTTGCAAAGAGTTAGACAAGACTGAGTGACTGAACTGAACTGAAAGTGATCTATGGCTGCTCAGGTTTTTCTACATTTGAATTGCCAATCAGCAGCATGGAAATTAGCATCCTAAGGCCTCATTTTAAAGTACATCATTTTCTCTAGGCCATTTATTTTCCCCTTCAACTTTAAGGACCATAGTCTTCTATTCTGCATTTTTTTTCTCTTAAGTAAGCATGGGAAACAGACAAATGGTCTCTTTCCATCCTGTGGACAATAAAGCCATGGTTCCAAGAAAAAAAAATGATACTTGTGAAGTAATGTAGAGCACAGTGTCTGGCACACAGTAGGTAATCAAAACAACTCCAATAAGAACAGAATAAGAGCTCTTTTTATGACGGTTTCATGTATATGCTTTTTCACAGGTACTAAGCAGTTCAACAAATACTTCCTTCTTTTCTCCTTCCTATTCCTGTATCGGGCTTCCTCGTGGCTCAGTTGGTAATGAATCTGCTTGTAACACAGGAGACCCAGGTTCAATCCCTGGGTCGGGAGGATTCCCTGGAGAAGGACATGGCAACCCACTCCAGTACTCTTGCCTGGAGTAACCCATGGACAGAGGAGTCTGGCAGGCTACAGTCCATGGGGTCACAAGAGTTGGACACGACTTAGCGACTAAACCACTACCATTCTTGTATTAAATACTACCCATACCTTGTCCACGAACAGAGAGAAACATCTTGCTATATTATAGAAGTGTAGGAATGAGATCATTACAGGTTTGTTCCATTCCCAATTAAAGGCTAGAGTCAAAGACCAACTAATAGTATAAATTCCCTAAGGAGAAATTGCCTTCTCTCATCTTTCTATCAAGGTTCATGGCCAATGGACTGCACAATTTCTCATATCTCAAAGAAATAATAGCTTAAAACATATAGGAGGTATACTGCCATTATATATATGGTAGTAAAATATGCTTTTTTTTCTAATCCAAAAATAGAATCTGGTTTATTTTGGGTTAAGATAACAGAAACTTGAGAAACCAGTGCTTTTGGGATCTTCCCAACTCAGGGATCGAACCCGAGTGAGTCTCCTGCATTATAGGTGGATTCTTTACCATCTGAGCCACACAGGGAAGCCCCTTTTATATTCCAGATAATAACAAATAACTGTAGAACTGTGTAGATGACTCACACAGCAAAGTGAAATTGTGATTTCTAGTGATGAAAGATAAGAAATAACGTTGTCAACTGACTCACCTGATCAAGAAAAATAAAATACATGTCCTAAATTTTTTTTTCACCCTATACAATAAGGAAATAGGGAGATTTCATAGACTTTGTATTTCCCTAGAGATGTAGTAAAAGCTTCACAGTCTGAGTCACAGAAAGGTATCTCAGGACAGGCTTTCACAAACACACTGTAAAGGCATGTTGGCCCAAGGGTGTGTATTGAGGAGGACAAGGAAGGGACGTTTAGTGCAGGCATCATGCAGAATGTTTTCCAAAGTTCTCGCTTGCCCTGGTTTAGATTTCTATTTTCTCGAGGAGAAAAATACATCAACATATAAATATGCTATTTTCAACCTAACTATTTTTTTTAAAGGGAGAGAAAACTGCTCTGGATAAAACAAAATGAAAACATTGAACACCCAGGACATGAACCAGCAAGAATGGACTAGTATACACATATCATTTTTATCTCTGCCAAGGAAGGTAGAGTAAATCCAATTGTTGGTAGTCTCCATGTAATTCATTTGAAGGAATTTTGAGGGGAAAAAAAGAGAGGAAATGGAAGTTGAAAATCAAAATGTTCTGATTACTAGTAACAAAAACAGATGTATTTTAGGGTTCGTTCAATGCACTATATTATAATGCTTCCTAGGTGGCACTAGTGGTAAACAATCTGCCTGCCAATGCAGGAGATGCAAGAGGCACAGGTTCAATCCCTGGGTCAGGAGGATCCCCTGGACTAGGAAGTGGCAACCCATTCCAGTATTATTGCCTGGAAAATCCCATGGACAGAGGAGCCTGGCGGGCTACAGAACATGGGGTCCCAAAGGCATGACTTAGTGACTAAGCTGAGCAAAGCAGACTGAAGGAAGAGGTTAAGTAAATATTATCCCTATCAGTATCAAAATTTTTAAAAATTAAAGCATTTTGAACAGAAAATTTTTCTTTAATAAACAATACACTGTGTAGATATAAATTAATGTCTTGATATCTCAGGGCTATTACTATTAACCTCAGATGCAATAACTTGAAGAGAAACTAAAGTAACAGGATAGTCTGTCTCCATCAGTGGCCCTTCTGCCTTAAACCATTTTTGTGCCTATTTCAAAATCAGTTTTCTGCCTCCTTCTTTCATGTGTTTCACTGTCTCTTCTTATTAGGTTGTGAATGTGTTAGTCACTCAGTTGTGTCCGAATCGTTGCAATCCCATGGGTTCTAGCCCAAGCCCGCCAGGCTCCTCTGTCCATTGGATTTCTCAGGCAAGAATACTGGAGTGGCTTGCCATGCCCGCCTCCACGGGATCTTCCTGACACAGGGATCGAACCCACGTCTCTTATGTTTCCTGCCCTCACAGATGGGTTCTTTACCACCAGCACCACCTGGGAAGCCCTCTTACTAGGTTGGTGAACCTTAATTCTCATGATTCCTTCTCCTTTCTAATTTATGGCTTCTTGTGCCTGTGAGACAGGAAATCAGATCATCCAGCATGATAAGATTATATGCAGAGAGAATCACTAGGTGCTGAGGGGAAGACTAGGAAGGTCCCCCAGGAGCTTAGAGGATGAATGGCTCCTGTTTTGCTGCCTTTGCTTTGCTCACTTACATCCGGTGTTTCACTGTGTCCCACAAAGTTGAGGTTATTGTACGGATTATTTGTAGCTAAATCCACTAAAAACAATAGGAAAGAGATGGCTTCTGTCTCTTTAATTTGCAACTCAAGAGTAGCCACTTTGTACCATACCTGACACATCAGCACTCAGAGACTCAGAATGGACATTCTGTGTAAGTTTAAGTTCCTCCATGGCCAAGATTTTGTTAAATGTTACTGAAATAAAAAGTATAGCATACAGACTATGAGCACAAAGCTTAAGACACTGGAAAAAAACAGTGGCCCACACTTATATTACCAGTTCTGTTCTATGTCTTCCAATTCAGTGAAAGAAAACACATTACCTTTCATCATGTTGATGCATATGATATGTAATAAAATGGAAGAGATGGAGGAGACAAAGTAATACCTGTAATAAAACCCTGAAATTATTATTGCATTTCACAGTCCACAAAACTTCACGTTCAGTGAATTACAGTCTGCATCAAATTACAGACCCCTGCCCCTAGGGAGAAATTTACTGTATTCCTCATATCTGAAAAGGAAACGCAGGATTAGTTCAGGGATGCTTTCTCTTTTAGTAGTAATAAAGTCAATGTTTATTCTGGGTAAAACGACATAATTTCCAAACTATGTATAAGAAAAATATATCTTGCCAAATATACAACTTTCTCACATCTCATCTCTTCTATTTCAAAAGCTCATGAATACCCATGATTTGTATTCTGTTAGTATTAGTCTAATTTCTCATAATATTTTTAGGATAAGAGAATAGGTTTAAAAAACATCATCACCATCAATGTCTTCTTTTATTCCTGCATTATTTCCCAAGTAATTCAAAAGTGTTTACCTTGTAGAGGTTATTTATCAGAGAAAAAATTTTCCTGGCTTAACAAACAAAGGCAAAATTCATTTTTTGAAATGGTTGCATCTATATAAGGTCAATTTTTCTCCTCCTACTTTCCCAGCTATAACACATTTCCATTTTAAGTTTTGTTTCTTTAGAAAAAATAAGTCCCATGAGTTTTTCTAGCTTATGCCCACAGGTTCCTTTGGTAACTATCTCTCTACTTGGTATAAGTCATCACCTGTGTATGTGCTCAGTCACTTCAGTCATGCCCAACTCTTTGAGAACCCATGGACTATAGCCCACCAGGCTCATCACTCCATGGGATTCTCCAGACAAGAATACTGGAATGGGCTGCAGTGCCCTCCTCCAGGAGATCTTCCCAACCCAGGGATCGAACCGGCATCTTCTGAGTCTCCTGAATTGCAGGCAGATTCTTTACCCACGGAGCCACTTGGGAAGCACAAGTAATCACCTAAATTGGCTTAGTATCATAATGTCATTTATATCTTTTTACCTTTATTAACCTTTTTCAAATTCCAATCACATTTTTGAAGCATTAATTTCTCTGCACTTCCATAAAATTCTAACTTTGGATCTCTGTAATTTGTAGTTTTTATCAGCTGTTTCTTATAACATTTTGTCATGAAGCATTTGTATATCTTTTCCCTGCATATTAAAGCCATGTTGTGATTACACCCCCTTCTATGCCTTGAAACTCCCATATCACAGTGGCTGTGTTAAGCAAGTTAAATATCCTCCCTACTTTTACATCCCAGTATGAAGTGTTTTCTTAAACTCAAAATACCCTTTTTATGACCCAGGTTGCTCACAAAAAATCTCAGGTGGAAAGATGAAACTGAATGTTTTTCTTACACCATTCCTCAACATTACAACATCAATCTCTAAAGTTATTACTTCAATCCCTCTCTTATGGTTAATGAATTTATCAATAAGACAATCAGTCTCAGCTTAAATGTCATCTCTCTACTTAGACTAGTCCAAATGTATCCAAGCTGGTCAAACCCCAAGAGGAGGTCAAACCACTTTCAGAGGACTACTTCTATCCCCCATGGTTTTATTTTTCATTTTGATTATCTTTAAAACATAAGCTATAATATTAACAGTTCTTTATTCAATTTTGATTCCTTTTATGTACCTCTTAGCCGCTTCCTTAGCTTCACGACTCTGTTAATGGTAACCTTAAATTCCGTCATCACTGAACAGCTGGATATTCTGAAGCTTCACTACTTTTTTCTTTGGTACCACTGTCACATTGCTATAAAGGACACAATATTGCTTTTCAGTGCAATTTCCTAGGGCTGATTTACAAAAGTCCTCTGTTAGATTGACCTGGAATCAGATACATGTATTCTTTCACAGGCTCTACTGGTATACTGCAAAGCATAATCTACCCAATTTATGTGAAATTTTAGGACAGAGTTGGGAAAATGTATCAATATAGTTGATATATGCAAATGTGTTTCTAATCATGTTATGCCTACCCACACTTGACTTTTACAGTGCTCACAATGGTTTACTTTTCCATTTAATCCAAGTCCTTTACTACTTACTGAATGCCCATGAAGCCCACAAAATTGAACTACATAAACTGGGGAGAGAAAAGAGGCATAAGTCATATTCTATCCTCAGAAAATTCATAATCTCAACAGAGGCAGGATAGAGAATGCTCCAATTGGAATACAAAAATGACAAAACTTGTCTTCCTAATCTTCTAAGTAAAACATAGGAGCCTGTGAGAATTCTTTGATTTAGTAATTGCCAATTTGATTATTTGCAAGTGATTCCTTAAGATTATGTATGCAACAGTGGGTATACAACAAGTAACATACGCAATTTGGTTGAAGAATGATTCTCATAACTTAATAGCAACATCAGAATCTCAATATACTTTTGTTGTTCTCTATTGATAGTGCATATGTTTTTTTGATGGAATACATTAGTAGAACTGTAGTAAAATGAACACTTTGGGAATGAAGAAAATCTCTAGACATCTCCTTTGAAAATCTCAACATACCACACTCTCTTTTCTCATACACCCCTCCCTTGTCAGCTCTTTCAAACATAATTTCCTCAAAATGAATCATCATAGAGGAAGGGACTAACTTTGCAACCATTTTACTTGGTGATCAACAAACATTATGACAACATGCCAAATTATACACTATGACAATATGCCAAATTACATGTGAGGGCTGGGGACTCAAAGATTAACAAGACAATGTTCTTGCCTTGGAGGAACTTGGTATCTTATGAGACAATGTTGCCTGTGTGGGCTGAAGGGAGGCTGGTATTAATCAGTTTTACACTGTTCCCTCTTAATGCCTGATAATGTAATTCTGTATAGAGTTTCAAAGATCTTTCATGCCTATATTTTCTAAGAAAAGTCCAATTTTTCGACACTAGGGAAAAGTATTCTCATTCTGGTTATGTGAAATCAAGTAGCTTCCTTAGGAAACTTGATTTCCTTTGCACAGGACAATGTTTATGGGTTTACTCTCCACAAAGTCTTTTAAAACATGACACATTTTAGACTTGAATTCATAATTCTATCCCTTGGTCAGCTTTTTCTTTTCATCTCTAGTTTGATTTTTAACAACATCTGGCTGGGGTATAGTTGCCTTACAATGCTGTATTAGTTTCTGCTGTACAGCAAAGTGAATCAGCTATATGTTTACCAATATCCCCTCTTTTTTGGATTTCCTTCCCATTTAGGTCACCATAGAAACCATAAAGCACTAAGTAGAGTTCCCTGTGCTCTATGATAGGTTCTCATTAGCTATCTATTTTATATGCAGTATCAACAGTGCATATATGTCAATCTCCCAATTCATCTCATGCTCATTTTCCCCTCGTTGGTGTCCATATGTTTCTTCCCTACATCTGTGTCTCTACTTTGCAAACAGGTTCATCTGTACCAGTTTTCTAGATTCTACATATATACGTTAAGATATGATATTTGCTTTTCTCTTTCTGACTTACTTCCCTTTGTATTACAGTCTTGAGGTCCATTTACATGTTTGCAAATGGCACAATTTCATTCCTTTTTATGGCTGAGTAATATTCCATTGTATATTTCTATTCTTCCTCATAGTCAACCTCTTCCCACAAGTCTTCAAACCTTATCAAGCTTCTCAAGTACCATGTTTCTAGTTTACCATTTGCATCATGCCCTACTTAGTGACTATAACACTGGATAGATGTCACTGAAGTCTATGAGGCACTGGGTAAGACATGGTTAAAAACAAGACTACCGGAAGAGTATAGCTTCCTGTACAGAGAATAAACTCTTTGCAAAATGATGTATAACAGGTTCACATTTGTAAACAGTTTAAAAGTCATGAAAAACTCTCAAGGAAAAATAATCCTAGTAGACAGTTCTATCATAAAATCTGTCTGATGTACTGTGAAAACAAGGGCTATATACCTGGGACTGTGAAAGAGTTTAGGCAGATTTGGGTGTAGGATGGCTGTCAGTGATTTTTACTGCCATAACTGCTGAGGTTACTATACAAAGAGTTCATAGTTTATCCATGACTGTGTATTGCAGATGTGAATATATTTTGCATCACAACTCAGAATTCACTTTCCTTTAGAAATAATGGTATAAGTGGTGGTGGGTATTCCATCCAGTTCTACATCAAGAAATGAAAGGTTTATTCTCCCAACTGCTGCAGACACAGGAAGCCCAGAGACGGTGATCTTTTCATCTCCAGAACCTGTGAATGTGCTACCTTTTGTGCACTGGAACTTTGCAGAGGTGATTAAATTAAGGGCATTGTGATGGGAAGAGTATCCCACGGGAAGGATTTTCCAGGTGGGCCCAATGCAAACACAAGTACCTTTATAAGTAGGAAGGAGGAGTGTCAGGAGTCATAGGAAGAGATGTGATGATAGAAGCAGAGGTCAGAGAGGGAGAAAGACTGGAACATAAGACTGAAGGCAAGCAGAATATGCCACCCTAAAATATGCCATCGGGGCACACTGATTATTTTGAGTTAAAGTTACGTGGGAAAGAGCCAGTGCAAAAAGGGCACTCTGACCTTCGTGTGTCGCCCTTAAAAATGGGAAATAAGTCTCCCATGTGAAAGGTATCCTCCCTAGGGGATAGAAGTTATCCTTCTCACCAGACATGGGGAATTCAGGACCAAGAAGGCTGTGCAAAGAAAACTTGTTATTTCTTCACTAATTTACTACCTCAAGCCCAAACCTCTTTGTTTTGTCAATGCTGCACAAATTTATTGTTCCTTTGTCTAAGAGGTATAAAAACTTCCTACTTTGGTGATTTCTTTGAGTTTCATATTTTTATGGGGCCCCCACATATACAAAATTAAATTTTATTTTCTCCTGTTAATCTATCATAGCTTCCCAGGTGGTGCTGGTGGTAAAGAACCCACCTGCCAATGCAGGAGACAGAAGAGACACAGGTTTGATCCCTGGGTTGGGAAGATTCCATGGAGAAGGAAATGGCAACCCACTCCAGTGTTCTTGCCTGAGAAATCCCACAGACAGAGTAGCTTGGTGGGCTACCATTCATGGGGTCGTAAATAGTCGAACATGACTGAGTGACTAAACAACAACAGTATTTCATATGGAAATTTAATTATTAGATTAGCCAAATTTTAGACTGCCTCATTTTAGACTGAAACTAAAACTCCTTCTCAATGCTTATAACGCGAGAAGTCCTAAAGTGAGAATTCTGTTTAAAACTTTGTTTAGAATTTCCCAAAAGTTTTTAACCATAGACATTTTAAGAATTCTTTTTTAAATATTCTTCAGAATAATTGTTCATACATACTTTGGGAAACACTGGTATAAGGATTTATGCTATGGATTATGGTATCTGGAAAGGATGTAGACATTCTTGGATACATTTATCGAGATAGAAATTCCATCCACTTACTCCATTTAGTGAATTATTACCAAGTATCTGTGATGGTTTTATGTTGAGACAGCTATTGGGATGAGAGAAGAGGGAATGATGAGGGAAGAGGAGATGAGATATAAAGAAAATATCACTGACTCCACGGGAAATGTTATTTAGTAGGAGGCATGAGATATTTACCAAAAAACTATAAACCAGGTAGAAAATGTTAGGTTTTGAGTGTGTATGGGTGGATGAAGGGACCATAGCGCTGTGGATGTTTGGAGGAAGAAAAAAAAAACCACTTCTGGGAAGAGTGGGAGGTGTTAGAGAATGAATTATGAAAGACCTGCCATTTGGATTTGAACTCCTTTAAGCACAGCTAGGCTGATGACTGGAAAAGTAAGAGAGAAGAGGGAAGATTGGGTGAGCAACCTCACCTATCACAAGTGCTGTCCAACCCAAGAATTACAGAAGGGACTTTGCTGGCGGTTCAGTGGCAAAGACTCTGCCTGCCAATGTAGGGAACACAGGTCCAGCCCAGGAAGATCCCACATGCCACAGGACAACTGAGCCGTGTGTGCTGCAACTACGGAGCCCTTGCTCTGGAGTCTGTGCTCCACAGCATTCGAGAAGCCCCCGCAGTGAGCTCACACAGCGACCAGAGAAAGCGCACGCACAGCAACAGACACAGTGCAGCCAAAGATAAAGAAATATTTTTTAAAAGGAACTACGTGGGGAAAGGCAAGACGAGCTTTGCTAAGTGACATCCTCATCTGTGTAATCATCAGAATTATAAATTGGGGTTCCAATCCTAGGAAAATTCTTAGGTTCCAGAAAATACTGAAATTTATCATAGATAAATGAAAATAAAATGATACAGGCTCTTAAAATACATTAATATATATAACCAAATAATAAATGCTCCTTTTGGGTAAATGCTCCTTTCGGGGGTATTTTTCTGCATGGAAAGGGCTTTCCGAGGTTTCTTAAAATATATGCCAGTCAAGTTTAGACTAAAGATGCTTTTCTGGTAAATCTTCTGGTGGTGAGTATGGCTCTCTTCACTGTTCCCTGTGCCTTGAAACTTCTAAATTTCAGTTCAGGGATGTCCCTGGTAGTCCAGTGTTTAAGACTGCCCTCTGATTGTCAAGGGCCCAGGTTCGATCCCTGGTCAGGGAAATAAGATCCCACAAGCCACACAGTGTAGCAAAAAAATAAATTAATTTCAAAAACTTCAGGATTAGAGTCAGCTATGTCAAAAAGTATCGATGTCAACTCCGCTTTAATAGTACAGAGCAGAAGGTGAACACTTCTGTGCTGATGTTAGCTTCCTGTTTGGTGTGGATTCTGGGCTTCCCTGATGACTCTGACAGTGAAGAATCGACCTGCAATGTGAGAGACCTGGGTTCGATTCCTAGGTTGGGAAGATCCCCTGGAGGAGGGCATAGCAACCCACTCCAGTATTCTTGCTTGAAGACTCCCGTGGACAGAGGAGCCTGGTGGGCTATAGTCCATGGGGTTGCAGAGTGTTGGACACGACTGAGTGAGTAAGCATAGCACAGCATTAGGCTCTTTAGGAGCAGAAGGTCTCTCCCTGATGGGTCTCTTTAAGTTTCCACTCCAGAGCAGTGCAGGCATTCTCTGGGTGTGTTTGCCGCAATGGTGAAAGGATCATTGGAGTGAAATCTTGGCTCCAACTCGAATTCATTTAGAAAATGAAATTTTGAATATTTAATATTTCAATAAGGAAAAGGAAGATGAAAGCAGGTCGCATTCTAGGGGTGAGGAAGTCAACAGACTTTCTTTTTTTAGGTGGGAGAGGGGCTTTAGCTCCTAAAAGAAACCAGCTTTGTCACTTTCTGGAAAGGCACCTGTACTGGTCCAGTTGTTGTTTAGTCACTCAGTTGCATCCGACGCTTTGTGACCCCATGGACTATGGCCTGAGAGGCTCCTCTATCCATGGAATTCTCCAGACAAGAATACTGGAGTGATTTGCCATTTCCTTCTTCAGGGGATCTTCCTGACCTAGGGACTGAACTCGTGTCTCTTGGCAGATGGATTCTTTACCACTGAGACAACAGGGAAGCCCATACTTAATCCCAGGACTTGATCCAAAGCTACTGGCAAATCAAGCAGAATCACTTCATTTGAAATTTCATTAAAGAAAGAAAAGGGCAGGATTAGAAGATCACCTCCCAGAAACATTCACGCAGGTGTGACCTCAGGAGACTGGGCACTCCTCCTTCTTTGTCTGGCAAACACCTTCTCATCTTTCAAGACAGCTCCAATGACACCTCCGGGAGGCCCACTGGCTGCCTTTAGCAGTTGTTGACTCTGCCCCATGTGTTTCCAGGCACTTTATGCAAAATTCACTCAAATACCACTAACTGGATTTTATCCAGTTTACATATCTGAATTCAATTCAATAAATTTCTGCTAGGGCAATGCTATCAATAGATTCAAAGGCTCAAAGGCAGGAAGGATTCTGGCCTTTGGAAGCTACTTCCTACTATGAGAGATGGACAAAAATACAACTGCTTACAGTTCTCTGTAACAGTAAAGAACAGGAAGCAAAAGAGAGAAAACAAGAAGGGAGTGACCAGGAACTCCGGGGTGGCAGGGTCTCATTTCACATCCTTAGCCCTTAGCCCTTAAAATATGCTTGCTCCTTGGAAGAAAGCTATGACAAACCTAGACAGCATATTAAAAAGCAGAGATATCACTTTGCCAACAAAGGTTCATGTAGTCAAAACTATGGCTTTTCCGGTAGTCATGTATGGATATGACAGCCGGACCATTAAGAAGGCTGAGTGCCAAAGAATTGATGCTTTCGAATTGTGGTGCTGGAAAAGACTCTTGAGAATCCCTGGACAGCAAGGAGATCAAACCAGTCAATCCAAAAGGAAATCAACCCTGAATATTCATTAGGACAGATGCTGAAGCTGAAGCTCCAAACCTTTGGCTACCTGATGCGAAGAGCCCACTCACTGGAAAAGACCCTGATGCTGGGAAAGATTGAGGGCAGGAGAAGAGGGTGACAGAGGATGAGATGGTTGGATGGCATCATCTACTCAATGGACATGAGTTTGAGAAAGCTCCGGGAGATGGTGAAGAACAGGGAAGCCTGGCGTGCTGCAGTCCATAGGGTCTCAAAGAGTTGGTCTGAAGAACAACAACAAAAGCCCTTAGGACAAGGTCTGGTGCATAACAAGTTCCTTACAGGTTAATGAGGGAGGGAGATGGGGAGAGAGGAGAGAAAGAGGGAGGGAGGGAGAGAAGGGAGAGGGAATCAACAAAAATGTTCCACCCCATCCCTGTCATTGCTGGACCCTATCAAATCCATCAGCTACTCTAGAGTGGAATTTTCAGGCTCCCGGAAGAGATATTTCAGAGCAGGCAGTCAATGATTCAATCTCACCTAGCACATGAAACAGTACATGATAATCACCACTTGGTGCAGACAAGTCATCATTTGTCCCATATTTAACTGTCATCCCACAGAACACATTAGTAACACCCCAGGGGGTCTACAGAAAAGAAACTTTCATTCACTAAACCACTAGCACTACACCAATTTCTTTCTTGGATTCCGCACTAGACCAGCAGGCTCTTTTGCTCCCACAAAAGGATTTAGCTAGATTTTCATCCCCTTAGAACCTTGTCTGCCGTCCAGGTCCCCATTTCTCTGCCAGCTTCATCTGTGCAGCTCATCTTGGATTACGTCCGGCAGATGGAGAGAGGCATCTTATTTCAAGCCTCTGCTGTCTGCATCCCAAAGCCCTCTTGGGCAGCCTCTATTTCATCAGGGAGGGAAGGGAGGAGGGAGGATGAGCAGCCTCCCTAAGAGAGGAGAGTGTAACGTATTTCTCAAATTTTCATCTTCAACAGCTAGTATCATTTTACTCCCTGGGGGGAGACTATGCTTTGTTGTTCAGGCCAGCAATATAATCTCTAGTATCCTGATGCCAAAATATCAATTACAGGTTCATTTGGATAATGGGATAAATTGGTGTCCAGACTGTTACACAAGACATAAACTGGAGATGCTGCTGGAAGGGACTGAGCCTCAAGACAGATGTGAATAAGGTAAAGTCCAATTCTTCATATCCTTGCAAAGTCAGTAACTTCATTCTCAACTGTTACTTGTCTCATAAGCTCACCAGCAACCAAAGTGAAGTAGATATTCCTGAAGAGGTCTTCTTAGGTCCTAATTGGAGTTTTTAATTTTCCCAGAGCATTTCAGCCATCCAAGGGCAATGCTAGGAGCATGAAACAGCTAGAACAGGTAAAGCCCTAGAGCCTGGTGGCTCAGATGGTAAAGAATCTGCCTGCAGTGCAGGAGACCTGGATTCTATCCCTGCATCGGGAACCTGTGAGAAGGGAATGGCTACCTACTCCAGTATTCTTGCCTGGAGAATCCTGTGGACAGAGGAGCCTGACGGTCTACAGTCCAGAGGGTTGCAAAGAGTCATTTCTAGTGTTTGTCACCCTTTAGTCTTTCTTATAGAAACTCCAGTCTTTTGCCATAATGTCTGTTTCAGGGAAGTAATTTTAATCATTGACCCCTAATTTGCTTGGTCCTTCATCATCATCACCATCAGCAGCAGCAGCATCAAGAGCAGCATTTGTTCACCTGAAGTTAACCTGTCTGGCTGGAGAATCACAAGTGGACCAGGTGCCCCTGTGTTCACAAACCCCTCTGCCCTCTGCTCAAACTGTGTGACCAAGCTGTGCTCTGGGGAGTGGCCTTCCGCGGTGGTGACATCAAAGACCAGGGGTCATTTTCGTTTAGTATCAAAATATGAAGACCCTGCTCTTTCCACACACTTTCAGGATCATAGAAAATCAATTTTAACAAAGACTAGAAGCATCTTTGGAAGAAAGGCAGTTTTTCCCCACTTCTTTATGAAGAGCACATGCTTCCACACACAGATCCAAAGCAGTCAGCTGTTAAGTGGAAAGAAAAGTCCCAGAATGTAGGAGGAATAAAAATAGGGAGTTGAGGTAAAAAGAAAGGAATCTGAAAAGAAACTTGTAGACTATGCAACAACAACAAAACAGCTAATGATCATATTTGGGAAAAGCAGGTATGGGGCTGCCCAGTCTTACCTGACACCTTCCTTCTTGGGGCCCCACTCCGTGCAGTTAGGGCCATAGAATATCAGGCCTCCCAAACGCTCACCCAAGCAATTTTCTAAACTACTCAGCTGGTCTCCCACTAGACTTGCGGATATAGCTCTGATCTTTCCAATTCTGACCGTGTGACTTCTTTTCAACCACAGCTTGGTCTCATCTCCTAGACTTAACTGCTTAGCATTGAACATTCGATTTCCTAGACCACAGTTTAGACATTCCTCTGGGACCCCTGCCTCTGAGGACTTCATGTATTCAGCCTGGCTGGGGGATGTTGAAACCAAGTTCCCCTGAAACTGAGTTTCTCTGCTGAATTTATGATTAACCTCTTTATCCAAAACTTTGCTTCCTTTCTTTTCCTGAACCTGTTCCCCTCAAGATTGAGGAGTATCAAAGAAAAGGGGAAACCCTAAAAAAGCCCCTGTATACCTGTTCTTTGAAGTAAAAGGCTTTTGCTTTAGTCTCTCAGGTCTCCCTTGAGTCTCTAAAGGCTGACTCAAGCGTTAATGATAAGGAAATGTGAAGATATACACACAAAGAAGAGCTGTTGGACCAGGAAATTGCTAATAATTTAGAATATAAATCTGACACATTGCAGAGTCATCAAACTAGAGGCTCCCTGAAAGATACAGATAAAGGCCTGATACACAGTCCTAGGCTGTTTTTACAGGAAGCTCCAGACGAAAACTGACCACAAGAACATAGACCCCAGATGGGTTGACACCAGAAGGCTAATGAAGCTTGATGCCAACCGATGAAACTCCATCTTGATGCCAGCCAATCCGAGAACTGTGTGCTGATCACACACCCTGGGGTCCCCTCCTTCAGGCTGCTTTTAAAATCCCTTCTAAAAAGCTGCCAGGGAGTTTGGGCCTTTCAACATGAGCTGCCTGTTCTCCTTGCTTGGTGCCCGACAATAAATGCTGTATTTCCCTTCATGAGAACCTGGTGTGAGGAGATTTGCTTTACTGCACAAGAGTGAGTGGACCCAAGTTTGGTTCCATAACAATGTCACTGCTCACTGTGACTCATGGAAAAGCGTTCAGTTCAGTTTTGCTGTATCCTTCTTTTTCTTGGCGTTTCCCTTAGTCTTAAGACTGAGCATAAACAAGGTTCTAGAGTTGATTTCAGGCTTACTGATGGCTAGATAAGCTTTATGTCAAGAAGAAATGCTTAAATATAACGAGAAAGCAAAATATATCAAATGCTTTAAAAATCCCCTAATTTTATTGCAATATGCCAACTGACTCAGGGAGTCGTATTTTTTTTTCCTATGTTGTGTGAGGAAAAAAAACATGTGGTCCTGTCACAAAATGTTCTACATGCCACAGAAATTGTAGCAATATTTTCCTGGAAAAAAATCCTGAAGGAGGGAAAAAGCATCTGTTTCCTATGTTTATGATGCTATGCAATTAAATGCAAACTGGGATGTGGGCTATGGAGGGGCACCTATTTTTTCCCTTTGACAGGAATGCTGAGGTAGAGTATTAATTGTGAGCTATCTTAGGGTTAAACGCATGGATGAGGCCCACAGTGTTGTGTGTATGTGTGTGATTCCTGCCCTCGACCTGGGCAGTGCTCTGTCACCTCCATCCTTATGTCACTGCCACAGCATGATAAAATCGTACTGATAAAAGCACTGATGTGTCCATGATAAAAATAACACTGACCAGGCTCTTCTGCTTACTGACTCTGACCTTGGCCAAGTCATTTAAGCTTTCTGAGCCCGTTTCTCTACTTGCAAGATGGGAAAAATAATGACTACTATATATTATTTAAGGTGCTGTTATGGTTGAATGTGTCCCCCCACCCCATAAAGGATGTATTGAATTCCTAATCCCCAGTACCTCAGAATGTTAACTTATTTGGAAATAGGGTGATTGTTGATAGTTAAGATGGTGTCACACTAGAGCAGTACCCAGTCGTTTTGGCACCAGGGACTGGTTTCGTAGAAGACAGTTTTTCCATGAACCATGGTGGGTGGCGAGGATGGTTTCAGGATTGATTCAAGCACATTACATTTATTGTGTACTTTAATTCTAGTATTATTATTACATCAGCTCTCCCTCAGATCATCAGGCACTGGATCCCAGAGGTTGTGGACTCCTGGGTTAGACTCTTGGTGTAATATGTCTGGACTCCTAAAAAGAAAGGCCCACCAAGGGAGGATACAAACACTTAGGGAGTATGTCACATGACTACAGAGGCAGAGACTGGAGTGATGCAGTTCAGGCCAAGGAATGCCAGTCAATGTCTGCCACCACTATGACATCCTCCCATCCCACGGGAGGGAGCATGACACTACCTTAATTTGGGACTTTCGCAGAACTGCAAGACAAAACATTTCCGTTGTTTTAAGCCACCCAGTTTGTGGTCTTTTGTTAGAGCAACACTCGGAAAATGAAACAGTGGTGGCTGTACAGTTTACTTATTGTGCATGTGTGTATTTTAATTGCAGAGGAAAGACACTTAGATAAAACCAGAGAGACAAAAAAAAGACAAGGTAACTTTTCTTATGAAATTATTTCCTCTGGCTCACAGGCCTCCTGGCTATGTCTGGGACATCACCATGTTCCCTTGTTAGGAGCTTTGTATTAGCTCCTCTCCACTTGGAACACCTCAGGGCTAACCCCAGAATTCCTGTCTTTCCTCAATAAGGCAGACCCTGCCACCTCACTTAACCCCAAAATCTATCTTCCCACCTACCCAGCATATTTCCACTTCCCCTTACCTGGCTCTGCTTTTTCTTTTTTCCATATTTTTACTGGCTTCTAATATCCTGATTACTCTTAATTTATTTCTCTATTGTGTACATTATTTATTATTTGTTTCTCTCCATGCTAGAATAGGCTCCATGAGGGCAGGGATCTTCACCTGTTTCATTCATGATGGGAATCAGCATCTAGAATAGTACCTAATTTATAAGAGGTGCTCAACAAAAAGATTTTGTTAACCCATTATTTATTTTTAATTAGCCACTTTATCATTATAGAAACTGTACATGTCATCAAAAACATTAGAAAAAATTAAGAACTTTGAGTTTCTTCCATCCAATAATATCTCCCCAATCATGATAAAACAAAATGGTTTTTTATCTGTTTTTAAGCGATTCCCTAAGGAATCCTGTCTCTTGAGAAAAAAATGTCACGGTAGGAATAACACTTACTTCCCAAGGCTTGGTGTGTGCATTAAACAACACTGAATAAAATGCTGATTGTAACAAATAATACAGGTAGTTATTATTTTCTCATTTTGATCTTGTCTTTAACTTCCACCCTTTCCTCCAAGTTTCAAAAAGTAGGTGACAGATACCTGCAGTTGAAAGAACAGTATGATGCTGTTTTTCCTGGGAGGCAGGTGTGAAATGCCTACCACTCCAGGCACTCAGGACAAAGCCCTCAATTTACACAACCAAGCTCAACAGACCAAATGCACCATGAGACACAAGGCCGCTAACTTATTCCATAGAATTTTATAACAGCAACAAATAATAATAATAATTAACAATAAACAATAGTAGTTTTATTTTTATATTATACTCTCCCATTGACAAAGCATTTTCATATGAAATTTTCTCTTACAGATAAAAGACCTGGAGCTCTGAGAATTTAAATGACTTGTTCAAATTTACACAGATGGTGAGTAAAAGAACTGAGAATTAAACCTAGAATTAGAAGACTATCAATGACAAGGATCTTTTAACTTGACATTTAGTGAAATGCATACCATCCACGTCAAGTCCCACTCACAATAAATGAAATATTCTTTAGTATTTTCTTTGTGAGCTACTTCTTTCCCCATCCTCTAAACCAACAACTTACCTCTCTGAATAGCTACACGTCCTTTCCTTGTAGATAGCTCTCCTCCAAAATTTTCCTCTTGTAAAAAGAAGAATTTATCCTCAGTGGTAAGTGTGCCCAGAAATAGAGTACATTGTTGAGAAGGCCTGGGAATCACTGCTCTTGTGAACTGTTGAGAAAAAAACAAAATCATGAGCTTTATATCTTCAATTCTCTCCGAAGACATCTTTAAAATGAATCTTTTTTCCATTCCCTGGCAGAAGTCATTACAAAAGAGGTTTTTTATTGTTTGTTTTTTTTTTCCTTGAGGTTTCCAATTAGGTTTAGTGATATTAAATTTGCATCCTTTAGCCTAAATTTATTCTAGGGCCTTAAAAGCACTTATTATAAACTGTTTCCACTTTCGAAGAGGCTGAAAGGATCATGTTCGTGAATACTGAGGCTCCCATCCTTCTTCTACACAGAAATCTCATGTTTATTTTTCATGGTAATTCAGCTAAAAGTCAAGGAGCTAGAAGACACAAATTCAATCTAGTGAAGGCAATAATCATTAGACGATTTCCTTACCTAGAAATAACAAGGGCACCTTTTTATTCAAATACCAACCACAGTGTTAACTGGGTTAATGGGCTCCCTGTGGATAGGGCACACACAATCCCTTTAAAGACACTGGAATGGAGATGACTTGATGACTGGAGATGTGGAAAGGAGGTGGGAAATGTCCAGGAACCACTCCAGATTCATATATGCCCTTCACAAGCCCCGGGAAAGGAAGACAACATTCTGGGGCAGTGGCACAGGAAGAAATCACTTCGATTCTCAGGACGACAATGACCACGGGGAGCAGCTCACGAGGCGGGCTTAGAGGATTCCCAGTTATGGCTGAGAGGGAAAGCTTGTATCAGACCAGTTTTCACTGGAACAGCTAGAAAAGCTAGACAGAATTGTTTTTAAAGGCTACTGGAAGGTACTGGAGTGCTACCAAGGCAGACAGGACATGAGAGACCAAGAACTTAGGGAGAAGGGAAATAAAAATGAGGAAAGCCATCGTACTACGTTTCCTCTCAAGAAATCTACTGTTTTGGTTTTTCTTTTACTTATTTATTTAGTTTACTTATTATTTTGTGCTGGGTCTTCGTTGCTGGCTCTTTCTCTAGTTGCAATGAGCAGCGGCTACTCTTGTTGCAGAGCACAGGCTCTAGAACGTGTGGGCTTCAGGAGTCGCAGCATATGGGGCTCAACTGTTGAGGCTTCTGAGCTCTAGGGCACAGGCTCAGTAGTTGTGGCACATGAGCTTAGCTCTCCCGGAGCACGGGGGATATTCCCGGATCAGGATCAAACCCGTGTCTTCTACATTGGCTGGTGGATTCTTTACTACTGAGCCACCAGGGAAGACCCTGATATCTACTGATCTTGAAGTGGCGCGGGTCAAAACTACTGAGAAGCAGAAAGCAGCTGCTTGTAGACAACATGAAGTGAGGAGACCTCTTAACAGGCTCACAAGGTTGAGGAGACCCCAAAGTAGAGGGAAGTCCAGAGAAGCAAGCTCCACATTCTGTCTTTCTAAGCGTTTGCTCATTGATAGACAATGTAAACCAAGCAGAAAACAGCAGCTAAGAGGTTGGGGAGTTGAACAGCGCATTTGATAGTTCAATGATGCTAGAGAAATGAAAAGTAGAGTTCAGGGCCCACTGACAGAGGAAAAGCCCAGGTAAATATCCTATGCTTTCAGTTAGGATGCCTTAAAGGGCTACATCCTAGAATGAAGACCTTAAAAATACAATTGAAGCCTTCAATCAGTTCAGTTCCTCATTAGATTAAAGAGGTCTGCGTTACTCCCACTGCCGATCAGAAGCTCTGGAGAAAGATACCATCATCCATAGGATCTATGACTTTTTATACATGTGTGTACTTAAGTCACTCAGTCATGTCTGACTCTCTGGGACCCTATGGACTGTAGCATGCCAGGCTCCTCTGTCCATGGAATTCTCCAGGCAAGAATACTGGAGTGGATTGCCATTTCCTCCCTGAGGGGATCTCCCCCTCTCAGGGATCGAATCAGAGTCTCCTGTGTCTTCTGCATTGCAGGTGGATTCTTTACCCGCTGAGCCATTATGTACCAGGGAAGCTTATACATAATGTCCTGCATTCATTCAACAATTGCTGCTTAGTCGCTTCAGACGTGTCTGACCCTGTGTGAACCCATAGACGGCAGCCCACCGGGCTCCCCCGTCCCTGGGATTCTCCAGGCAAGAACACTGGAGTGCGTTGCCATTTCCTTCTCCAATGCATGAAAGTGAAAAGTGAAAGTGAAGTTGCTCAGTCGTGTCCGACTCTTAGCGACCCCGTGGACTGCAGCCCACCAGGCTCCTCTGTCCATGGGGTTTTCCAGGCAAGAGTACTGGAGTGGCGTGCCATTGCCTTCTCCTCATTCAACAATTACTAGGCAAGAATTTCTCTTTTAAGAAAAAAAGAGACAGTGAAAACTGCACTCAACAACTGTGATTACATAGCACTTAAAGAACACACATTAATGTTTATGGAAATTAATCACATGTGGATCACAAGAGCCTTAAGAAATTTCAACAAATGGAAATGATAGAGTACTTTTCTGAACCTATTATTTTGAAGTAATACAGATTCACAGGAAATTACAAAAAAATATCATTTTTTAAATTAAAGTAAAATTTACATTCAGTAAAACATGGTTTTAAGTGTATAGTTTGATACATGTTGATAGAGAAATCAAATTGTGAAACAACCAACAAAATAAAACTACAGAAGCTATCCATCATTCCTGAAAGTTCCCTTAGGTGCCTTTTAATCAATCCCCACATCCCAAAGGCAAGCACTGCTCTCATTGCTATTAATCTATTATCTCATAGATTAGTTTTGCCTGTTTTTGAGCTTTTTTTTTAAAAAAAATGGACTCATATAGTAAGTTAGTCAGGCAGTCAGTTCAGTTGCTCAGTCATGTCTGACTCTCTGTGACCCCATGAACCGCAGCACGTCAGGGCTCCCTGTCCATCACCAACTCATGTCCATCAAGTCGGTGATGCCATCTAACCATCTCATCCTCTGTCATCCCCTTCACCTCCTGCCTTCAATCTTTCCCAGCATCGAGGTCTTTTCAAATGAGTCAGCTCTTTGCATCAGGTGGCCAAAGTATGGGAGTTTCAGCTTCAATATCAGTCCTTCCAATGAACACCCAGGACTGATCTCCTTTAGGATGGACTTGTTGGATCTTCTTACAGTCCAAGAGACTCTCAAGATTCTTCTCCAAAACCACAGCTCAAAAGCATCAATTCTTTGGCACTCAGTTTTCTTTAGAGTCCACCTCTCACATCCATATATGACTACTGGAAAAACCATAGCCGTGACTAGATGGACCTTTGTTGACAAAGTAATGTCTCTGGGCTTTTTAATATGCTGTCTATCTAGGTTGGTCATAACTTTCCTTCCAAGGAGTAAGCGTCTTTTAATTTCATGGTTGCAGTCACCATCTGCAGTGATTTTGGAGCCCCAGAAATAAAGTCAGCCACTGTCATCTATTTCCCATGAAGTAATGGGACCAGATGCCATGATCTTAGTTTTCTGAATGTTGAGCTTTAAGCCAACTTTTTCACTCTCCTCTTCCACCAAGAGGCTCTTTAGTTCTTATTCACTTTCTGCCATAAGGGTAGTGTCATCTGCATATCTGAGGTTATTGATATTTTTCCCAGCAATCTTGATTCCAGCTTGTGCTTCTTGCACCCTGGAATTTCTCATGACACACTCTGCATATAAGTTAAATAAGCAGGGTGACAATATACAGCCTTGACATACTCCTTTTTTTATTTGGAACCAGTATGTTGTTCCATGTCCAGTTCTAACTGTTGCTTCCTGACCTGCATGTAGGTTTCTCAAGAGGCAGGTCAGGTGGTCTGGTATTCCCATCTCTTTCAGAATTTGCCACAGTTTATTGTGATCCACACAGTCAAAGGCTTTGGCATAGTCAATAAAGCAAAAAAGATGTCCTTTTCATTATAGGGGACTGTAATACAAAAGTAGGAAGTCAAGAAACACATGGAATAACAGGCAAATTCAGCCTTGGAGTACAGAATGAAGCAGGGCAAAGGCTAATAGAGTTTTTCCAAGAGAACACACTGGTCATAGCAAACACCCTCTTCCAACAACACAAGAGAAGACTCTACACAAGGACATCACCAGATGTCCAACAGCGAAATCAGATTGATTATATTCTTTGCAGCAAAGATGAAGAAGCTCTATACAGCCAGCAAAAACAAGACTGGGAGCTGACTGTGGCTCATATCAAGAACTCCTTATTGACAAATTCAGACTTAAATTGAAGAAAGTAAGGAAAACCACTAGACCATTCAGGTATGACCTTAATCAAACTCCTTACGATTATATGGTGGAAGTGAGAAATAGATTTAAGGGACTAGATCTGATAGACAGAATGCCTGATGAACTATGGATGGAGGTTCGTGACATTGTACAGCAGACAGGGATCAAGGCCATCTGCAAGAAAAAAATGCAAAAAGGCAAAATGGCTGTCTGAGAAGGCCTTACAATTAGCTGTGAAAAGAAGAGAAGCGAAAAGGAAAGGAGAAAAGGAAAGATAAGCACCTGAATGCAGACTTTCAAAGAATAGCAAGGAGTTATAAGAAAGCCTTCCTCATCAATCAATGCAAAGAAATAGAGGAAAACAACAGAATGGGAAAGACTAGAGATCTCTTCAAGAAAATTAGATATCAAGGAGCATTTCATGCAAAGATGGGCTCAATAAAAGACAGAAATAGTATGGACCTTACAGCAGCAGAAGATATTAAGAAGAGGTAGCAAGAATACACAAAACTGTACAAAAAAGATCTTCATGACCCAGATAATCACAATGGTGTGATCACTCAGCTAGAGCTAGACATCCTGGAATATGAAGTCAAGTGGGCCTTAGGAAGCATGACTATGAACAAAGCTAGTGGAAGTGATGGAATTCCAGTTGAGCTATTTCAAATCCTAAATGATGATGCTGAGAAAGTGCTGCACTCAATATGTAAGCAAATTTGAAAAACTCAGCAGTGGCCGCAGGACTGGAAAAGGTCAGTTTTCATTCCAATCCCAAAGAAAGCTCAAACAACCACACAATTGCACTTGTCTCACACACTAGCAAAGTAATGCTCAAAATTCTCCAAGCCAGGCTTCAGCAATATGTGAACCATGAACTTTCAGATGATCAAGCTGGTATTAGAAAAGGCAGAGGAACCAGAGATCAAATTGCCAACATCCGCTGGATCATTGAAAAAGCAAGAGCGTTCCAGAAAAACATATAGTATGTACTGGCTTTATTTACTCAGCATAATGCCTCTGAGATTGATCTGCACTATTGAGTATATCAATAGTTCACCCTTCTTTATTGCCAATCAATAAGTCCATTGTATGAAAATATCATAACTTTTTAATATATCCCCTCATAAATGGGTATTTGGCTGTTTTCATTTTGGGGCTACTATGATTGAAGCTATTATATTCTTACATGTCTCTTTATGAATAAAGATTTTCATTCCTGTTGGGTAAATACCTAGGAGTGGAAATGCTAGGTTATAGAGTTGGTGAATGTAACCTTATAAGAAACTGCCAAACATTTTCCCCAAATAACTATATCATTTTATACTCCCATCAGTAACACATGAGAGTTCCAGTTTACACAGACTCATCAACACTTGGTGTTGGCAGACACTTTAGTTTGTGCCATTCCAGTGTGAGGTTGTGATATGCATTTCTTTGGTGGCTAATCATAGCTTTTTGCATATCTTTCTGCACAGTGTCTGTTCAAGTCTTTAGTCCATTATTTTCAAATTGTGATTTTTAAAAATTATTTATAGGAGTTCATTTTATATTGATGTCAGTCTTTTGTCAGATATATATATTGTTTATATTTTCTCTGAGTCAGTGGCTTGCCTTTTCAATTTCTAACAGTCTTTTGATGAGCACAAGTCTCTAATGCTGATAAATCCTATTTATCATTTTTTTCTTTACATTAGTGCTTTTGGCATCCATTATGAAATCTTTCCCTACTTCAAAGTTTAAAAGATATTCACCTATTTTTTTCCAAGAAGTTTTACAGTTTTAGCTTTATATTTATACCTATGATCTATCTCAAAATAATTTTTGTTTGTGGTCTAAGGAAGGAGTATGTGATTCATTCCCCCCAACTTATTCCCACAACATTTGTTGAAAAGACTTTCCTTTTCTCATTAAACTGTCATAACACATTCGTAGAAGATTAATTGACACATATTAAAGTGAAAATAGTAGTTACTCAGTCGTGTCCGACTCTTTGTGACACCATGGAGTGGAGCCCACCAGGCTCCTTTTTCCATGGAATTCTCCAGGCAAGAATACTGGCATGGGTTGCCATGCCCTTCTCCAGGGGATCGAATCTGGGTCTCCCACATTGCAGGCAGATTCTTTACCATTTGAACTACCCAGGAAGCTCGACATGTATTACAGCATGCTTTCAATGTCTCATGTTTTCTTTAGTCAATCCTAAAGGAAATAAATCCTGAATATTCATTGGAAGGACCAATGCTGAAGCTGAAATTCCAATACTTTGGCCACCTGATGCAAAGAGCTGACTCTTTAGAAAAGACCCTGATGCTGGGAAAGATTGAAGGCAGGAGGAGAAGGGGACGACAGAGGAAGAGGTGGTTGGATGGTATCACCGACTCAATGGACATGAGTTTTAGCAAGCTCCATGAGATGGTTAAAGACAGGGAAGCCTGGCGTGCTACAGTCCATGGGGTTGCAAAGAGTTGAGCTATTGTTCAACAATAGTATGTTTTCAATTAAGCTAGAAATCAACACAAAAATGTTAACCAGAGAATTCTGAAATGTTTGAAAGTGAAGCAGTACACATCTAAATAGCACAGGTCAAAGAAGAAATCACAAGAGTCATTAGAAAAAATTTAACTAAAGTAATAAAAAATGATGACAAATAAAAAGTAGTGAAGTGAAGCTAAGCTATATTTTAAAAGAAGGTGGTGGGAGGGGGGTTCTGGAATGGGAACACATGTATACCCATGGCGAATTCATGTCCATATATGGCAAAACCAACACAATAATGTAAAGAAAAAATAAATTAATTAACTAAAAAATGTAAAAAATAAAAAAGTATGTTGTGAATTCCCTGGTGGTCCAGTGGTTAGAACTTAGCACTTTCTCTGAGAGGGCCTGGGTTCAATGTCTGGATGGAACCAAAAAAAATAAATAAATAAATAAAAGAAGGTTAGAAATCAATCGTTTATATATCCTTATCAAAGAATTAAAGAAATAAATCTAAGGAAAGAAAGAGGAAATAAACAATAAAAAAATTAATGAACTAGACAGAAAACAATTAGGAGTAGAGAAAAATCAACAAAGGCAAAAAAGTTGGTTCTTTGAAAAAGATTAGTAAAACTATACCTTCAGCTGGTCATCAAAAAGCAGAGTCTAAGCCTTTCACCCCAACCCCATGATCTAAAAATCTTCCTACCACACTGATTTCACACAGATTAAGTCTTATTTCCCTATTGTTGGTCCCAAAGATATAGGGTCTATTTTGCCTGTAAGACTTTTGTGTTTATTCCTTACAGAGAAACAAATAGAGAAAAACAGAAATAAACACAGGGAGGTTCCGGAATTTCTAATATGAGCTCTCTGTCAGCAACTCTGTGAAGTTAAAACAATGGTGGCCTGATGAAACCTCAGCTTCCGAGATGTGAAACCATCAATATGAGTATTTGAAACACTGCTTTACATCCATGATCATTAAGAGTGAATATCATTCTAAGTGCCTTAAAAAGGCAATGAACAATAATATAAAGCCACTGTGATTAGCAAGACATTTTACAATTTAGTCTACAAAATGTGAATACAAATCTATTTTCCCCTGATACTAAGGCACTATGATACCCAATATAATACTAGTAATAATTATGTTCAAACAAAATATAAGTCACACATCATCTGTGAAATATTTGTTCTCCCTCCCTCTGTATAAAATGATTTCATAAATGATACACAAAAATCAACCAGCAGTATTAATAACTTTCAGATAATTAAATAATGCACAGATGAAAAATTGGCAATAAATCAAATTTTTATTTCTTAGTAAATAGTTAAAATGTCAGTGAAGATTTGAGGAAATATTTAAAAATTACTTGAGATGCAAAATGGATCATACTATTGATGAAAATACAGAAAATACTGTCTCAATAATGAAATTGATAAAGAACTACTTTTTAGTGAGCCACTAAAGAAAGGCAGAAGAAATATCCATTCTGATAATAAATGACTTCTTTAATTAAAAAAAAACAATTGTTTTATGAAGAGCCTGTACAAATACATGGAGTAAAGAAAGGAGTCCGGGAAAAGATAACACCAGCTATGAAACACATTCATTGCATCATCCAGAGGCAAGCTATTACAGGAAAGAAGCTGACTCCAGAAAAGCACCAAGAGCTACAGAAAGTCACTGGCATAGTTAACTTAGTAGGATCACTGTGAAACCTCGTCATAACATGGAACTGAGCATGAAAATCTGTTATCCTACACAGTGGTTCCTTGGTTATTTCACACCACCACACCAAGAAGACTTGTCAAATATCAATTTGACTTGCACTTGTTCTTTTACAAGTAGACATGTGATCTAAAATATCTTGACCGCTCCAGTGAAAGCAACTGTCAACTGTTTGCTTCAAAAGATATGTTTTTGGTGAAAAGACAAAAAGACAACATGCTTATTCTTTTTTTTCCAGAAATTTTTCTAAACAGTGATCCAGGTGATAAGCTAGTTGTCATTTAATTTTCTGATACAGTTGAGGCTTTAATAATGAGTGGTAAATAATTACTTTTCAAGGAGACTAACTCTGAAAAGCATATTTTGAAAATGGGTGTTTGGAGAGTTTTCCATCAGATGATTTTTGTTGTTGCTGAAAATGATGGAAGTCATCATCTTTAAGAGTCATTGTTGAATCCTCTCTTTCTCACACTTCCCAAAATTGTTCCAAAGCTGATTTTTCTCTTCCGACAATTAACTGGTAACACTCTTAAAATACATTAAGACCACAACCACTCCTCATTAGCTCCGATGCTCCCAGGCTAGTCCTGACTACATCAGCTCACTCCTAGATTTTATCAGCAGCTTCCTGTAGACCCGTCTGTATGTACTTCCCCAGTTCCTTCACTACACCACTGCCCCAGCAGCCAGAGTCAGTCACCCTCACTCTTCGGCTCAAAATCGTCTGACAGTTTCTCACGTGTCTCTGAGTAAAAGCCAAATTCCCTACAATGGTCTACAAAGTCCCTACATGGTTGGACCATTACACCACTACCTCCAGTCTCGATGGACCTATGCCTCAAAGAGGCCGGGCACATGTGGCCTCAGGTTTTGCACGGCTGCTCCCTTTGCCTGGAATATATCCCCAGATATTCTCCCTTACGTCCTGCAGAATTTTACTAAAATATCACTTTCCCATGTGGCCTTCCCTGGTCCACATCTAAAACAGTAACTATTCCCAACACTTCTCGTTCCCTTTCATTGGTTTGCTTTTTTCTTTAATGTTTATCATCATCTAACAAATTTTATATTAAGAAGAGGTGGCAAGAATACACAGAAGAACTGTACAAAAAAGATCTTCACAACCCAGATAATCACAATGGTATGATCACTCACACTCAGCTAGAGCCAGACATCCTGGAATGTGAAGTCAAGTGGGCGTTAGGAAACATCACTATGAACAAAGTTAGTGGAGGTGATGGAGTTTCAGTTAAGCTATTTCAAATCCTGAAAGATGATGCTGTGAATGTGCTGCACTCAATAGGTCAGCAAATTTGGAAAACTCAGCAGTGGCCACAGGACTGGAAAAGGTTGATTTTCATTCCAATCCCAAAGAAAGGCAATGCCAAAGAATGCTCAAACTACCACACAATTGCTCTCATCTCACCCGATAGTAAAGTGATGCTCAAAATTCTCCAAGCCGGGCTTCAGCAATACGTGAACCATGAACTTCCAGATGTTCAAGCCAGTTTTAGAAAAGGCAGAGGAGCCAGAGATCAAATTGCCAACAAACACTGGATCATCAAAAAAGCAAGAGAGTTCCAGAAAAACATCTATTTCTGCTTTATTGACTATGCCAAAGCCTTTGACTGTGTGGATCACAATAAACTGTGGAAAGTTCTGAAAGAGATGGGAATACCAGACCAGACCACCTGACCTGCCTCTTGAGAAACCTGTATGCAGGTCAGGAAGCAACAGTTAGAACTGGACATGGAACAACAGACAGGTTCCAAATAGGAAAAGGATTACGTCAAGGCTGTATACTGTCACCCTGCTAATTTAACTTATATGCAGAGTACATCATGAGAAACGCTGGGCTGGAAGAAGCACAAGCTGGGATCAAGATTGCTGGGAGAAATTTCAATAACCTCAGATATGCAGATGACACCACCCTTATGGCAGAAAGTGAATAAGAACTAAAGAGCTTCTTGATAAAAGTGGAAGAGGAGAGTGAAAAAGTTGGCTTAAAGCTCAACGTTCAGAAAACTAAGATCATTCCCATACCTTCATGGCAATTAGATAGGGAAACAGGGGAAACGGTGGCAAACTTTATTTTTCTGGGCTCCAAATTCACTGCAGATGGTGACTGCAGCCATGAAATCAAAAGACGTTTAAATCTTGGAAGGAAAGACCAACCTAGACAGCATATTAAAAACCAGAGACATTACTTTGTCAACAAAGGTCCTAGTCAAGGCTATGGTTTTTCCAGTGGTCATGTATGGATTTGAGAGTTGGACTATAAAGTAAGCTGAGCACTGAAGAATTGATGCTTTTGAACTGTGGTGTTGGAGGAAACTCTTGAGAGTCCCTTGGACTGCAAGAAGATCCAACCAGTCCATCCTAAAGGAGATCAGTTCTGGGTGTTCATTGGAAGGACTGATGTTGAAGCTGAAACTCCAGTACTTTGGCCACCTGATGTGAAGAGCTGACTCATTTGAAACGCCCTCGATGCTGGGAAAGATTGAGGGCAGGAGAAGGGGAAGACAGAGGATGAGATGGTTGGAGGGCATCACCAACTCAATGGATATGGGTGTGGGTGGACTCTGGGAGTTGGTGATGGACAAGGAGCCCTGGCGTGCTGCGCTTCATGGGGTCGCAAAGAGTCGGACACAACTGAGCGACCGAACTGAACTGAACAAATTTTAATCACGCGAGCTTATCTGCTATTGTCCATCTCCCTTTCTCACTGAACGAGGGGAGGAATTCTGTCTGTTTTGTGTTCAATGTTCTAGCTCTAAGGTCCGTAACAATGCCTAGCAACAATACTTGAATATGTGAATACCTGATGCGGAAAGAATAAGGAGTTTATAGAAATCTTCATATCTGCACATTTTAAAAACTTGGAAACAGCATTTTCTAAATCTTCTGAATGAATTTTGAACTCTTTCTTAGAAATATAAAAATGTAATATGTTTTATAAGGATAACTGAGTGGCATGGGAAAACTAACAATTACTAGCTGAACTGAAACAAAAACTTTGGCATTGTTGGTGAATGCAATTGAAAAATATATATTTTGATTTACTAAGTGCAGCCAATGATGTCATTCTTCTATTTGGATCAATTCCTCTTTATGAATTACCTTTTTTTGGCTATTAAAACTCAATTATCAAAATAAAATCAACTTACAAACACACCATTAAATGTACCATACAGTGTTACATCAAAACAAAGCAAAAAATGATATTACTGTGTTCTCACATAGCAAAGGGAATTTTTCTGAAATGTTAATCAATAAAACATCTGCTTCACTGACTACACGAAAGCCTATCATTGTGTGGATCACAACAAGCTGTGGAAAATTCTTCGAAAGATGGGAATACCAGACCATCTTACCTGCCTCTGAGAAATCTGTATGCAGGTCAAAAAGCAATAGTTAGAATCAGACACAGAACAATGGACTGGTTCAAAACTGAGAAAAGAGCAGGTCAAGGCTGTATATTGTCACCTTGCTTATTTAACTTATATGCAGAGTACATCATGT
This sequence comes from Antilocapra americana, assembly GCA_007570785.1. NCBI lineage: Eukaryota > Metazoa > Chordata > Mammalia > Artiodactyla > Antilocapridae > Antilocapra > Antilocapra americana. The sequence goes on from ML662436.1 coordinate 1,293,690, forward strand.
GAAATACCAAGCTGGATAAAGCATAAGCTAAAATCAAGATTACTGGGAAAAATACCAATAACCTCAGATATGCAGATGATCCCACTCTCATAGCAGAAAGCAAAGAGGAACTAAAGAGCCTCTTGATAAGGGTGAAAGAGGAGAGTGAAAAAGCTGGCTTGAAACTCAACATTCAAAAGACTAAGATCACGGCATCTGGTCCTGGAACTTCACAGCAAATAGATGGGGAAAAGTGGAAACAGGGACAGGTTTATTTTCCTGGGCTCCAAAAATCACTGTGGATGGTAACTATAGTCATAAAGTTAGAAGACATTTACTCCTTCAAAGGAAAGCTATGACAAACCTAGACAGTTAATTAAAAAAGCAGAGACATTCCTTTGCCAACAAAGGTCAAAGCTATGGTCAAAGCTATGGTTTTACATAGCTTTGAAAAGAAAAGGTCTTTTCCTTGACCTGCACTCATAAAGTTAGAAGACATTTACTTCTTCAAAGGAAAGCTGTGACAAACCTAGAAAGTGTATTAAAAAGCAGAGACATTCCTTTGCCAACATAGTCAAAGCTATGGTTTTTCCAGTAGTCAGGTATGGATGTGAGAGCTGGAAAATAAACAAGGTTAAGCACCAAAGAACTGATGCTTTGAAAGTGTGATGTTGGAGAAGACTCTTCAGATTCCCCTGGACTGCAAGGAGATTAGACCAGTCAATCCTGAAGGAAATCAACCCTGAATATTCACTGGATGGGCTGATGGTGAAGCTGAAGCTCCAGTACTTTGGCCACCTGATGCAAAGAGTTAACTCACTAGTAAAGACTTTGATGCTGGGAATTACTGAAGACCAAAGAAGAAGGGGGCAGCAGAGGATGGGATGATTAGACAGCATCACTGACTCAATGGACATGAATTTGAGCAAATTCCAGGAGTTAATGGAGGACAGAGGAGCCTGGCAGGCTATAGTCCGTGGGGTCGTAAAGAATTGGACACAACTTAGTGACTGAACAACAATGACTTGGCCTCTGTCCTCCTTTACACCTTCATCTCTCACTACCTCCAAAATGATTCCAACTCTACAAGGCTTATGTTCCAGCAACACCTAATTTCTGGTAATTTCTCATGCACGACTCCTGATTCTGGACCCTTCTGCACAGATCTAGGGCTGCCAGGTAAAATGTAGGATGCCCAGGTAAATTTGAACTTCAGAAAACAACAAATAATTTTTAGCATAGAAATCCCCCATGCAATATTGAGGTCTCCTGCATTTTATCTGGCAACTCTGTGCCATGGAAACCCACAGTGAGGGCACCTAACTCAGGCTGAATTGGAAATACTTCCCCAGAAAGATAATACTTGAGATAATACTTGTCTTCCACTTCCTTTTCTTAACCACATCTAAACTCTTAACAAACACTGACAGCAATCTAATATTAATAATCTTGGAGGAGATCTTCATCTATAACTTTTTAGAATAATAGTACTGTGAAGAACTTTAAGATGATACAGTATCATATTGTATTTGTCAGGATTCATTTAGTTGCATGTAACAGAAACTGACTTAGGCAAGCTTGAGCAAAAAAACTGTAATTATTATAATTAAAATCTATTATAATTATACTTACAAATTTACACAGAATTTTTGGAATAAGTATACAGACTGGCTGCAGAAAAGAGTTTAAACTTGAACCTACAGATCATTTCTCATATTTGCTTCTTTCTTTGTTTCTACTGTCTGCTTTTATCTCTACAGGTAATTTTTTTTTTTCCTGGTATTGTGTCTATACGGCAGGCAGAAGACGGGTCATGCCACATACTTTAGATCTCCTCTGTTTAATAGTACATCCCAGATTAAAGTGAAAACCTCTTAATTCCAGTGGACTCTGATTGGGCCCAACTGGGATCCAGTATAATTTGCTATAATCTCAAAGAGTTACACTGTGTAAAAATGGGTGCCAGGGAGTCATTCCTGGAGAATGGAGGCCAGGGATTTGCAATTTACAAACAATAAGGCATTGAAGGTATTGACATTTGGGCAAATACCACAAAAGGGTACCTAGCACATACATCCAAGTGTGGGCTACACAAAACACTCACACCTGCCACCATCAGTCCTCCCACCACCACCCGCTACCATGACTCCTGCCACCTCCACCACCACTGTCACATGGTGCATTTCCTTCTCTCAGTCTCCACTCTTGTGACCAAGAAGGTGATGCCTTCCTGGATTTAAGGAAGAGGTAAGGCAACTAAAGACTGGGGTCTTTATTACTATATATGCTTTCCTAATGTAGCCTGGAAGTCAGGCTGCCCAACACGATCATCACAAAAGGACAGGAAAAAAAGTATCCAGAATCTTTGCTTTCAAAATTAGCAGGACATCAAGAGGCTGTAAGTAAATGGTTCACAGTATTTAATGTTCTAAAATAAATTCAAAGAAAAAGAAAATAAATTCTAATACAGTCAAATACTTACGCCTTTTTTTAAATTTTGGTTCAAGTTTGCTACAACAAGACTAAAAATCAAGCACAACATCTTTCTTAGTCACACTCTAAAAGCAAACATACACACATGCATACACATACACACACTAGTCAACATGCAAAGCCATTTTCTGGGTGACAGGGATCTTATTATTCTTAATAATAAGAATAATTATTAATATTGACTTCCCCAGGAAAACAGTGAAAGTAGAGGATAGCAGCAAAAAAGGCAGTCCTTAAAAAGTTTTGCTTTCTCTTAACTTTTTATCCTTCGGTTAGTGACAGCTGAGAGCTGGGTTTAAATAAAATCACAGAGCAGTACTGTCTAGAAGGCCTCTCATAACCCACCAGATGCTGAAATGAGCTCATCTTCTCTCTTAAAGAATCCCCCCTCCTTCCAGGTGCTCAAAGATCCGAGCATTGACCAGCAAAAACAACCCCTGCTCCTCAGTCCTTTGAAGACTCACTCCAGCCTTATGATGTTTCTCATTGTCATGAGTCATTTGAGATGGCTATACACCATTAACCCAATATTATGAGTGAAATGTTGCTCATTCTAAAGGAGGCACTCACTTTATGTATAGCTGCTTCTCATTATTTGTAGTAGGTGTTTTCTATAAACTTAACATGGACACTGAATTAATGAACACTAAACCACTGCTCCTAGCGGAAATATAGGGCTAGGTTCCTGAGAACTCTGTCCATAACATGTTCAGCAATCAATACATGTGTATCATTTTAGGTGGGTTTCTGTTTAAAGATACCTTATTTAGTATACATTGATTCATTAACATTAACTCAGACCAACTGCCTACAACTCATGATTGAAGTAAGTTTACCTAACACACACATTTCTCCAGAAGACACATTACAGTCTTCCTACATTTCAGTAATACTAAATAGAACATTGGCATCATGCTGGGTTAAGTAGCAAAATCACCTCCACCACCACCAAACTCCCACAAATATGAGAAAACATGGCATAAAATAGACTGCAAAAAGGACAACTTGTTTACACAATGAGAGCAGGAACAATAAGGCCAAACACTGCCTTATTTGACCTTGGCTGGGAATGTGTATGTTGGACAACTCAAATTTTTTTGCCACTCTGTGTATGTCTGCAAAGGACGACTAAAGTGTCACAAGTACTGATTTTAGGGTTATAAATAAATTTTAACTTGTAGGCAAACTGTCAAATAGAGAATCCAAGAATAATGAGAACTGACTGCATGTATGGTTCCAAGTCTGATATCTGGCTTTCCTCTCTTAAATTTTTTCCCATTTAGACAAAAGGGATCTGGTGAAGCTCCAAGTAAATCTCATGATCCCCAAGCAAGGCTTTAACTGAATGGAACTAGTTTAATGGAAGCTCACTTATTGTGGAAACAGAAATTTACATCTTCTGGGGGGGATTTTTGGCCATGGCATGCAAGATCTTTCCTGAACAGGAATCGAACCTATACCTAGGGCAGTGGAAGTGGGGAGTCTTAACCACTGGACCGCCAGGTAAGTCCCTACAGCTCATTTTTCATCCCAAGTTGAAAACTTAGGTTTCAACCCTCAACCCATCTCTATTCACTTCCTTTCTCACATCCTCATGGGGAACCTTGGAGAACCCACGAAATGTAAACAGTTTGCAAATTCCTACACCTGGGTGTTTTCAGACACAAGAAAAAAATCAGCAATAACGAGGCCATATATGTTTGATAGCGTACTCCAGGGACTGCCTGTGATCCTTCACTGGACCCAGAGTGTGTATTTCCAGGTAAATTCCTTTGAACAAGCTGAAAAGTGGAAATTTTCCTTCTTCCAGGCCATGCAGAGAATGTTTCACAGCCCCTAACTGGTTGTGGGGTCTGACCCCCAAAAATAAGTGCTAAGAGTCACTTTCGTGCATTTCAAGCTCTCATCCAGCATTCGGTAAGGCAGGGTGTCAGACCTCAACTCCAGGATTCATTTACTTCTGCAAGTCACGATGCCTATGACCTGCCACTTGAGAGCAGATTGTAACAGAAACAGCAGCTGAATGAGTATCTTGGAAGGTTTCTGCCCAGATTGGTAACTGTGCCGCTGGTTCTGGCCAGGTAGAATCAGGTTTGTCTGAGTGGCTTCAGCTTTGCAGGCAGATGGTACACAGTCACCTGGAGCAGTGTCTTCTCAGCCCATTATCGACAGCAACTGGCAAGAAAAGCCGTGACACCAGTTTCAGTGGCTCTCAGCAGACAGCAGGTCCCCAGTAGTGACACTATCCTCCTTTTCCTCCTGTAAGGCCCCCGCCCTGACAACAGGGGGCAGTACGAATAATCTGAACTCAGGCCAGGAGAGCCACAAGCCAGTCTTCACTACATGCAAAATTATATTGTGAAGTTCAAACAAAGGGTATCAGTGACCTCCTTCCCTTTCTCCTCCATCTCCATGCAGTAGGAGAACAGAAATTCTGCTCCTTCATCTCTCATCTCACCCAACAGAACTTTTGGGAAATCACAGGTACAAAAGCTACACGTAAAGCTGTGTGGTATAAATGAGGACAATCTAAAGCCATCAGCATGTGAAAACATCATCACAGATGCTCTGTTCATAAGAGGCTCAAGGGTTGGAATCCACCCGTTTCCCCTCCCAGATCTTCTAATTTTCTACAATTCCTCTGCACAGAAAACAGGCAGCTAAACTACAAGTTTTGGTGACCTGTAAGGCTGCTATTACTGTTAACTTTAATTAACAGTCTTCCTTTCACTGTTAACTTCAGAGGCAAGTAGTCTGTATCCTTTATTTATTTCCGCATTGTTTTCTTAACCCCCCAAAACCACTCCTGATCTCACCATTCTACTCAAACTGCACAGTGACCCCTGTGTCCCAAACAAGTCTGTGCTCAACTCACACCCGTCTCAACACCCAGCACCCACAGCTACTAGTAGATGATGCTGCCACCTGGACCACTGTTGGAATTTGTCTGTTTCTTTAGGCTCCTTGAAAACTGTCTTCCCGATTGCTTTTAATCCTCTACATGCTCTTCCCCTTCCACTGATAAATCTTCAAAGCAAAGAAAATATTACAGTTTTTCTAACACCTATAATTTTACTTTTTCATTTCTCATTCTCCATGCCTGATTAGTTTTCTTTTTAAATCTTATTTGTTTCCTTCCCTGATGCCTCTTTAATCTGTTCTCCATTAATCCAGGCTGTCATCTACTCATGCCTGACTTGCTCACTATCCCATTATTCAGTCAGTCTCTCTCTCTACTCTGCTCTAAACATTACTATCAGATTAATTCAGGAAAATCTGCTTGCATTGTTACTCCCTTTCTACAAAACATGTAATGACTCCCTATTAATTATTTCAGAATAAATTTCTAGCTGAGTCAGGCATTCAAGACCCCACACCCCAAAATCTGGCCCCACTAAACCTATCCACTCCAGTTTCTATTACCCAACATCTACCATCCCCCATCACAAATTGCCTGCTCTGTTTAAATCAATGTCGCTGCATCCCACAAATATCCAGGATGAGTCTCAACTCTAAGCCTCCCCTAGTTTCAATGAGCATCAGAGAAAAACCCTTTGTTTTCCTTGGACTTCCATTTTATATTCCCTTTACCACTGTGACTCAAGATCACCATTTCCAACAGAGCTAGAGCACACATATCTCCCCCAACAAGGAGCCCACCATCTTCAAGGCTAACTGGACTCTACCACAAAGTATTAGTTCACTCAAAGCAGAATGCATGTGACAGGGGGTGTCAAGCCAAGTGATGAAGTCTTCTGTGTTATAAAGCTGGCATCCGGAACCTATTCCATTAGAGGGTGGAAGAGGAAGAACAGGGAAAAGGAAGGTGTTCTGTTCTGCTACTCGGTGAAAATACAAACTGAACCCGAGCAACACACCCTGAATTCATTTAATTCTTTGCAGGAAAGTACCTCACCAGATAAATACCTCTGCTGGTTGTTTGAAATACAGATGAGTAAACTAATCTGTTTCTTTATTTGCAGCTTCTAAAAGGTAACCAGCTGTTCAAAAGTACATCTTAGGGAATAAACTGCATCTCTCTGATATTTGGTTGGAGAATAATTGGCTATTTATTTCCTATATTCTTAAAGGAAATTTTAGGGTTCAGGCATGAGAAAATAGACAGTATGAAATCATGAACTAGTTCACCTGTTCACCAGGTTATCAAAGGTAGAGCTCTGAGAGAGCCGGTCAACGATCCTTCTGAGAGGATGTAGCACTGCGTAAGCTAATGTTAAGCAGCTGTGGTTCCTTAACAGATGATAAAAATGATTTAGACTTTAGACATAATTCTAAAACAACAATCAAGTGTGTATCCTTCTTAAAGGCTCTCCAGAATTGCCAATTCTCCTATTTTATCTCCTTTTATCTTGTAAAGTACTTCTTGACCAACTTGTTTCCCTTGATGAGATTTGAGAACACAGTGGAGAATTTCCCCTGATTTAGCTACAAAGAAACTTTCTCCAGTTAGTTTGCTCTCCAGCAAAAGGAATAGACTTCCACTGATCCACCCACACTCCTGCCCTGATGAATCTCACCAGCTTCAGTAATGACTTTATTGCGGCATTAATGTAGGTAGTATTTAACCCCCCAAAATACGATTGTATATACTGCTTTGTAAAATCAGTCTCTGTTCTATATTTACGTTCTATATGTTGGTTTTATACGTTGGCTTATAAAAGCCTGTTGTGGAAATCCTGATGGGCTTTTCTTATAAAAACCATAAGATAAATTGGCATTAGACTCTCAGGCTGGTTCTGGTGATTAATTATCCACATCACTACAGTAGTGTCAGAGGGATCTCAAGTCTTCTGTGTTCCTAAATCCCCTTCATCTCAAGAAAGGTGGGTAAGGATGGTTCCAGCTTCTTCTATGTCTTTGCAAGGTATCTTTGTATTTATTATATATATGTGTATGTCCTCAACTCTTTTCCTCTTTCTTTCTCTTAACACAAAAATTAGATAGAACACACACTGTCGTATATGTTTCTATTTTCCCGTAACAACTGAGGCTATTGCATCAACGCCATGTAGACAGGTTTGTTTATTTTTAGTAGCTTTATGTATACAGTACATCTTACTTTAAAAATTAAAATAATTTATGAAGGTATTAATAATAAATTAAAGTAAATTTGAAATTATACCACAAAACATAAATCAAGACATTAAAAAATTATCCACAATCTCACTAAGCTATGTTGGTTTAGTTCATTTAAGATAGTGTTTTTAAAGTCTGGATGGATTGTTCACACCAGAAATCACCTCAGTCCCTGGCAAATAGGCAGATTTCAGAGTCCCATCCTACACCTGTTAGACTTTGGGAGCATGAGGCCTTAGCACTGCAAGATTTACAGTTCAAGCTTGAAGATCTTTGTTCTGCCTTTAAAAAAGTTTTAACTATCTGTCAGGGAGCTTAAAATCTGCTAGAATGTTTACAATCTGAAAATAATCAGCCAAAGTTTCTGTTTAATTTGACAGTCCAGGGAGGCAAGAGAAATACCTGAGGCAGTTGGAATGTCCTGACCCAGATGGCAATTTTAATGCCTCCAAGGTCAGTTCAGTTCACTTCAGTCACTCAGTAATGTCTGACCCTTTGCGACTCCATGGAGTGCAGGAGGCCAGACTTCCCTGTCCATCACCAACACACGGAGCTTGTTCAAACTCGTGTCCATCGAGTCAGTGATGTCATCCAACCATCTCTTCCTCTATCGTCTCCTTCTCCTCTGCCTTCAATCCTTCCCAGCATCAGGTCTTTTCTAAGGAGTCAGTTCTTCCTAGCAGGTGGCCAAAGGACTGGAGTTTCAGGTTCAGCATCAGTCCTTCAAAAGAATTTTCAGGACTGATTTCCTTTAGGATTGACTGGTTTGTTCTCCCTGCAGTCCAAGGAACTCTCAAGAGTCTCCTCCAACACCACAATTTAAAAGCATCAATTCTTCGGCGCTCAGCTTTCTTTATAGTCCAACTCTCACATCCATACATGACTCCTGGAAAAACATAGCTTTGACTAGATGGACCTTTGTCAGCAAACTAATACCTCTGCTTTTTAATATGCTGTCTAGCTTTGTCATAGCTTTTCTTCTAAGGAGCAAGTGTCTTTTATTTTCATGGCTGCAGTCACCATCTGCAATGATTTTGGAACCCAAGAAAATAAAATCTGTCACTTTTTCCATTGTTTCCCCATCTATTTGCCATGAAGTGATCCAATCGGATGCCATGATCTTTGTTTTTTGAATGTTGATTTTTAAACCAACCTTTTACTCTCCTCTTTCATCAAGGGGCTCTTCAGTTCCTCTTCACTTTCTGCCATAACAGTGGTGTCATGTGCATATCTGTATTTCTCCCGGCAATCTTCATTCTAGCCTGTGCTTCATCCAGCCCAGCGTTTCTCATGATGTACTGCAAGGAAGTTAAATAAGCAAGATGACAAAATACAGCCTTATTGTACTCCTTTCTCGATGTTGAACCAGTCTGTTGTTCCATGTCCAGTTCTAACTGTTGCTTCTTGACCTGCATACAGATTTCTCAGGAGGCAGGTAAGGTGGTCTGGTATTCACATCTCTTTCAGAATTTTCCACAGTTTATTGTGTTCCACACAGTCAAAGGCTTTGGCATAGTCAATAAGGCAGAAATAGATGTTCTTCTGGAACTCTCTTGCTTTTTCTATGATCCAATGGATGTTGGCAATTTGATCTCTCATTCCTCTGCCTTTTCTAAATCCAGCATGAACATCTGAAAGTTCTCGGTTCACGTACTGCTGACGCCTCACTTGGAGAATTTTGAGTATTACTTTGCTAGCGTGTAAGATGAGTGCAATTGTGTGGTAGTTTAAGCATTCTTTGGCATTGCCTTATTTTGGGATTGGAATGAAAATCGACCTTTCCCAGTCCTGTGGCCACTGCTGAGTTTTCCAAATTTGTGGGCATATTGAGTGCAGCACTTTCACAGCACCATCTTTCAGGATTTGAAACAGCTCAAGTGGAATTCCACCACCTCCACTAGGTTTGTTCATAGTGATGCTTCCTGAGGCCCGCTTGAGTTCACATTCCAGGATGTCTTGCTCTAAGTGAATGACCACACCATCATGGTTATCTGGGTCATTAAAATCTTTTTTGTATAGTTCTTCTGTGTACTCTCGCCACCTCTTCTTAATATCTTCTCCTTCTGTTAGGTGCATACCGTTTCTGTCCTTTATTGTACCCATCTTTACATGAAATGTTCCCTTGGTATCTCTAATTTTCTTGAAGAGATCTCTTGTCTTTCCCATTCTATTGTTTTCCTCTTTTCTTTGCACTTATCACTTAGGAAGACATTTTTATCTCTCCTTGCTATTCTTTGGAACTCTGCATTCAAATAGATATATCTTTCCTTTTCTCCTTTGCCTTTAGCTTCTCTTCTATTCACAGCTATTTGTAAGGCCTCTTCAGGCAACCATTTTGCCTTTTTGCCTTTCTTTTTCTTGGGGATGGTCTTGATCATTGCCTCTTGTACAATGTCATGAACATCTATCCAGAGTTCTTCAGGCACTCTATCAGATCTAATCCCTTGAATCTATTTGTTACTTCCACTGTATAATCATAAGGGATTTGATTTAGGTCATACCTGAATGGGCTAGTGGTTTTCCCTACTTCCTTCAATTTAAGTGTGAATTTTGCAATAAGGAGTTCTTGATCTAAGCCACAGTCACCTCCAGGTCTTGTTTTTTGCTGGACTGTACAGAGCTTCTCCATCTTCAGCTGCAAAGAATATAATCAATCTGATTTCATTATTGATCATCTGGTGATGTCCATGTGTAGAGTCATCTCTTGTGTTGTTGAAAGAGTGTTTGCTATGACCAGTGTGTTCTCTTGGCAAAACTCTGTTAGCCTTTGCCCTGCATTATTTTGTACTCCAAGGACAAACTTGTCTGTTACTCCAGGTATCTCTTGACTTCCTACTTTGGCATTCCAGTCCCCTATGATGCAAAGTAGGCCCAAGGTAGCTACTCCTATTATCTATATTTTGCAGAGAAAGAAACTCCAGCTTAGAATAATCAAGCGGCTTGCTCATCACACCATGAGGGGGAAAATTGATATGTGAGCCTGGACAATATGATTCTAAGGCAGGAACTGCCAAACTTTTTCTGTAAAGGAAAAGTACATGTTTGAGGCTCTGAGGCCAGATGGTCCCCAATGTAAGCATTCATCTCTGCTGTTTTAGAGAAAAGGCATCCACAGCAGACACTTGAATGAACAGCGTGTCTGTGTTCCAATAACTTAACGGGTCAAAAACAGGCTCCTGCTCTAAAAGAGATAGCCTATTGCGCTCCCTCATGCAGCCAATCTGGTATATTGTCCATCCGTGTGAGGTAAATGCAGCCACACATGAGGCTGCTAAGTGAATAAAATGAGTCTCTGTCCTCCAAAAGCTCCAGGATGAGAAAAAGATTATGTAACTCTGAGTAAAACATTTAACCTCTGTCAATGGGCTTCCCTAGTAGTTCAGCTGGTAAAGAATCTGCCTGCAATACAGGAGACCCAGGTCCAGTCCTGGGATCAGAAGATGCCCTGGAGATATAAATGGCAACCCACTCCAGTACTCTTGCCTGGAGGATTCCAAGGACAGAGGAGCCTGTCAGGCTACAGTCCATGGGATAGCAAAGAGTTGGACCCAATTGTGTGCCTGACTTTCACTTTCACTTCTGTCAATGACTCCATTTTAAAATAGAAATATTGATCATATTTCCTTCGTGCAACACAGATGTTGTGAAGACTGATAAGACAGTTTACATTTTCCGATTTACTCAACTGAATGACAAATTGATTCATGCTCTTTAGCAGTCTAAAAGGAGATGAGTAATAAACCAATCTATCCTTTGCTCACACAGGAAGGAGTCCCCTTATGTGAGCAAACTAGCAATTTTGTCTAGTTTAATCGCAACACTTTATTTTTAGGATGCACTTTTCAAATTTATATTATATATAATTTTCTACTGGGACCAAATAGTTTTTTTAAACTTATTTCTTAACACAATGGAAAAGAATAGGAAGGAAAAAATCAGTCTAATTCAGAAACATTTCGATATGTACTCAGCAAGTTACACATCCACAGTATCCTCCTGTTACTTAGATTTTCTGAGTTATAAAAATCCTTTGCATGTACTTCACAGGCACTCTGACAATCAAGGAGCTTCTGTAAAAACAGGCAAAAAGAGTCAGCCACTTACTCTTGGGGGTAAAGAAGATCATTTCTAAATTGCTCAAAAAAGCATACACTCAGAAATAAAAAGGGAGGAAATACTGATACATTCAACAATGTGGATGAATCTCAAAAGCATTATGCTGAGTGAAAGGAGCTGAACTCAAAAAGCTGAGTATTCTATTGAGTTGAGCAAAATCTCATTCAGATTTTTCTATAAGATGGTACAGAAAGCCCCGAACAAATTTTTTGGCCAACCCAATATGATACCCCTTACATGACACAGGAAAGGGCAAGACAATACAGACATATTTCAGATCAGTGGTTGCCAGGTTTGGAACAAGAGGAGGGGACTAATGAAAAGGGACAAGAGGGGCCTTTTTGGAGTAATGGGAATGTTCTCTACTATGACATGATCACACTGTTCAAAGTGCACCTGAAAAAGGTCAAAGTTCACTGTATATAAACTAGACCTCAATAAACCTGTACAAATCTGCTACATAGAGCTCCTTGGGCAAAGATAAATGGGGACTAGGTCTAAAAGGTTCCAATAAATTGTTCTTCAAGTTAAATTCTGAACAGGAGCTAATACTGTGACCTAAAACTGTGATTTTGGTCAGAGGCACTTCATTTGTTTCCTCTTAAAGACTGTTCAAGGGCCAACTCAGGGCCAGGCCAATCTCTGAAAGCAAATGGGAGGAAGGAGAAACAGCTTAGGCAGCTGGAAGGTCCTGACCCAGATGGCAGTTTCTGGCTATTCTTCACAGACTCCCGAGAAGTTCTTGATCCACTGGGTCAAGGAAGCTGAGGTAAATCATATCACTCTTCCTGCTGTGTTCCGTCCGACCCTTATCTTCATCTCAAACTGCCCGGGAAAAAAAAAAGTGCCAACTGCAGATACTTGGGCAGTCACATCACTGCTCTCAGTGATGTTTCTAGGACCAGTTGCTGAAGGAGCACCCATGAGGGCATCTCCCACGCACGTGATGTAACAGCAAACAAGACCAAAGGCCCTGCTGTCCTGAAGCTTAGGTTCTAAAGGGTGGCCAACCGCACACACGTATTTTTTTTTTCAGACAGCACACATGTATTAAGTGCTTGCTGTGTGCCAGATGCCACGGGGGCTGACCTTGAATTCATATGGCTAATGGAGTGCAGAGGCAATTATTAGCATGTTCATTTGAAATTTAGGAACCTGAAGCCCTGCAAGCCAAGTAACTTATCCAAAGATGCACAGCTAGAAGGTGGCAGAATCTGGGGTGAAACCCATGCGGACTCACTCCCTAAGTCCATGCCCTTAGTAGCTTCACTGCCTCTCTGAGTGGTGGACAGTCAGCAGAAATGTTGTCCTTAGAGGGTTCCAGAATGTCAGTGCTATATGCCTTATAAATATTGATAAACATCAAATCTTTCCCACTTATAAAGAAACAGTTACCGTTACCTCATGAGATAAAAGGTCAAATATCACTAACAGACAATTTACCAAAAAATGAAAGGCTAATTAACATATAAAGAGAAAAATGATAACCTTACAATCAAATAAATAAATCAATTAAATGAGATTTAATATTTTGCTTAGGAGACTTCCCTGGCAGTCCAGTGATTGAGACTCCGTGCTTCCAAAGAACGTTTGATCCCTGGTCAGGAAATTAAGATCCCACATGCCACGAGGCCAGAAAAATAAAAAATATATTTTGCTTACTAAATTAACAAGCAAAGAGTTCACATAGAGAAAGCTAAGATGAATGCACTGCTAATGAAAATGTAAATTAATACAGTTTGGAAGGCAGTTTGCATTTGGAACCATAATTCATTTCTCTCAATCAGGTTTTCAGTTTTATGACTTTAGGAAAATAATCCAAAGCATGGGAAAAGTTACGTACAGCAGAGATATTTGTTGCAGGAAGTGGAGTTTATAAGTTTATAACAATATTTATTGTTTATATGATGTATTCAATTTGGCAATCCCATCATAAAGATAAAAAATAAAACCTACACAACTCTGATCCCTAACTGTGCTTTTCAATAAAGTAGGTTATATGTAGTTTCACCTACCCTAGCTAGGGTGTGGTTAATATCAGCGAAAAGAATGCATAAGCAGAAGTGTGTCAAAACACAAAGTATCAATAGTTCAAAAAGGAAGAGATTTCAGTTGCCGGAAATGGGAAGAATCTGGTGAGCATATGTGATAAAGTCAGTCTTGGACCCCAAATTACATCAATCTGTGTGGCTCTCTTTCTTTTTTTTATCCACAAATGCCAGAGGAAAACAGAAAGGCTTACACATTGCTTAAACATGCAAATGTATGCAAATACAAAGTGCTATTTTAATCCTTCCTGTTAGAATCATTTTCATTAAGTGATCTTCCTATAAAAACAAACATCTCATGTTGTTACCCCTGCAAATCCAAAGACTGAGAACTAGTTATTACAAACATCAGGAATAGGGAACACTTCTCAGATAGTTATTTTCTTGATACAAATTAATTTTTTTTAGACTACAGATCTTATTTAGGATGAAGACTGTGTCTGTAGTTATCTCCCTCTATCCAGAACCTCCAGGTAAAACCTTTGTCTCCAGTCCTTTATCTTCCTCTACATCTTCCCTCTGCACTAGTGAACACAACAGGATGTAATGAGTCATGAGTACATCTGCACAAGATACGCTGGTCGAGTTGATGAACTGCAGGAAGATCAAATGGCAGAAGCACAGGGGGCAAAGGTCAGTGACAATAAAGCTCCACAAGCAGGTAGAGGTGAACAGACGAAAAAGATTATGTAACAGGTGCGTGTATGCACATCAAATCATTTCATTTTTATGGTGCCTGGAAAAGATAGGCATTAACTGTCTTCGTTTTACTCCAAAAAAAAAAAAAAAATGAAGGCTCTTAAGGTTTAAGTAGCTTGCCCCAAGCCACACAGCTGACAAAGAGCAAAAGCAGAATTCAGACCTGGATTCAGCGCACAGTTTCTATTTGACGTCCTTAATGATCTATCACGCATCACTTGTCTTCTACAGAAAGGGGACATATTTTCTGTAGAGTGTGCTCATATTAACACAAACTTTATATAAGTAAACTGGTTTAAAAAGGAGGTAGCAAAATAGTATGAAACTTTTCCCAATTCAAAATATGGGATGGTTAAAAATATCAAAACACGAGAGTGACTTAGCTGTGAGTTTTCTTGTATGGCTGCTTTTACTAGATTTTCTATAATAAACAAGCCTTAATTTTTATGCAAAGGTAAATTCCAATAAAAATTATTTTTAATAGTCTACTATTTTTTTAAGTCAAAATAAGAGCACAGGTACTATGTAGCAGTTCACCCAGGAGGCTGGAGTTAGCTAACATTGGTGATGACAGCATTTGGACAGCGTGACTACATTTGGGAGGATTTTGTATAGCTTTACTTAAGAAATGCTCTTCCAAGAACTAGCAGAAAATGTATGAGTGATAGGAGAGTAAATGCTGGAATCTTTTTTCTGCTCTGTGAGTATTAATGATAATTTTCCTTCTTTTTTCACAATAATTCCATAACAGGACTTTATGAGTAATTTTTCCCCAGAGGGGTGAGCTATCACAACACAAAAAAGTATTGCAGTAACCGCTATCACTTAACATACAACATGCAACTGCTTCTGCATACTGGAGGTGAGCACTGGTCCACAGAGAAAATGACCTTGGGCTGAATGTGAAGAAAGAGATTTTTACCTGCTGGGGAAACAAGAAAGGAGAAGAGAAAAGAGTATTTAAAAGTTCAGAGGAATAGGGTACAAGCTTGTATTTCTCTAGAATTCAAATGACATTACTGAAAAAGAAGTTGTGCTCTAAAATCTATCCTGATCAGCTATACTCCAAAATAAAAAGTTTTTAAAATTAAAATAAAATCTGTCCTGAAATAGTTCTCTACTTTTCATCAATATGTGAATTTAGAAACCCTTCAGCCAGAACCCTTAAAAAGCTGATTGATGGCGGTGCCAGCTCAGAGAAATCACCCTGAGGGATGTGGCACTTTGTTGTCACCATGTGAAATACATTCTTCTCTGTCCTGTTGACATATCATCACAAAGGTAACAGCCAACCATTAAGATAACCCATTATTTCCCATTAAAACAAATATCAAATAGACAAGTGGTAGGTCTTCTGAAGAGTTTTATCCTTTTCTACAAACCACTAATAAAACAATTGCCAACTGAGGTGAAATGATTACATCTCCTCAAAACGTCCTTTTTTTGAGAATAACAGACAGAACACAAACATGGTCTACTTTACCCAAGAAGGCAAGAACTTACTGGATGATCTTTGGTCTTTCCCTTGAGGAAGTTACAAAAAAATTTCATTTATTTATAGGATGGGCCAAGAGACTTTCAGGCAAAAGCACTACTTTAGCAAACTCAAAGAACCCAAAAGTAGGCCACCTTCTCAGAAAGCTACGCCTGATCCACATCTTTTGAAGAACTTCTTTATACTGTAGGAACCACGGAGACAACACAGAGAAAGAGCATATGGGAGTTCTACTTGATCTGTGGAAAAGAGACTCTTTCTACTAGGTGTCAGCAATCCAATTTAGAGGCCTTTGTATACATAGTTGCTTTGGGACTGTAAGAATGCATGTGTGTGTGTTATTTATTTATAATTTACCTCACTCCATAGGGATTTGCGGTGGCTTTCAGCAAGTATATGTGTAGCCAAGTAACAGTAAAATATTAATAGACATTTTAAAGTCCAGACAGGGAGAACATAAGTGAGAGCAGAAATTCCAGTCCTCTGAAATGAAAGACACAAATATACGTGCTATAATTACACTCCAAGTTTGACTCTGGGACTCCAGGGAGTCAAAATGAAAGAAGAGGCACAATTAGTCACATCATTTTCACAAGCAGAAAGAAGGAGGCAGACAACACTTCAGGAAAGCAAAATTTTCCTAGCATGAAATTTTAAAAGGAAATTCTCAAATGGAAGGCTCTTTGGGGAAGATTGTTGTGGGGGGGGGGGGGGTTGAGGAATGAATTGAGACAACAGACACTGCCCTCAAAACTTCTGTAATAAATGGAGTAACTAATTTTATTTACTTCCTTGTATCATCCTTTGATTAAAAGTAAACACAGCACAAAACATTAAAACTCAGCTCTGTGAAGGGAATTCCTTAAGTGACTAAGGCGATTTTGCTCAGCAGTGTTATTTGCTAGCAAAACGAATGACAAGACTCAGGAATTCAAAAAAATGTGGATGGATGACATTCCTTCCTATCAATCTTTCACAGAACAGACAGACACTTGTCTGTCCATTCATTTGTCCATTCATTTCTTAAGCTTCTCCAAGATACTGAAAATCAAGCTAATTGTGTGGATTCAAAGGCACAGTAAGAGATTCTCAATTCTTGAAGAACTCATGGTTTGGTAAATTCTGATTTACAAAAATATTCTTTTTTGTCAGAGACCTTATTCTCCACAAGTTTTGCATGGCAACTCGGAAAGGACCATACATAGAACAGTATTTACCATGCTTCACTGAAAGCATTAAAAAAAAAAAAACACACAGAATTTCAAGGCAATGCAAATAGACATCTAGTCCAAGTGTAATGAAAGAATCAGAGAACTTACAGCTTAATTTAAGGTTAAAGGATACAGTGTTGATGGTTTATTTTAAAAACACTAACATACTATTTTCCTACAGAAGTCTCATAGAATGAATTTTTTAAATAGGATGTTTTGATTCAATAATAGTGATGACTAATCATTATGTGCCAATAAGCATATTTTCTAATCAGCTAAAATTTAATCTCTGAATATTCAAAGATTAAAATAAGAGCAAAGATTTTTAAAAAGCACTTACTACATATGATTTCACATTGTCTTTTATTTTTTTTCCACAAGGCTTATAATGTTCATTCACTCATGCAACAAATATTTATTAAGAACTTATTGTTTCTAGGCACTGTTAGACCCTGAATTATGGCTATGAAATCACTGCCCTTAGAGAGAGAGAGAGAGAGAGAGAGAGAGAGAGAGAGAGAGAGAGAGTGTGTGTGTGTGTGTGTGTGTGTGTGTGTGTGTGTGCGCGCACATGTGCGCACGCACTCAGTTGCTCAGTCATGTCTAACTCTTTGTGACCTCGTGGACTATAGCCTGCAAGGTCCCTTTGTCCATGGAATCCTCCAGGCAAGAAAACTGGAGTGGGTAGTCATTCCCTTCTCCAGGGGATCTTCCTGACCCAGGGATTGAACTCAGGTCTCCCAAACTGCAGGCAGATTCTTTACCATCTGAGCCACAAGGGAAACCCACATGGAGAGTGTTGTTGTTCAGTCGCTAAGTCATGTCTGACTCTTTGAGACCCCATGACTACAGCACACCAGGCTTCTCTGTCCATCATCATCTCCCTGAGTTTGCTCAAACTCATGTCCACTGAGTCAGTGATGCCATCCAATCATCTCATCCCCTGTAGCCCCCTTCTCCTCAATTATCCCCAGTATTAGGGTCTTTTCCAGTGAGTCAGCTCTTCAGTAAGGTGGCCAAAGTACTGGAACTTCAGCTTCAGCATCAGTCCTTCCAATGACTATTCAAGGATCATTTCCTTTAGGAGAGCATACATTTAAAAAAACAATTTGGCCACACTCTGTGGCATGTGAGATCCTAGTTTCCCAACTAGGGATCGAACCTGTGCCCCTGAATTGAAAGGTAGAGTTTTAACCACTGGACTCCCAGCGAAGTCCCATGGAGAGTATATATTCCAGCAGATAATGATATACATCAGGCAAAGTTCCCCACAGTAAGCCAAGAGATAAAGATATTATTACTATTTCCATTTTACAGGTTAGAAAATTAAGGCAGGGTAAGGTTAAATACGAAGCTGATACAGTGAATACACGGTAGAGCAGGGATTTAAACTCAAGTAGTCGGGTCCCAGAGTCCATGTCCCTAAGCACTGCAGTGACTGTTCCTAACAGCAGGGTCCAGGAAATACCTGTTGGGTGAACCAACAGAAGAGAGGAGGACAGAAAGGTGAGGGAAGAAGTCAGGAAGAATGTTATAAAGATTAACCACATCCTTATATTTCTGCAGAAAACCTTAACGGTCACAAAGTACTCGCAAATGAAACATTACTGAAGCTGCATGACCGTTCTGGGAGATGTGTATCCTGATCCTCTTTACTCAGAGAAGACAGAGCCTGCCCCCAGGTCACATGGTTGCAAAATGGCAACACCAGGTCTCCTGGGCTCTTTCTAATGCACCTCAGAGGCAGGAGTGGCAAACTTAGCTTGACATGCCAAGGAAAGCTTCCCAAGGGAACAGATGTTGAGCTGTGCCTTTAAGAGAACCAGTAGGATTTTAATGTCATATTTTGGTTTGCTAGGCAAAGAGTAAGAACACAATAAATATATAAGCCAAATATATTTATTTCTATAGGTTCACAAATCAGAACGCTGATATGAAAGGCAACTTGAAACGGAGAGAATTCTCAGGTCCTTAGAGATCAATGGACTGGTCCATCTAGTTATTACAGTTAACATCCTTTTAAATTTTATGTGTTTAGTTGCTCAGTCATGTCCGACTCTTGAGCCAACTCTGTAGCCCTCCAGGCTCCTCTGTCCATGGAATTTTCCAGGCAAGAATACTGAAGCTGGTTGCCATTTCCTTCTCCAGGGGATCTTCTCAACTCAGGGATTGAACCCATGTCTCCTGTGTCTCCTGCATTACAGGCAGATTCTTTACCCACTGAGCCATGGGGGAAGCATTATAGTTCCTTGGAAATACACTCTACTTAGGAGAATAACTACCAGTATAATGTAACATTAATTATTATGCAGCACTGTTCTCAAAACGAACACACCAAATATTTCAATCAACAACTTGTGCTCATTCTCAAATTTCCTAGAATGAGGATGCCTTAAAAACTAGATGTCCAGGTTTGAAGCCCGGCTCATACCTGCCAGCTATGTGGACCTGGGCCTCAATTTCCACATCTGTAAAACAGGAGTAATTAATAAAAGCTATCTGATAGGATAATTATAGGGACTAATGAGTTAATATGGATGAGAAACCGGCAATAGCTTCAGTAAATGTTTGCCAACATGGTATACTGCACTACTGTCTCCAAATACTCAATTCCCCAGTTCCTCGTATTCACAGGATGTGCCTTGTTATCTCCATTGGTTCCATGTGGTTTATAGGATCCTTTAAGAGGATTTTTATCCCCAACCCACTGACGAAGGGCTTGTGCATGTGGCTTGCCTTGGCCTGTTAGAAGACACAACACAGATAAAGTCTGATCAGAACTTTTAATGGGCAATGCACATTTCCACTGGCTGTTTTCCTTCTGCCATAAGCACACCACGTCCCAGAGTGAGGCTGCTTCTTCAGCCTGGACCACAGGATGAAGACACGGGGACCAGGAGTAGATTTAATGCTCATCTGCCAAAGACACATAATGTGGGCAAGAAATAACCCTTTGTTCTTAAAGACCACTGAAATCTGGGGCTACTTGTTACCAAAGAACTGCTGACTAAAACAGTCATCATTATTATTGGATTAAATTTACATTTTAACTAAAAAAATAATTAGCTTTGAAAAACTTAAAAAAATCAATATGTAAAAATCCCAAATCTTTACAACAGATCTGAATGGGTCTAATTGTTACAAAAAACTCAGGAAGGTAACTGGGTTCCTGTTCTTTCCCATGGCTTATTGTCCCTTTACCTGGTAACCATGTCCCCTGGCCAAACCTATGGATAATGATAAGCATCTCTGCTGAGTTCTGTTTACTATTCTACATATACTATAGGACATCTTTCTTGGGAGCTATGAGTTACACAATGGAAGTTGGGAGACTGGCTTTCAAAGGCCTCTCTTATAAGCTCTGTGGCCTTGGAGAACAGTGTGTTTTTCTGTTTGTTTGTTTTAAAGGTAAAAGAACTCCCTGATGCAGATTTCATTATGGTCTATTCATAGATTCTCACTGATTTTCCTATCTCAGCCATTTGTAGTTTTAGAAAAATTAGCTTCTAAAAATCATTTTACTCTCTTACATCAACAGTAGCACTTAATCTTCTTTTCCATACCTCAAAAAGGATGCATTTCCTCTTTTAGGCAATTACACTGCATTTATTTCTGGTGGCCTTGTACTGAACCACTGTTACTTTCTCCTAACACAATGCTGCGCTTGGGCACAAGCTACTCTTCTCCTAAGCTGGAATCTGATGGGGTAAAGAAGACAACAAGCAAGTGAAGAACCAATGGAGACTTCCTTGGAGGTCCAATGGCTAGGACTTCGCCTTCCAATGCAGAGGTGTGGATTCCACCCCTAGGCAGGGAGCTAAGACCCCCACACACTTTGCAGTCAAAAAACCAAAACATAAAACAAACAATACCATAACAAATTCAATAAAGACTTAAAAAATGGTTCGTATTAAAAAAGAAAAAAATCCTTAGGGAAAAAAGAAGCAAATACCTTCAGATCATGTAAAGTGCTATGAAGAAAAGAGGGTGTTTTAATAGTGTAGTGACATGTGGGGCAAGATGAACTTTGTCATAATCCAGGAAGACCCATCGCAGGAGGGGACATTCAGGTGAGACCTGAAGGCTAAGAAAAGTGTAGCTGTGTGAAGGGCACGAAGACATGGGTTCAGGCAAGGCCTTAAGGTAGAAAATAGCTTTCAAGGTTTAAGAAACTGAAAGAAGGGGGTGTTTCCCTTGCTGTCCACGTTTCAGCAAGAGAAAGAGGAACACGGGATAGAGCTGAAAAACAAAGCAGAAGCCAGGACACGCAGAACTTCATGAGTTTGGCTTTTACTCTGAAAGAATGAGAAGACATTGCAGGGTTTTAAGCAAAGAAGTGAGCTGGTCTGATTTGCACTGATAAAAGTTGTGTGGGAAAGGACTTGAGTGAAGCAAGAGTGACAGTGGAGAAGGTAATGGAGAGGCTGCTGTAAACATCCAAGAGGAAGGAGACAGTGAGCCCAGAGGGACTGGAAAGAAGAGGGGAGACAAGACACATATTTAGGAGGTAAATGTACAAAACTTGCTGACAGCCTGAAGCTTCATATGATGGGGAGGACAGCAAAGCCCAAAGGTTGAGATCTGTTTCTCGGCCTGAGGAAGGAAGAAGATGGCAATGCAACTGAATGACATGGAGATGCCTAGTGGAGGAAGCCATGTGGTTTATGTCTTATGAAGTCAAGAACTGCATTCTAAACTTAAAATTTAAGATGCCCATTAGATACCCAACTGGAAATGCCAGATAGACAACTGGACAGACAGGGATGAAACTTAAGAGGGAGATCTGAGCAAGCAATAAATTTGGGAGGGGCTACCTACAGGAAAGGAGGGCATTCCCATGGAAGGGTGGCCTAGACTGGGGAGACTATGCCAGAAAGTAAAGAAGTAGTAAAAGAGGGTGACCTGTGAAAAAGACAGAAGCCAGCTTGCAGCGATGCTCACTCACCAAAAATTTCTTATTTATTACATGAAGAAAAGATAATTGTATAATGTAGAACTTCAGCAGTCACCAACTTAATCAAGTGTTCAGCAGCAGTAGCAGTAATAAGACAAATCAAAATAATCTGTCACTGGATAGGATATAATTAGAAGAACACAGCAGACCATCTTCTGTAATGCTCCTGGAAAGATACCTAATTTAATCTAATCATGAGAAAATAACGGACAATCATAAACTGAGAGATAGTCAACAAAATTATTTGCCTGTTATTTGCAAAAGTATCAAAGCCGTAAGAGTCAAAGAGAGACTGAGGAATGGTTCCAGACTAGAGAGAGGAATATACCAACCATATACAGTATGTGTTCTAATATGGATCCTTTCATCATAAAGGACAGCATTAGTTGCTCAGTCATGTTGACTCTTTGTGACCCCATGGAGTGTAGCCCACCAGGCTCCTCTGTTCATGAGATATTCCAGGCAAGAATACTGGAGTGGGTTGCCATTTCCTTCTCCAGGGGATATTCTCCATCCAGGGATCAAACCCAGGTCTCCCACATTGCAGGAAGGTTCTTTACTGTCTGAACCACCAGGGAAGTCTAAAGGACATGCATCTGACAACTAGTGAAACTGTTTATGGGGTTTGTAGATTGGATGGTCACAATGTAATTGAGTAAGTTTCCTGATTTTATTGGCTATATTATGGATGCATAAAAGAATATCCTTTGTAGAAGACATAAACCAAAATATTCTGGGACATTAGGGTATCACGTTGGCAAATTATCCTCAAATGCTTCAAGAAAAAATGGTTATTTGTACTGTACCTGCAAGTTTCCTCTAAGTTTGAGATTTTTTTTTAAATGAGTTCTAATAATTTATCTACATATCAGAGTGTACACATTAAAAGTCTGACCAATACCAGGTATTTGTGAGAATACGAAGTAATGGGAACCCTCATTTAGAGCTAATGATAGTGAAAACTGGAAGAACAATTTGAGAAAACTGTTTGATTTCAGAAAACTGAAGATACATATTCTATATGACTCAGCAACTGCATTGCTAGAGAATTTCTTGAATATGAACACCACAATGTTAATGATGGCACTGTTTTTAAAACTTAAAAACTGAAAATAACTTAAATATCCATCATAATAAAATAGATCAATAAGTTATTTATATACTTAAACAGTGGAATACCATACAACAACAAAAAGGAATAAACTAAAGCAACACTCATCAACAAGGATGATTCTCATGGAGAGTGTTAAATGAAAGAGCAAAATACAGCCATTTTTAATAGTCCAAAACAGACAAAACTAACCTATATTGCTTAGGCAGTAAAACATAAGAAAATGATTATAACACATGTCAAGAGTAGAGGCAGGGAGGGAATAAGCTGTGACGGGGAAGATGCAGAGCCAGTTTCTATATGTTGGCAATGTTCCATTTCTTGCCATTGGCGTGGTGATTCCATTGGAGCTCATTTTATTATGATTTGTTAAATGTATATATGTATGATTTGCTCCCTTTCTGGATATATGTAATTTAATAATTTAAAAATTGTTAAAAAACAATTGCTCACATTTAGTGAATGTTTACTATGTGTCAGCTACTATATTGAGCACATTTGCATGTTTTATCCTATTTAAACTTACCCATTCTATAAGATAGGTACTATTACTATCCTCATCATTCTACATATCTTCAAACTGAAGCTTAGTGAGTTATCCAACATCAGCACTAACAAACATGGACATAAGGCTGACCTGGAGCTTGCAAATTTAACCACTAAGTTGTGCCTTCAAGCACTGTTTCGATTTGTCTCCATTTTTTGATATATGTTTTTAGAATTTGGGTTCATGAGGGATTTTTCTATAAGTTTCCACAGTATTTAGAACAGTGCTTTAAAACTGAGGCTTGATTAAGAACTGATGACTAGCTGAGCAATTTCTTATTTCTAATATAACTATAACTATTGTGTAATGTGCTGAGATATTGTTTAGTCCTTCCATCAATGCTGAGAGCCTGAGCTTTAAAATAAAAGGCATAAGTTTGTAAAACCTTATTTAAACTAGAAAAGCATTTATACTAAAGCAAAAGGCAAGAGGTTTACATGATTTTGACAGCAAGAATGCATGTAAGTACATTAATGCATTCTCAAAGAGACAAATAGGCTTGAGACAGGATTCCATACATAGCCCACTTGAAGGAATTATGTGTAACCATAAAAATTCAAACTCACTCTGAAAACCAGTTTTTTTATTGGACAAAGTTCTACTGAGCCAATTTCACTATATTATATTTTGAAAAGAAATCATACTTTTTGATTTTTCTTTACTGGCTCTGGATTTATGTAATGTCTTTCTCCTTAAAAAACTCCACATTTTGTTTTGCCAAAACATTATCCCACATACTTTTCAGGGGTTAGTTACATTTTCAAGTGCAAAATTTACAAATAAACAAATACAGAACATTTAAAAGAAACTTTAAAAAGGCGAAGCCCAGAAAGGATTTTTTTTTTATTTGAAAGAGTTACCAAACTCAAGCTGTAGAATTCAATAAGTTTAAGAATTGTATATTTCTTTCTGAAAGGCAAGATCTTTGTACTGAATCTGCAGTACAGTCCAGCAATATACTTCATCTCTGTGTGACTCTAATCAGTCTTAAGATGACAGAAAATACAGTTGTGGTGGTAGGGGACTGGAAAGGAGAGTTATGGAAGGCAGTCATAGAACTGGAGAAGAGTAGAAAAAGATTGCTATGGGTCTCGTGCTTCATTCTTATCATGGATAGAAAATATGTGTTTAAATTCATTTATAAAAATCCAAGAATAAATATTATTACAATTGAAATAAAAATTTTAACTTACTAAAATTAATTCAGCAAAAGATAATTAAAATTAAAGGAAAACATCAAATCATAATAAATAGAAGACATTAAAAATGCAACGGATAAAAACAAATATAAAAGATGCTCAGTATCATTAGCCATTAGGGAAATGCAAACCAAAAGTGCAATGAGATTACACTTCACACCAATTAGAATGTTGTATTAGTTTGCTAGGGCTGCTTTAACATACCACAGACTGCAGAGTTTAAACAACAGAAATCTATTTTCTCATAGTTGTGAAAGCTAAAAGTCCAAGATTGAGGCGTCAACAGGTTTAGGTTCTCCTGAGGTCTCCTTTGGACTGCAAATGGCCAATTAACTTTGTCCTTACCTAGCCTTTTCTCTGTGTTTGCTCTTGGTATCCCCTTCTCTTCTTATAAGGACATCAATGCTACTGGATTAAGATCACACCCTTAAGACCTCATTTAACCTTAATTACCTCTTTAAAAGCTGTATCCTTAACACAGTCACTGTGGGGGCTTAGGAGGCAAGACACAAATATCAGGGGAAAAGGAGGCAATTAAGTACACAGTAGTTGTCTATAGTCAAAAAGTCAGGAAATAAAGAGTTTGTGGAGAAAGTATAACCTGTAAATATTGCCAGTGGGAGTATAAAATGGTGTAACCACTTTGGAAAACAATCAGTTAGTTTTTCAAAAGCTTAAACACAGGGTTACCATATTATCCAGCAACTCCACTCCCAGCAGGTACTCAAAATGAAGGCACATGAATGTTCATAGCACTATCATTATAATAGCCCAAAGGAAACAACCAAATGCTTATCAACTGATGAATGGATAAATAAAATGTGAAATATCCACACAGTGGAATATTATTTGAGAATAAAAAAGAAATGAATTATTGACACATATCACAACACAGATGAACTTGGAAAATATTATGCTAAAAGAACTCAGTGACAAAAGCCCTCATACTACATGACCTCATTTATATAAAGTGTCCAGAATAGGCAAATCTATAATAGAGACAGACGGTGGATTAGTGGTTGCCTAGGGTTAGCACAGTTTTGTCAAGAAAATGCAAACACCCTTTTTCCAACACAACAGACAACTCTACACATGGACATCACCAAATGGTCAAAACCAAAATCAGACTGATTATATTCTTTGCAGCCGAAGATGGAGAAGTTCTATAGAGTCAGCAAAACCTAGACGTGGAGCTGACTGTGGCTCAGCTCTGCTGCTGCTGCTGCTAAATCACTTCAGTCGTGTCTGACTCTGTGCGACCCCAGAGATGGCAGCCCACCAGGTTCCCCCATCCCTGGGATTCTCCAGGCAAGACCACTGGAGTGGGTTGCCACTTCCTTCTCCATGAAAGTGAAGTAGCTCAGTCGTGTCCGACTCTTAGCGACCCCACGGACTGCAGCCTACCAGGCTCCTCCATTCATGGGATTTTCCAGTCAAGAGTACTGGAGTAGGGTGCCATCGCCTTCTCTGGTGGCTCAGCTCATCAACTCCTTTTGTAAAATTCAGGCTTAAAATGAAGAAACTAGGGAAAAACCACTGGGCCATACATGTGTGACCTAAATCAAATCCCTTATGATTATACAATGGAAGTGACAAACAGATTCAAGGGATTAGATCTGATAAACAGAGTGTCTGAAGAACTATGGAGAGAGGTTCATAACACTGTACAGGAGGTGGTGACCAAAATCATCCCAAAGAAAAAGAAATGCAAGAAGGCAAAGTGGTTGTCTGAGGAGACTTCACAAATAGTTGAGGAAATAAGAGAAGTGAAAAGCAAGGGAGAAAAGGAAAGATATATACAACTGAAGGCAGAGTTCCAGAGAATAGCAAGGAGGGATAAGGAGGCCTTCTTCCATGAACAATGTAAAGAAGTAGAGAAAACAATAGAATGGGAAAGACTAGAGATCTCTTTAAGAAAACTAGGGAGATCAAGGGGACATTTCATGCAAGGTTGGGCACAATAAAGGACAGAAACAGTAAGAACCTAACAAAAGCAGAAGATATTAAGAAAAGGTGGCAAGAATACACAGAAGAACTATACAAGAAAGATGTCAATGACCCGGATAACAATGATGCTGTGGTCACTCACTTAGATCCAGAAATCCTGGAGTGTGAAGTCAAGTAGGCCTTAAGAAGCATTACTTCAAAGTTGGTGGAGGTGATGAAATTTCAGCTGAGCTATTTCAAATCTTAAAAGATGATGCTGTGAAAGTGCTGCACTCAATAGGTGAGCAAATTTGGAAAACTTAGCAGTGGCCACAGGACTAGAAAAGGTCAGTTTCATTACAATCCCAAAAGGCAATGCCAAAGAATGTTCAGACTACCATACAGCTGTGCTCATTTCACTTGCTAGTAAGGTTATGCTCAAAATCCTTTAAGCTAGGCCTCAGTAGTACATGAACCAAGAAACTCAAGATGTACAAGCTGGGTTTAATAAAGGCAGAGGAACCAGAGATCAAATTGCCATCATTCATTGGGTCACAGAGAAAGCAAGGGAATTCCAGAAAAACACCTACTTCTGCTTCATTGACTATGCTAAAGCCTTTGACTGTGTGGATCACAACAAACTGTGGGAAATTCTTACAGAGATGAGAGTATCAGACCACCTACCAGTCTCCTGAGAATCCTGTATCAGGGCCATGAAGCAACAATTTGAACCTTACATGGAACAACTGACTGGTTCAGCATTGGAAAAGGAGTATGACAAGGTTGTATATTGTTACTCTGCTTATTTAACTTCCATGCAGAGTAAGTACATCATGGGAAATATCAGGCTGGATGAATCACAGCTAGAATCAAGATTGCTGAGAGAAATATCAACAACTTCAGATATGCAGATGATATCACTGTAATGGCAGAAAGTGAAGAGGAACTGAAGAGCCTCTTGATGAGGGTGAAACATAGAAATGGAAGAGATTAAAAATAAAAGAACTGCATGTAAGCTTTATACTTAAAATGTTGCAAATATACACAAAATGGACAATTTTCAAGAAAAATATGCATTACCAAAGTTTATTGAAAAAGTAGAATAATGAATAATTTAATAACCATGAAAGAAATACAGATTAAACACCATAAGTACAGTCAAAATCACTAACGCTTGGAACAGAGGAGATTCCTAATTCTCTAGCATACAGCTAAAACCCTCGTTTTTCATTACTATCATCCCTTCCCAGGATCACCACAGCAGCTTTCCAACTGTGTCCTGTCTCTCTATCAAACAGCTGAGATTTTCACCAATCAAGAAATCTGATCATACCACTTCTCTGTTTAAAATCCTTTAAAAACTCCTCATTAATCTTGGGACAAGAATCTAAAGTTCTGAATATATTCTAAGAGGTTCTGTCAGTTCTGATCTCCGGGAAGCATTCTAACCTTATGTCTCAGCTCTCCTCTTCCTCCACTTTTGCTCAAGTCCTACTGAACATTTTTCCTTTTTTTCAGAAGCACCATGTTCTTCCTCACCTTCAGGTCTTCCCACAGGCCCCTCCATCTCTCAAGGACACTCTCCTTTCCACTCCACTACTTTTTAGAATGGACATTCTTACTTAAATATCAGTTTAAATGCTACTTTCTCTAGAAAGTGTTTTCCAATTTCCTCAAATATGGGGTAGAAGCTCCTCCTATTTTCCCCTTATCCTTACTATAGCATTTATAATACTGTGTTTTAATACCTTGTTTTCTTAACCCTATTCCTCAACAGACTACAAGCTCCAAGACAGCAGAGATTTTTATCATCTTGTTCAACACTTAATCCCCAGTACCTAACAGCATTCCAGGCACATAATAGAAATTCAATATAAATTAATTCAGAGAATGAATGAAATTGAACACTGATACCAAAGATGAAAAAAACATTAACATTCATAATAAAACTGTACGTCCAGTTCATCTATGAATACATATGAAAATCTGAAATAAAGCATTATCAAGTCAAATCCAGCAGTCTAACAAAACAATATTATATCATGGTCAAGATGCATTTACTCTAAGACTACAAGGATGAATCAACATTAGGAAATCTAAGAAGAAAAATGACATAATTCTTTGGCTAGATAATATAGAACATTTGGTAGATATCAAAATTCACTATGATGACCATTCAGTAATTTTAAATAGATACTTAATTTGATATAAAGCATTTATTATAAGAGAACAGAAATTCAATCTTAATGATAAATAAATAGAGATAAAAATGACTCAGACTGGAGGTCTGTGAAAACTGATATTATTGTTTTGAACACTGTAGCTGAAAGGCAGTAAGACAAAAAAGAAAGACACAATTAAATACTGGAGTAGAGACAATTATCATTATTTCGGCTTATGACTATCTACCTTAGTACTAATGAGAACTAATTGGAAATTTTAATACGTTTTCCAGTTACAAGATAACAACTTTGCCATACTAGTTAACTAGAAAGTATAATGAAGGAGGAAAAAGATACCATTCATGAAAGCAACAACAAAAAAATAAAACTCCTGAGAATAAACCTAAAAAAAAAATACAAAATTTAAATGAAGAAAAATTCTCCAAACTAATTTCACATTTATTAACTTAAGTCCAACCAAGTCAATGAAATTTTTATGCCTGGAATTGGATACTATAATCTAAAATTCTTTTAATAAAATAAGTGATTGATAATATGTAAAAAAAAAATTATGAAAAAGCAATTCAATGAAAAAGGGCTTGCTTATTAGATGGTAAAATGAAATACAATGATGAAATTTAAATAATGTGATAACAAAACAAGAATATCAAAAATAATCAAGATCAAGCTGGAAAGTATATAAATAGATCTAAAAATCACTGGAATTCAATAAGGTTACATATGGACTTTCAAATTAGTGTGAAAAGATGAACACAATGTTGTAAAGCAATTATCCTCCAATTAAAAATAAATAAAAATTCTTTTAAAAGTTGAAGGAAAAAAAATCTTAAAGAATCAGGAGTTGTTTTCCCCAAGATATAGGACTTCTGAGATTTTTACTTTCAATGTCATTTATTTATGTGTTTGCCTATTTCATAAATCAAGTATCAAAAGGAAAAGAAATTTCATCACTTAAAGATATTTGTAATTGACTATATGGAAGAATCCATAGTGAAAACAAACTTCAAAATGACTTTTCTGGCTTAATTTGGACCCACTGATAAATAGATGCCATTGACAATTTAATTAGCAATTTTCTTCAAGTCATCAGTAGACCTTTCAGAGAAGAATTATTACATATACTGCCCTAATTTTGAAGTCCACTAAAATTATGCTTATTATTGGAGCACTAATAGAGCTTTTTGAAATCTGTTGAGAAAAAAAGAAGCTATCTTCAGGAAAAGGATGAGAATCAGAAATCATCAAATGTATTTCCACTGTTGATTGAAAGAGAGACAAACTATTTTCAGTTTTCTAGGTCAAAGGGCTTGAAATTAGAAGAGGACTTTCTTCTAGTCTTAGATAGGGTCAAACCTTTTCAAATCTCATGTTTCAGACTCCTCTGATAACAGATGATAAACTCTCCTTTACACACAGGGAACTGAAGTACAATCACAAGGTACAGGATAGTTAATAGATAAAGTCTGAATTCAGAATCAGAGACTGAAGTGTTAGTGATTTAATATCACTCTTTCATCAATCTATCTCCAAAATCAATAATTTAAACCTTTAGATCATAACCTCGGAGAAAGTCATGTATATGTATACATATATTTGAAACAACTCTTTAAATCCACATTCCATTTTTCTCACTGCTTAAAGTGTTACCTGAATTGTGGCCATGATGAGGTATAAGGGACTAGATTTTTCTTCTCAGCTTAAAACAGCTACGAATTGGACAAAATATATGGGGCGATGTTTTTCAGACATTAGATATCAGTCAGCAATCCCCAGGAGAAGAGAAATAAGAAAGGTAAGCCCTTCGATTGCCCTAATTTACTGATTCGAGAGAACTTACAGCCCACGGTGCAGGAGGAAAGTGACCAGCAGCCCAGTGATCTCCCTGCGTTGAGGAAATAAGAGTTGAGAGTTAGGAAAAGCAAGTCAGCTAGAATTCAGGGACAGGGTGGTAAACAGGAGAGGGCTACAGAGAGAGAAGTCTAGAGATCTGCAGGTTACTCTGAGTCTGTGAACAAACTACCTCAACCACGATGAGAGGGCACGGCAGGTGGAGTTCACACAGAACCATGGATTAGTTCATGTTCCCACCAGCCAGAATGGAAAGACCTTCTGACATGGGCAGGAGTAGAGTCCTCAGAAGGGTACTGCCTGAGCAGTTGGGACAACTGAGCCCCAGAATAAAGGCTGTTACGAGCTCACTTAACAAAGATTTGAACAGATCAGTTATTTCTCAGAAGATCAAATTGTTCCCCAGTTAGCTGCATCCTAAGTTTAGTACAAAGTCCATAACTATTCTAAGGAATTAAATAGGCCAACACCCAACAACATAAAAATCACAATGTCCAGCATCCAATAAAAATTTCCAGACCTAGGATGAAGCCAAAAATATAACCAAAAATGAGACAAAAAAATCAATCAAGAGAAACAGACCCAGAAATGACATGGACAAGAAACTTGGTACTCAACGATGTTAACATATTAGCAGCCTGAGGATTTATTTATCTGAGTCTGAACATATCTGAGTCTTGAACATATACTCAATATGTTCAAGAAGATACAGTCATGTATGAGAATGATAAAAAGAGAAATAAAATAAAGAAGACCAAATCAAATTTCCAGAGATGAAAAATATACTGAATGGGATCAACAATAGACAAGATAGTGTAGAAGAAAAGATCAGAAAATGTGAAGGCACAGCAATAAAAATTCTCCAAAATAAAATACAGAGAGGAAAATTACTGAAATAAAGGGAAAAAGCAGACCAAAAACAAGCTGGGGGTAACAGCAGTGCCCTAACATAAGTGGAACTGGAGTTTCAGAGGGAGAGAATAAAGGTAAGAAGAGAGATAATTTATTTGAAGAATAATGGTGACAATTTTTACCATTTTCTAAAAACTATAAATTCAGATTCAGTAAGCTAAACAAATCCTCGAGTAGAAAAAATATGAAGAAAACCATACCAAGATAAAACAAAACCAAATTATTGAAAATTACAGGTTAAGAGGAAAACATTAAAAAGAAAGAAAAAAAAAAGATATAGTATACACAAAAGAATAGGCCTTCCCAGATGGCGCTCAGTCAGTCAGTTCAGTTCAGTTGCTCAGTTGCATCGGACTCTGTGACTGGATGGACTGCAGTACGCCAGGCCTCCCTGTCCATCACCAACTTCCAGAGTTTACTGAAACTCATGTCCACTGAGTCGGTGATGCCATCCAGCCATCTCATCCTCTGTCATTCCCCTTCTCCTCCTGCCCTCAATCCTTCCCAGCATCAGGGTCTTTTCCAATGAGTCAACTCTTCGCATGAGGTGGCCAAAGTATTGGAGTTTCAGCTTCAGCATCACTCCTTCCAATGAACACCCAGGACTGATCTCCTTTAGGATGGACTGGTTGGATCTCCTTGCAGTCCAAGGGACTCTCAAGAGCCTTCTCCAACACCACAGTTCAAAAGCATCAATTCTTCAGCGCTCAACTTTCTTCACCGTCCAACTCTTACATCCATACATGACTACTGGAAAAACCATAGCCTTGATTAGACAGACCTTGTTGGCAAAGTAATGTTTCTGCTTTTTAATATGCTGTCTAAGTTGGTCATAACTTTCTTTCCAAGGAGTAAGCGTCTTTTAATTTCATGGCCGCAGTCACCGTCTGCAGTGATTTTGGAGCCCCCCAAAATAAAGTCTGACACTGTTTACACTGTTTCCCCATCTATTCGCCATGAAGTGATGGGACCAGATGCCATGATCTTAGTTTTCTGAATGTTCAGTTTTAAGCCAACTTTTTCACTATCCTCTTCCACTTTTATCAAGAGGCTCTTTAGTTCTTCTTCACCTTCTGCCATAAGGGTAGTGTTATCTGCATATCTGAGGTTATTGATATTTCTCCTGGCAATCTTGATTCCAGCTTGTGCTTCCTCCAGCCCAGTGTTTCTCATGTTGTGCTCTGCAGGTAAGTTAAATAAGCAGGGTGACAATATACAGCCTTGACATACTCCTTTGCCAATTTGGAATCAGTCTGTTGTTCCATGTCCAGTTCTAACTGTTGCTTCCTGACCTGCATACAGGTTTCTCAAGAGACAGGTAAGATAGTCTGGTATTCCCAGCT
The DNA here is from genome assembly GCA_007570785.1 of Antilocapra americana. Classification (NCBI taxonomy): domain Eukaryota; kingdom Metazoa; phylum Chordata; class Mammalia; order Artiodactyla; family Antilocapridae; genus Antilocapra; species Antilocapra americana. The sequence goes on from ML662436.1 coordinate 1,326,851, forward strand.
CTTTAAGAATTTTCCACAGTCTGTTGTGATCCATACAAAGGCTTTGGCATAGTCAATAAAGCAGAAATAGATATTTTTCTGGCATTCTCTTGCTTTTTCTATGATCCAACAGATGTTGGCAATTTCATCTCTGGTTCCTCTGCCTTTTTAAATCCAGTCTGAACATCTGGAAGTTCACGGTTCACGTACTGTTGGAGGCTGGCTTGGAGAATTTTGAGCATTACTTTGCTAGAGTGTGACATGAGTGCAATTGTGCAGTAGTTTGAGCATTCTTTGGCATTGCCTTTCTTTGGGATTGGAATGAAAACTGACCTTTTCTAGTCCTGTGGCCACTGCTGAGTTTTCCAAATTTGCTGGCATATTGGATGCAGCACTTTCACTTTTCATCTTTTAGGACTTTCACAGCATCATCTTTTAGGATTCGAAATAGCTCAACTGGTCCATCACCTCCACTAGCTTTGTTCATAGTGATGCTTCCTAAGACTCACTTGACTTCGAATTCCAGGATGTCTGGCTCTACGTGAGTGATCATACCATTGTGATTATCTGGGTCATGAAGATCTTTTTTGTTTAGTTCTTCCGTGTATTCTTGTCAACTCTTCTTAATATCTTTTGCTTCTGTTAGGTCCATACCATTTCTGTCCTTTATTGAGCCCATCTTTGCATGAAATGTTCCCTTGGTATCTAATTTTCTTGAAGAGATCTCTAGCCTTTTCCATTCTATTGTTTTCTTCTATTTCTTTGCAATGATCACTGAGGAAGCCTTTCTTATCTCTCGTGCTATTCTTGTAACTCGCATTCAAATGGGTATATCTTTCCTTTTCTCCTTTGCTTTTTACTTCTCTTCTTTTCACAGCTATTTGTAAGGCCTCCTCAGACAGCCACTTTGCTTTTTTACATTTCTTTTTCTTGGGGTTGGTCTTGATCCCTGTCTCCTGTACAATGTTCCAAACCTTCATCCATAGTTTTTCAGGCACTCTGTCTATCAGATCTAATCCCCTGAATCTATATGGTGGTGCCAGTGGTAAAGAATTTGCCTGCCAATGTAGGAGATGCAAGAGACGCAGGTTCAATCCCTGGGTCTGGAAGATTCCTCGACAGAGGAAATGGCAACCTACTCCAGCATTCTTGCCTGGAAAATTCCATGGACAGAGGAGCCTGATGGATGGGAAAGCTACAGTCCACAGGATCGAAAAGAGTGAGGTATGACTGAATGCTTGAGCGCGCACACACACACACACAGAAGAATAAAGAATGATAATGGATTTCAATAGAGGCTAAGTAAGAGTAATGTTATATTTGTAAAGTCCAACTCGATGGACTTGAGTCTAAGCAAGCTGAGGGTGATGGACAGGGAAGACTGGCATGCTGCAGTCTATGGGGTTGCAAAGAGTTGGACACAACTGAGCAACTGAACTGAATTGAATGTAGAATTCTATATCCAGTGAAAATGTCTTTCAAAAATAAAGGTGAAATAAAATGCATCACCAACAGAACAGCACTACAAGAAAGTTTAGGAAGAAGAAAAGTGCTATCAGATGAAAATCAGAATGTACACAAAACATAAAAAGTACCAAAAACAGTCAATATGGAAGCAAACACAAATATTGGTTTTTTTTTCTCAAATTTAAAGTATTTTTTAAGATAATTAAATGCTTAAAGTGAAAATAACAAATTACAGAGCTTAGAACAGGAAATCATGTTGAAGTGAAATGTATGATAACAATATACAAGGGCAAGTAGGGGGAAACAGAAGCATACTATTTTAAGATTCTTATAGTAAATGTGAGGTGATATATTATTACTTGGATACACAATAAATCCTAGAGAAATCACAAAAATATAACTGATAAGCCAATAAATTAAAATAATTAGAATCATAAAAATACTCAATCCTGCCAAAAAACAAAAAAAAACCTCAGGCTAAAAGAAGGCAGGAAAAGAAGAAATGAGGGCAAAAAACAAATGAGACAAATAAAAAACAAGTAGTTAGTTTTACAACAGCTTTAATTACAGTAATCAAAACAGCATAGCATTGGCACAAATATATATATATATAATATCAATGGAGCAGAATATAAAGTGCAAAAATAAACCCACACACCTGTGATCAATTAATGTATGACAAAGGAGGCAAGAATATACAGTGTTGGGAAAACTGGATGGCTACATGTAAATCAATGAAATTAGGACAGTTCCTCATAACATTTAAAAAAAACAAACTCAAAATAGTTTAAAGATTTAAATATAAGGCATGACACCATAAAACTCCTAGAAGAGAACATAGACAAAACATTCTCTGACATAAATCAAAGCAATATGTTCTAAGACTAGTCTCCCAAGGCAAAAGAAATAAAAGCAAAATAGACTAATGGAACCTAATCACAATCAAAACCTTTTGTTGAGCAAAAGAAATCATCAATGAAATGAAAACAGCCTATGGAATGGGAGAAAATATTTGCAAAAGATGTGACCAACAAGGGGTTAACATCCAAAATATATAAAAATCTCATACAACTTAGTATCAGAAAACCGGACAACCCAATCAGAAATGTGCATAAGACCTAAATATATATTTCTCCAAAGAATACATACAGATGACCAACAGGCTCATGAAAAGATGCTCAGCATCACTAATTTTAAACCACAGTGAGGCATCTCACAATGATCAGAATGGCTATCATCAAAAGGTCCTCACATTATAAATGCTGGAGAAGTGTGGAGAAAAAAAGAACTCTACTACACTGTGGGAACATAAAGCAATGAAACTGGTAAATCTCTACCCAGATCGATGAGATAAAAACTAGAGAGAAGACATAAATTATCAATATCAGGAATGAGAAAAGAGAAATCACTACATAGCTTAAAAAACATTAAATAGATGGCAAGGAAAAATTCAATAAAATGGATGAATTCCTTAAAGATATAAGCTATAATAACTTTTTTGGAAATAAATCAATAACTTGAAAATCCCAATAGCTATTAAAGAAACTGAACTTTTAAAGACATTTCCACAAAAAGAATTGCAGACTCAGCTATCTTCATTTATTCCTTTCCTTTCAGTTTTACTGTGATATATATAATTGACATATAGCATTACATAAACTCAAGGTATAGAATATAATGGTTTGACTTATATTATTAGATGATTTATTGCAATAATTTTAACCAACAACTATCATCTTACTTAAATGCAAAATAAAAATAGAAAAGGAAAGAAAAATTTAAAAAAACATTTTTTTTCTTACGATGAGAAGTTTTAGGATCTACTGTTTTAGCAACTTAACACTTATTAATTCCACCTATCATTTAAAGACATAGTACTAATCTACAAAACTTTTTCAGAAAATAAAAGATGAAAGAACACTCCCCAATTCATTCCATGAGGCCAACATTACACTAACCCCAAAACCAATGACACTAAAAGCACGAAACAAAAACAAACAAAAACACCCTATCTATCTATCCCCTTCATGAATGTATACACAAAACATACTTGTCAAATAAAATCAAACAATACATAAACAGGTAAATACAAAGACCAAGTGGATTTCACTTCAGTAATCCAAAGCTGCTGCAACAATCAAAACTCAATTTATTTTACCATATCAACAGACTAAAATAGAAAAAATACAAGATAATTTCAATAAATATAGATAAAATAGTTAACAAAATATATATTCACCCATGATAAAAGCTTTCAGCATACTAGAAACAGAAGAATAAAGAACATTTATGAAATATCTACAGCTAACAACATACCTGATGGTGAAAGACTGAATTTTCTCCCCCTAAGATCATGAACAAAGCAAGAATGTCTGCTCTCACCAGTTCTACAGAACACTATCAAGAAAATAACATCCACTTCAATAAAGCAACAAAGAGAAATGGCATACAGTTTGAAAAGAACAGTAGGATTGTCTTTGTTTGCAGATGACATTATAGTTGTAGAAAATCATAAGAAATATATCAAAAACTATAGCACTAATAACTATGCATAGTAATATTACATGATACAAAATCAATGCAGAAAAAATTACGGCTTCCCTTGGGGGCTCAATGGTAAAGAATCTGCCTGCCAGTGTGGGAGACACGGGTTCGATCCTTGGTCTGAGATGATCCCACATGCCACAGAGCAACTAAGCCCACGTGTCACAACTACTGAGCCTGTGAAGCTCCAGAGCCCAGGAAGTGCAGTTACTTGAGCCCCCTGTTCCCTAGAGTCTGCACTCCACAAAAACAGAAGCCACTGTAGTGAGAAACCCACGCACGGTAACGAAAGGTAGGCTCTGCTCACAGCAACTAGAGAAAAGCCCAAGTAGCAATGATGACCTAGCACAGCCAAAACTAAATAAATAAGTGAAATTTTTTAAAAATACAGAAAAACTATGTTTCTATATATTAGCAAGGTACAATTTGAAATACTGTTAACAGTACTAAAAGAATATTAAAATGGGGGGAAATGTGACAGAGATACACAAGATATACACTGAAAGCTCTAAAACACTACTGAGAGAAATTAAAGATGACCTAACAAAATACAGTATGCGCATGGACTGGAAGACTCAATATTGGTAAAATGTCGATTTTTGCCTAAATTGATTTAGTGATTTAACATAACCCCAATCATAACCTCAAATCCTTGCAAACAATTTTTTTTTTGGTAGAAAAGAGAAACACATTCTAAAATGTCCATAGAAACAGAGGACTCAGAAGAGCAAAAAAATAATTTTGAAAAAGGACAAAGTTGGAAGTGTGTTTTCAAGACTTATTATAAAGCTACACTAGTCACAACAGAGTGGTATTGGTGTAAAAACAGACTAACAAAGAATGAAGCAGAATAGAGAGTCCATCAATAAACACATACATACATGCCAACTGATTTCAACAAAAGTATGAGGGCGACTCAGGGAGTATATGCATAAGAAAAAGAATAACCTTGCTCAATCCTCATCTCACATCATAAACTAAAGTGAACGTGAAACGAATGGCAGACCTAAATGTAGAACCTAAAACTAAAACCACTAGAAGGAAATATTTTGGATTAGGCAAATATTTCTCAACAGGACACAAGCACAGACTCTAAAACAAATAATACAGGGGACTTCATCAAAACTGAAAACTCTGCTCTTCAAAAGACATTTAAGAAGATGAAAAGGCAAGCCATAAAGTGGGAGAAAATGTCTGTAAAATATCTATCCAGTGAAATACTTATATCCAGAATACACACTTTTAGAACTCAACGACAGAAAAGCCTCCAGTAAGAAAACAGGCCAACGATTTGAATAGATACTTTACGGAAGAGGATACACAGATGGCAAAGAAGCACATGAAACGTCATTCACCGTTCAATGCTCAAAGTCATTAGTCAAATGCAAATTCGAACCGCAAATAGATACTATACACACTAGAACAGCTAAAATGAACAAGACTGACGACAGCAACTACTGCTGAGGCTGTGGAGCAACTGGACCGCTCAAACACTGCTGGCGAGGATGCAAAGCGGTACAGCCACTTCGGGGCACAGTTAAGCAGCTTATAAGCTGAAACATACAGAGACGATACAATCCAGCCATTTCACTCCTACACATTTTTATCCAGGAAACATGAAAGCATACATCCATACAAAGACTGGCACGTGAATGTTCTTGGCAGCTTTATTTTAAATTTCCATCAGTGGAAAAACAAAATTGTACACCCCTACTACAGAATACTGGGCTTCCTAGGTGGCACTAGTGGTAAAGAACCCACCTGCCAATGCAGCAGAAGTAAGAGATTAAGATCTGACCCCTGGGTCAAGAAGATCCCCTGGAGAAGGGCATCAATCCACTCCAGTATTCTTGGCTGAAGAATCCCATGGACAGAGGAGCCTGGGGAGTTAGTCCACAGGGTCGCAAAGAGTTGAACACAACTGAAGTGACTTAGAACACACACACACACAAGAGAACACTACTCGGCAATAAAAAGAAACAAACTATTAATATATACAACATGGATGCATCTAAATTACTATGTTGAGAGAAAAAAAGCCAGACCAAAAAAAGGGGGGGGTACATATTGTATAATTTGATTTACATAAAATTCAAATTAATTCATTGTGACAGAAAGTATGTAAGTTGTCTGGAACAGAGATGAAAGGAAGGATGAGTTTCAGAGAAACATGAATATTCTTTGCAGGATGAAATATTTCTGATTGTGGTGACAGTTTCCTCATAAGTTTCCTGAGAGGGGAATACAGCTCAGATGAATTTGTATGTCAAATCTCATCAAATTGCACACTTTAAATAAGAAATTGCACACTTTGAATATGTGCCATTTATCTTATGCCAATCTCCCCTCAATAAAACTGTTAAAACCCAAATATCCTGAGCATTCAACTGTTCACTGTTCCTTCAACAAACAACTTCACATTTCCTCAATCCCAACCCACTCAATACCTTTTTAAATGGCATTGGCATCCATCCACGAAATAATATTTAAATAAGACCCTGTTTTTCTTTACTAGAAAGTGAGGGGGGGGTCAGGAGATAATAGAGCAGACACTTTATCAACACTAACGGGGAGAGTGGAGGGTGCTGCCAGTGGACACTGGTTATTTTCTTGTTCCTTTTCATCCACTTGGGGCTCCCTGATCTGGAACTGCTCTGGAGCTCTCAAAGTTGACCTGTCCTTCTTTGCCAAATAACACACCGTTCTAAGAAACTGCTTGAAGGGCCACATGGTTTTTTAGCAAAAACATAACTCAGCTTGTGTTCTGTTGATGTGATACATGCTCTACCAAACAAAAGGAACAAAAAAAACCTGTGGGACAAGTCTATATATATATATATATATATATATATATATATATATATATATATATTTTTAAAGAATGGCTTTAAGGAAAAGATCTAGACAACAGCAATCAAAATGATCAAGGAGAACTGAGAGTGTAAAATTTATGCTTGGTAAAACTAGGTATTCTGAGTGGGAAGTTGATAAAAATCTGCAAGCTATGGAAGTCATGCTCAGAAAGAAGTCCAGCTTCCAATGAAGAAGAAAGCCCCTCTCCTTCATCCCACTTGCCTCTCAAAAGAAAGGTAGAAGGTGGTAACAGAAAATCATTTCATGCTAAAAAAAAAAATAACTAAAAAAAAAAAAAGAAAGAAAAGGTGAATTTGTTCTTTCTATCTGAATCACAGAGTTCAAGCTCTACCATCTCAGGCAGTCAGCCTTCCCTGACCATTCTGGGACCTGCTGATTCTTTCTGCCCTGATCTCTGATGGAGGTAGAATTCCCCATTTGTGTCATGCAGTTTATCATGGGCGGTTGTTCATTTTCTTACCTAGTATAGAGGGATTTCTTCTCTTCTCCAGTTTCCAGCTTTGCCTATACTATTGAAACTTCTGCCCTTAGTTCTGCTATTAGGAAAGTAAAATGAGGAGGAAGTTTTCATTTTACCATTTCTCACATTTTCTCCCCTCAAGAGACATAAACCATCTGACTAGGGAGAAGGGCAATGCTCAGCCATGGCAGCTTCTGGCTGGTCCCTTTCTCAGAGCCTCTTGTACATCAGCAGAGCACATCCTCCTCAAGAAGGCAGCACAAAGTTTCCCAGTTGTTGTGCCTCTGAATGAAGTAGACACACGAAACTGGGGAGAAGGGAGAAATTCTGTAGGCCTCATGGGTCCCAAGCATATTTCTCAATCCAGTTTGATGAGCAGTTCAGCTGATGAGATATTTTAATCCCCCCCCCCCGCCCCGTCAACAACAGGAGTGGATAAGAGGTATGACAAATTAGCACCACCACCATCTAAAATGCCTTTCCTCCCTTTTTTTGACTGTCAAAATGTCCACCCTTCTAGGCTGACTTCTTATTCATGGAGCTTTTTGCAATTCCTGAGGTCCCAATTAATCATTTCCTAATCTTCGCCCCAAAGTACTATTTTTATGCTCCTACTACAAGATTTATTTTGCCTGGAGTTCCAGTAAGTCATATATAGCTCTTTCAACACTTAAGGTATAAGCTCCTTCAGAAAGGGGGCTAAATCATATTTATCTTTATATCAATTAATTCAGTTAAATTTTATAAACATTTAATCTGGATCACCTTTGTAATTACCTGTTTTCTGTTTGTTTTCAGACAGACTGCAAATTCAAAGAGGCAGACAGTCAATTCTTGTTAACTGCTGTATCTCTTCCACTGGCACTGCTCTGTAAATATTTGTTGAATTGAATTAATTTTCTCTCAAATGTTTATAATCATGCCTAATAAATATCTGTTGAATGACTGATTATTTGACAGGGTGGTGAGATGAGACAGATGAATCTAAAATCAAAGTGTCATCTTTTAAAATTTCAGAACAAATGAAATCAAAATATCAACAACAACAAACATGCACTTCCTTTGAAAGTGCATAATATTAAAATTATGAAAATTATCCTTTTGCCCACACCACACATTCTGCTTTGGAATTTTCACACCTATAAATCATTAACCTATTACAAGTACTCGATACAAAGGTAAAATCCTTGCCTCATCACTGACTGCTCTCATCTATAAATGATCTGTATTTAATGAAATAAAGATTTTTCACATTGCGGGAATAAGAAAACGTCAGAAACAGAATCCAGCCAATCTAACAGAGTTCTGAAATAGTGACTCAGCAAAAGAGTGCAAGCTACAAGGGCAATCAGACCTCCAACAGCTTCTGCTGTGTTGCTACTGCAAAACCGTTCAGTACTGGGGCTCTCTCCTGTCCACAAGCAATGGGTATTGGTGCCTCTTGAACATACAGAGGTCCCTCGATTTTTCTCAAATAGCTCAGTAACACGATAGCACTTATTTTAGATGTTTAGATGCTCAAATTTAGATGTATCAGCTAATTGATTAAAAAAGGGAAGACAGAAAATAAAACTCAAGCAAAGTGCCTAAAAACTTAAAGTATGTACTTAGTAAGTGACTACTGACCATCCAGGCTGTCTTGGGTTCTCCAGGAAGAAAATGTCTGTCCTCTAGAAGCCCATGGGATAGTTGACTGATGCAGAAGCCATTATGTAACTTCACAACATTATATATGAAGTAGACTATAAGCAAGTGTGAGAATCCATGGTACAACCAATCAGAACAGAGGAGAAGGTATGGGGGTGTTTTGTTGATAAGTTGAGTCTTGAAAGAAAAGCAGGATTTAAACGGATAGAGGTGAATGCAGAAAAGGAGGTAAATCCCCAAAGTGACACACTACCCACAAGGAGAATACTTTCAAAAGTCCATGTTGAAGCTGATCTTGCTCAGAACAAGTGACAGTCATTGACAGATCTGGGTTACAAAAATCAAACCTGATTAAGACTCTCCTGAGCAGCTTCTGAGTGGGTCCCAGTTTTAGAAAAGCCCCGGAAATTGCTGCAGTCACTAAGGCCAGGAAAAGGGTACCCCACAGTTTATACATACCTACCAGAGCATTTACTATGACCATCAGATGATTACTATTTCTGAAGCTTTTCTGGAAGATGTCAACTACCGGTAAACTGGGTACCCCTGGGTGACTAGCCCATACAGATACCTACAACTAAGCTAGTTCCCATGAAGTGGTTTCTAATTTGTGGAAGGTATGGAATCATTCCAAGGATTCCAGTAAATTCATATGAGCACCAAGTTCATGCTCTGAACACCATTTTCCAAACATCATAGGCTGAATGTTTCACACAAAGATATTCCCATGTTTCCAATGTATACGATTACTCTTGTCTTTAATTTTTAAAATATATTTTAAAATATAATTGAATTCATAGCCAGTTTATTCACTGTATCATCTAAGATTACTAAAAGTTGTTGAATGTTAAAAGTTTACCATGTACTTACATGGAAAAAGGTCCAAAATGAGCTAAGTCAGAAAGGCAAAGTAACTATCTATCTATCTATACATACATATATATATACATATATACACACATACAAATTTTGCAAAAGGAATGTTTATTATATATACTACTTTAACATATGTTAACGAAGGTACATTTCCATAGAAAATTTTAGAAAACATAAACTACAATATTAACTTTTGGTGGTGGGATAGTTAAGTCATGTTTGACTCTTGCAACCCCATGGACTGTAGCCTTCCAGGCTCCTCTGTCCATAGCATCTTCCAGGCAAGAATACTGGAATGGGTTGCCATTTCCTTTTCCAGGGGATCTTCCAGACCCAAGGATCGAACCCGGGTCTCCTGCATTGCAGGCAGATTTTTTAACCAACTGAGCTACCATGGAGTTAGTTTTGGGAGATGTTATTTATAGATATGTTTTCACTGTCTACAAGTTTCTGCATTTTAAACTGTTATAATGAGAATGTATTGTTTCTATAATATGAAAAACCACTAAACATTTTTAAAAATTGTATTATTCAAAAAAGTAAGGAGTCCTGCTTGAAAAAGTTTGGAAGAGTGTCTTCCTGAATTTATTAAATTCATAATCTCCTGGGATTGCTGCTCATCAAAGCAGACTGCAGAAAACTCCCCTCTACACAGGTACAACTCGACCTCAAAGGGCTGCACTGAAATCTTTATTATATCCAGCTTCATGTCTGTCACTATGTTTGGGGTACAGGGTAAACTAGAGGCAAATAAGCCACCACTCGTGTCTAAGTATGCTTTCAGGACCATTTTTAGATGACTCTTGATCCCCAAACAACCTCTGGCTCTCACTAGAAATAGGCATGAGAGAAAGGGAAAGTGAAGTCGCTCAGTCGTGTCCTACTCTTTGCGACCCCATGGACTGTAGCCTACCAGGCTTCTCTGCCCATGGGATTTTCCAAGCAAGAGAACCAGAATGGGTTGCCAGCTCTTTCTCCAGGGAATCTTCCTGACCCAGCGATTGAACCCAGGCCTCCCTCATTGCAGGCAGATGCTTTACCCTCTGAGCCACCAGGGAAGCCCAGGCATGAGGGAAGGGAGCAACAATTTATTAATCATCTGCAACATGTCAGGCAAGTGCTCTGTAACACATTAGGTCAACTCACTAAATAACTTTGCAAAATATTAGAGCACCTATTTGAAGATAAGGAAACTAAGGCTCAGAGAGGGTAAGTACCTTAGACCAGTCTATCAGGCCGGACCAGTAAGTTGGACCCGCCTACTAGGTTATACCATGTGGAAGCCCAAGCAGGAGATAAAATCTTTCATTCTGTTATCAGATTTAATTTACGAGTTTAAATTCATGGTGGGGTTTAAATTCATACTAAAGTGCAGACACAAAAGCATGATGATGCATTTCATTTGCGCACTGCTTTTATGACTCACAAAGCACTTTTTATGCACCGCTTTATTTTATCGCTACAACAAAGAAACCTATGGGGCAGTCAGACGAGCACTGCCATCTCCGCTCTGCATAGGAGGAGATGAGGCTCAGAAACGGACAAAGGGCCAATCTCCTTCCTCCAAGCAGAGGCGGAAAGGGGGAGAAAGAGACAGACAGGGAGGGAGAGACAGAGGGGGAAAGAAAGAAACACACACAGGAGGTAAAGGTCCAGAAGGACGAGCTAAATGTGTGACACTGATATTCAACCAACATTTACTGAGGATCTGTAACAGCACTGCCCAGGAGAAACATGATGTGAGTGACATATGTAATCTGAAATCACCCAGTAGCCACACTGAAATAAAACAGATGAGACTAAAATGTATATTCAAAATAGCACCACTTTAACAGGTAACCAGCGTAAAAATTATTGCTGAGATAGTCTACCATTTCTTCTTTGCAGTGAATCTTTCAAATCCAGTGTGGATCTTAAACTGACGGCACAGCTCCCACTTCACGTGTTCCATAGCCACATGCGACTAGTGCTCTAAACCGTGACAGGAAATTAGCACGATATCATTAATCCTCGCAGCTAAGATGAACTAACAGGCTCAGACACAGCTAGATGTGGAAAATTCCAACCCTATTCTGTGCTCTGAATTCTAGGTCTTTTTCACAGGTGGGAAGGTCATTGCCATAATACCTAGAATGCATTTTGACAACATACGTCAAGACTCATACTGAAATTTTGGAAATAACCTAACATCTAAAATATGGGAGTGCAACTGTCTCTTCACTTTCTTCCTCCCTATGTGCTAGTCCAGAAGTACCTTTAGGTAAAGGGTTATATCTTATTCACCATTAGACACTCATGGCACATAGTAGACAATAAAATTTTCCAAATCAATTATGCATCATATGGTAATTAGTCCATGAAGATAGTATCAGGCAGCCATGAAAAGTTATATTTATGAAACATTGGCCAATACTTTCTATGTTTTTAAAAAGAATTCTAAACAGTATAAACAGTACAGTTATAAGAACAATAGAAAAATATTAAAAGGTAATAAAGGCAGTTATCCACTTAGCTCATTCAGTTCAACCCTAGTACTAGTATATAACATGCTAGGCACATACATGTCATTGGAAAGAATATAGTTCATTTTCATTTCAAACCCTAAATTTCACCTTTTTTTGAAACCTTAAAAATGTTCCAAATGAACATGTTACTACTCTTATGACAGAATTATTTACAATAATTTTATAAAATGACAGAAAGCATGATAATGACAGAACACTGTACATGATAACAGTATAGATGCCAGGTCTTCCAATGAGAGAACCAGAGTCAAGTATGGGAAAGTGTCAGATTTCAGCTAGTCAACTGAAAAATTATTTACTGAGCTAATAAGCACAGCACCAGAGGTCAGAGATGAAATTAGAGCAGGAAGAACACTAGAACTTAAAGACATCGCTAGACAATGAGTCCTATGGAAAGAGGCACAGAAAAGAGGTTCATCATCCAGACTAGTGAGGCAGGTAGTGAGACTAGTGAGGTGCCAGAGGAAGGCTTGAGCCTAGGGTGTTTTTTCAAAGAGGGAAGGTGCTGCCAAAGTCTGAACATTTTCTGCAAGAAATTTTTAGCTTTGTATTTTTACTTTAATAACATTCTTTAAAATTAGGTAAGTACATACTGAATCACCTGGATGCCTATTTGATAACTGAGCATGCAACCAAGGGTGAGAGTGAAGTTTGCATCTGTAAAGTGTTAAGGTGCCCTGATCACCTGAGTTGAATTACATGCTAAGCCTCTGGAGAGTTTTAAATAAAAGTGACACGATCCCAATTATATTTTTAAGAGATAATTCTTATGAATATGTAGAGAATGGATTATGCAGATGGGAAGAGCAGAAGTAGAAACACCAATTAGGGAGTTTTTAGAATACTCCAGAATAATGATCGTTGAGACTAGAGGGGCTGGAATTGAGATTAAGGAAACAGGATGGATTATTCGGACATGACTGGGGTTTAGTTTCTTTAAAAAGAAAGCATTAAGTCTGAACTCAGACTTAAAGGATGAGTAGGAGTGGGCAGTAGGGGTGTTGAAAGAGGACAGAGGAAATTCCTGGAGGTGAGGGAGACAGAGTACATTCAAAACACTGAAAGAAGGTCAGTTGTTTGGGATCATAACAGTGAGTGGAGAAGCATGGTAAGAGATGAAGCTCAGGAAGCATGAGTAGGGTCAGATGTGGCCTTATTAAAGTTTGAACTTCATCCTAAAAGCAGTGAGGTCACGAATGGTTCTAAGCAGAGAAGTGGCATAATCTTTTCAAGAAACATGTGCACTGAGAAATGTCTATGAGATTTAGTAACAAGGAGATGGTGACCTGACTAAGCCAGCTTCATGAGGGTGGCATGCAAGTCAAGCTGGTTGAAAGTCAATTTTGTCTCAGGCAGACAAAAAGACAAGCACTGTGCAACTGTTGAATATTATACACTAACCAACTAGTGGATGAGAAAATTAAATAGAATATAAAGCCTTTTTTTTAACTCCAAGCTACCTGGAAAGTCCTAATTCTGAAGGGATGATAAGATAGATATAGATAGATTAGATAGACAGACAAATACATAAATAAAATAGATACAAAGATAGGAAAGGGAAGACTGATGCTTTTTTCTTTTCCATTATGGTTTATTATAGGATATTGAATACAACTCCCTGTACACTACAGTAGGGTCCTTGTTGTTTACCCATTCTATACATAAAGAGTTAATGTGCATCTGTTAACCCCAAACTCCAAATCCATCCCCCTCTTACCCCCTGCCCCTTGGCAAACACAAGTCTGTTCTCTATGTTTATGAGTCTGTTTCTTAGATAGGTTCACCTGTGTCATATTTTAGTTTCCACATATACATAATATCATATAGTATTTGTCTTTCTCTTTCTGCCTTACTACACTTAGTATGATAATCTGTAGGTCAATCCACATTGCTGGAAATGGCATTATTTCATTCTTTTTTATGGCTGAGTAGTATTCCAGTGTGTGTGTGTGTGTGTGTGTGTGTGTGTGTGTGTGTGTACTACATGTTCTTCACCTATTCATCTGTCAGTGGATATTTAGGCTGCTTCCATGTCTTGGTTATTATAAATAGTGCTTCTATAAACCCTGGGGTGCAGGTATCTTCTGGATATATGCCCAGAAATGGGACTGCTGGGATCATATGATAGTTCTATTTTTAGTTTTTTAAGGAACCTTCATACTGTTCTCCATAGTGGCTTTACCAATTTACATTCCCACCAACAGTATAAAGGGGGGTTCTCTTTTCTTCACACCCTCTTCAGTATTTGTTATCTGTAGACTTTTAAACGATAGCTATTCTTATTGGTGTGAGGTGGTATCTCATTAAATTTCATTTCTAATAATTAGTGATGATGAGCATCCTTAAATGTGCTTGTTTGCCAGCTGTATGTCTACTTTGGAGAAGTGTCTTCTGTCCATTTTTTGACTGGGTCATCTGGATCCACTGAGTTTTGATCTTAAAAAATTTAGGGTAGCTCTTTTTTAATTAATTTTTTTTAATTAGGGGTAATTTTAAGGTGATTTTAACCCAAGATCAGAATAAGGGTTGGTTGTTAACAATGGGAGATTAAACAAATGATAAAGACATCCATATTCTTTTAAATTTTGTTCTAAATAATTTTCTTACATGTATTATATAATTGCCACTTCATAGCAAATTGAAGTGGGAAAAATGGAAGCAGTGACACATTTCCTCTTCTTGGGCTCTAAAATCCCTGCGGATGGTGACTGCAGACATGAAATTAGAAGATGACTGCTTCTTGGCAGGAAAGCTATGACAAACCTGGATAGTGTGTTAAAAAGCAAAGACATCACTTTGCTGACAAAGGCCCATAGAGTCAAGGCTATGGTTTTTCCAGCAGTCATGTGTGGATGTGAGAGTTGGACCATAAAGAAGGCTGAGTACCAAAGAATTGATGCTTTCGAACTGTGGTGCTGGAGAAGACCCTTGAGAGTCCCTTGGACTGCAAAATCAAACGAGTCAAGTGTAAAGAAAATCAACTCTGAATATTCACTGGAGGCACTGACAAGATGAAGCTCCAATATTTTGGTTACCTGATATGAACAGCTCATTGGAAAAGGCCTTGATGCTGGGAAAAACTGAAGGTAGAAGAAGAGGGCAACAGAGGATGAGATGGTTGGATGGCATCACCGATTCAGTGAACATGAACTTGGGCAAACTCCAGGAGATGGTGAGGGACAAGGAAGCCTGGTATGCTGCAGTCCATGGGGTCGTGAAGAGTTCAGGTGACTAAACAACAACATTATAATTATTATTTTTAGTCATTGGAGATTTAGGGTTTTAAATGAGTTTATGGTCATAATTTTCCTGAAAAAACACAATTTATGTATGTCCTCTTGGAATCACTTGTCTACAGGACCATCCCCACTTTAAATTCACAGTCACTCTCAAGGTGCAGCTCCATAGCAGATCCCTTCAGAGCATCTTCCATAAACATCAAGGTCAGTGATTTGTTTTCCCTTTATCCTTCTGGAGCACAGTACATATAATTAACTCTCACAGGCAGAGATTCTGTTTTATTCATCCTTGTATCCCCAACACCTAGCACAGGCATAGTCTTCAATAAACACCTGTTAAATTGCTGAATCATTGCCTTCCAGTTTGGACCATGTAGCCATGCCTAGGCACCAGCATCCACCTGGTGGCAGCAGCCCCACAGTGCAGCAGAGCAGGGAGGAAGTAAACAGTGATGGAGAATTACTCCTACAAGCCTAAAACATCAGCAACCCAAAGCTGGTGCTTTGTCACAATCTAGAGGGGTGGGATGAGGAGGGAGGTGGGAAGGTGGTTCAAGAGGGAGTGGACATATGTCTACATATGGCTGATTCATGTTGATGTCTGAAAAAAAAATCACAATATTGTAAAGTAATTATCCTCTAATTAAACATAATTTTTTCAAAAATCTGTAAAGTAACAGTAAACCTACATATACTCCAAATTCCCTACTTTCTCTCCACCCCTTCCCCCACCTAAATATCTAATAAATCCATACAACAAAAAGCCAGTTCATAAAAAGTTTTAATGCTTATCTGTTTTCTCAAAATCAACCAGGCACTTGTGATGAACATCATAAGAAAAAAATTTTATTAGTAAAATAATTCAGTAGTACTGCTAGAAATTTTTTTAACAGATTTCCAAAATAACTATGCTTGGTATATCTTCTACTAAAAAATAAATGTTAGTTCAAAAAATTTTATCTCTGAAATACTCTTGACTCAAATAATATTAGTCAATATAGCCAAGTTTATCATTTATTTTAAAGTATCCTTAGCACTTGTCCAATTATCACAGAATATGGTCTTTGATTTTTTTTTAACGTAAAAGAGAACATTTTACATGGAAGGTTCAGTATCTTCAGAAATATTTTTACATATATCTTATTTGAACTATTGCTTTTATCCACCTACTTCATACAAATAAAAGTTGAAACACCTTTGTCATTGCCTTTCCAGTTTGTTTGCATCTCACAACAGCAGAAAACAATCCAGTCAACCTTGTCAAGAAGCATTTACGGGGACAGGATGAAGGATCTGCCCAGTAAACAAATTAATTACAATACCAGGCACCAATTCCATGCCACTGAAGAATTCCAGAACCAGCAGTGACTAAGGATTCCTTTTACACACAAGGAGAAAGAAACAGGAAGTCTGCTGTATCGGGATAAAAGCTCTGTGATCAGTGTTCTCAGGGGTCTGCAGGTCAAGTTTTGCAGACTATTTTATACTCTATGAAAAGCAGTAAATTAAAGTCATTATTATTTTACAGACTCTCCATCTAGCCTGTTTGAGTTAAAATCATCCCTTGATTTGTCTACATTTTAAGAAGTCTGTATTTTTCCAGCATACACCACACCTACCTACCTACACACACACACACACACGTACACAGAAACACATACACCAGGAGATATTGATAAGATGGGACATCATGAGAACCGTCTCATTTTGCTCAAATTCTCCTGACTGTCTGTACTTCAGTCACTCTTCCACTACAAGAAAACACCAGAGGGAAAGCAGCAACATTTCACTCTTCCACCATTGCAATATCAAGGCCCCTGTAACAGAAGTGTCCCTTTGGGCAAACCAAGCCTACAGACAGCTACAATCTGTGCTGCCTTGGAGCCGGCGCTGGCTCTCTGGAACAAGGCTGAGACGCATTGAGGCTTTCCAGATTGAAGGTCACAACGGTGTGTTGAATAACAAGGTTTCTGCAGAAATCCTTAAAAACTACACCAATTCTGAAAAACTGCACATGGCTCAGAGAAAACTGAGACATACTAACAGAAGACACCCAATGAGCAGTGAGAGTACTTCATAAAACCAGCCAGTCACACCCAGAAACCTATCTTACGAGACCCTACGGTAGCAGGTGCTATTCAAGAGGGAAAGCGCCTGTTCACAGGGAGAAAAGATCCATCAGCTGTTCATTTCCCAAAATACTGTGCTGGCCTCTGCCTCCAAAGATATCAACCACTTTTCACATTAAATATTAGGGTGAAAAAAGGAAGAAAAAGGAATTCCAGAAAATGTAATTTCAGTAAATAAGAATTCTATTCTTTTGAAATTACAAAATTCAAGTGCCCAGCTTCTATGGACTCTTGTTCTAAAAATAAAAATCCACTCCTAGGGTCTTCACTCTACAAGGTCATTCTTTTTATTTGAAGTTCTTGTTCTCACTACATTGCAGAACTTTTTGTGATATAAGTGGGGGCAAACCAGTTTTTTCATGATAATAAAAAACAAAAACCCTTAGACTCTAGTTTGTTTATGCTACTGTGCAGCCTTTAGGAAGTCACCTAAACCTGCCCACATCTCAAGCTTCCCTGTACATACGTAATATGACAGAGGTAGAGCACAACCTAGGATCTTATACAAGGGGTGTTTCATAGAGATAACTCGGCTTTACAAGTTCAAGAACCTGATAAAATTGTATATAAAAATGTTTGTGTTTGACCATTTTTCCAGGGCTAGTATCCACTTTCATCAGATTTTCAAAACAGTCTGAGACTCGAAATTGGCAAAAAATCACTGGTTAAGACAGTTTCTAAGTAAAATATTGTAAACTGAAGTCTGCAACTCCATGATTCTTCTATAACAACAGAGAAGGTAAAACTGGAAGAGAAGCAAGTCATTTGGAAAATAGACTACAAATTTTCATCCTCAGAAAATGGAAAAACTAGAAACAGTGCTCACTGTCTGTTGACGATGTTAAGGAATCTGAGAGAGATGAAGGGGTTGTCTCAGTGGGGTTGAAGAGCCTGGTATCTCCTCTCCATGCTCAGCAGAAGACTTAGGGCTGTGTCAAAATGGACATGGAAAGAAGCAATGAGGACACCAAGTGCCCAGATCTTGGTTTTTAAATACCATTCCTGCACTACAGAGGGAGGACCCCTTGAAGAAATGACTGAGTTTTAGTTTGGGAAAGTATGAAGCTGCCCTGAGATATCTTGTTGGGCAAGGAAGGGCTGAGAGACTAATGGGTCATGCTATTAATAAAAGTTGGTGTAAAGGGGATCTCATTGGGCAAATCTGAACAATATGAACATCCAAACAATGACAGTAAAAGATTATAAACATTAAAATGTTTAATTTCATGAGCATAAAATGAAGAAATATAAAGAGGACGTGTAATCAGAGCATAACAAAGAGAATAATAAGGAAAGTTTTTTATAGAAGAATGCCAACTAACAACTCACTCCAGTGGTCTTGCCTGGAGAATCCCAGGGACGGAGGAGCCGTCTCTGGGGTCGCACAGAGTCAGACACGACTGAAGCGACTTAGCAGCAGCAGCAGCAGCCAACTAACAAATGTACAGAAAACAATAAAATTAGAAAAATCACCATTTTGCAACTCTCATGTAATAACTGATTTAGGCAAGAATCATCAATGAATGTAAAAATCAATGAGTAATAAGATATTCACATGTTCTCAAAGTACGACCCAACATACTCCTTAACATGAGGGTTTCCATTTCCTGAATCTAGATTTTAAGGATAAATACAGCATTGCATTTTCTAACTGAACTGTATCCCAGTTAATGAAATTAATTTTATTGAACACCTGTGAACGTAATCAGTTTTCAAAGAATTAGAACATATCAATTAACACATAATCAGTGTCATTTGATAATTATTGAGGATTTGGAAGGCACTCCTGTATCTTTCTGTGCCTCTTTATTATCAGTATGAATATAAAAGATAAAAGGATCACTGCTCAGAAAGAGGTCCCCAAGAACACACCGGGATTGTCAAGGCAGCTGCTGTCCTGTACTGCTTTCCAGCAGCCATTGGTTCCACTTAGGGATAACACAGTCCACAACTGTTCTCCTCTCCTCTCCTACACTTTACAGAAATGAAAAGTAACTCTTTCTCGCCCCAAGGTAGAGCAAGACAACATAGAAAATTCTACTGAACAAATGACCATGTATCATAGACAAGTGTGTAAGAGGGAAAACAAAAGGAAGAGAAGGAATGTTGATGGATTAAGAGACTCAAGAAATGTATCAACCAAATGCAACACAAGACACTTATTTGGATCCTGGTTCAAACAAACCAACTATAAAATCCATTTATGGGACTTGCTTGGTGGTATAGTGGGTGGGAATCTGCCTGCCAGTGAGCGAACATGGGTTCAATCCCGGGTCCCAGAAGAGCCTGTGAGCCACAATTACCGAGCCCACAATCAACTACTGAAACTAGTGTGCCTAGAGTCCATGCTCCTCAACAAGAGATGTCACTACAATGAGAAGCCTGAGCACAACAAAAAGTAGTCCCTGCTCACTGCAACTAGAGAAAGCACAAGTGCAGCAACGAAGACAAAAATAAATAATACAATAAAATACATCCATGAAATAGGAAAATTTGAACACTGCCAGCTATTGGATATCAAGTTAATTAATTTTTATGTGATTTTTTAACAAAGTCCTTTTTGGATAATACTGTTGCTAAAACTTGGCCTCTGTACATCAGGGCTGAATAGAAACATGGAGGAAAGTTTGGGAGAAGTAGAAAAGAGTAGCTTTTATTGCTCTGCCAGGCAAAGGGGGCCACAGTGGGCTAATGCCCTTAAGACTGTGTGACTAACCCTGGAGGGGGAGTGAGGTGTTTTATAGTGTTCAAGGAGCAGGGCATGATCAGTTCATGGACAATTCTCAGAATGGTTGGCATCACGGTGGAGTTTCAAGCTTCATCAGCCTTCTGGTTTCAACCAGTCTAGGGTCTACATTCTTGTGGTCACAGTTTTCATCTGGAGGGGCCCTGCTTCCCATAAAAACAACTCACAACTCAGGAATGTATGTCAGGCCTTTATCTATATCTTTCAAGGAACTGGAGGTTTGGTGATTGTGCAGTGTGGGAACTGCAGCCTAAACTGTTACCAGTTCCCCAGCCCAACAGCTATTCTGTGTTTCTACACCTTCACATTTTCCAACTGTTAAGTCTTAGTCAGAAATTTACTTCAATAGATGGGGACACAGAGGCTTGTATACTGTTCCAATACATACTGAAAAACTTGCCTGAAATTGGCTTTAAAATATCTCAGTGAGGGTGGTAGGGGGCAGATATAAGAGGAAACAAGAGTGGTTACGTGTTGATAATTGTCAAATCTGGGAGATGGGTTTGCAAGGGTTCACTGTACCATTATCCCCTTTACTTTTGCATATGTTTGGAGATTTCCATCATTAAGAATTTTTTTTTAAGTAAGGAAGCCCTGCTAGTTATAGCTGAAGGACAGAGAAGGCTGGATTGCTAGAGTTCATAGGGTTGCAAAGAGTCAGACACAACTGAGCCCCTGAACAACAACAATGAACAAAATGTGTTTAGTCAGGATGTGTTCAGATTCTGGATTAACGGTATGGTGGTTTAGTTGCTCAGTGGTGTCCAACTCTTTGCAATGCCATGGACTGTAGCCCACCAGATTCCTAAGTCCATGGGATTTTCCAGGCAAGAATACTGGAATGGGTTGCCATTCCCTTTTCTATGGGATCTTCCCCCACTCCCCCCAGAGATTGAACCTGGGTCTCCTGCATTGCAGGTGAATCCTTTACCAACAGAGCCATTAAAGAAGTTTGATTTTATTTCAGTAACCATTTACTGAACGTTTGTCAGGTTCTGACATTTCTAGAACTAAGTGATACCCAATGGTTCTTTTAAGTACCACTGAGGATATAGTGATTAATAGTGTGGTATATGAAATCAAATGGCCCAGACTAGAATTCCAGGCCTTCTACCTACTAACTGTGTAATGTGGAGAAAATTGCTTAAATCTCTCTGTGCCTCAGTTTATAAAATGGGAATAACAAGAGCCTCCCTGGCGTCTCAGATGGTAAAAAATCTGCCTGCAATGCAGGAGACCTGGGTTCAATCCCTGGGTGAGGAAGATCCCCTTGAGAAGGAAATACAACACACTCCAGTACTCATCCTAGAGAATTCCATGAACAGAGGAGCCTGGGAGGCTGCACTCCATGGAGTCACAAAGCGTCAGATACAATTGACAGACTTTCACTTTCACCATGCCTCAGTTTTCCCATTTATACAATGGAAATAATAAGAGCACCTACATCTACTTCTGTCTCATTGACGACGCTAAAGTCTTTTACGATGTAGATAACAAGAACCTATGGAATATTCTTAAAGAGATGGGAATACCAGACCACCTTACCTATTTCCTGAGAAACATGTATGCAGGTCAAAAAGCAATAGTTAGAACCAGACATAGAACAACAGACTGGTTCCAAATTGGGAAAGGAGTACGTCAAGGTTGTATACTATCACCTTGTTTATTTAACTTATATGCAGAGCACATCATGTGAAATGCCAGGCTGATGACTCACAAGCTGGAATCAAGATTGCAGGGAGAAATATCAGTAACCTCAGATATGCAAATGATACCACTCTAATGGCAGAAAAGTGTAGAGGAACTAAAGAGCCTCTTAATAAGGGTAAAAGAGAAGAGTGGAAAAGCTGGCTTAAAACTCAGTATTAAAAAAACTAAGATCATGCTATATGGTCCTATCACTTCATGGCAAATAGAAGGAGAAAAAGTGGAAGCAGTGAGGAATTTTATTCTCTTGGGCTTCAAAATCACAGTGGATGGTGACTGCATCCATGAAATTAAAAGATGCTTACTCCTTGAAAGGAAAGCAATGGCAAATCTAGACAGCACATTAAAAAGTAGAGACATCACTTTGCTGACAACGGTTTGTATAGTCAAAGCTATAGTTGTGACATAAGAGTTGGACCATAAAGAAGGCTGAGCACCTAACTGTGGTGCTGGAGGACTCTTGAGAGTCCCTTGGACTGAAAGTAGATGAAATCAGTCAATCCTAAAGGAAATCAACCCTGAATATTCACTGAAAGGACGGATGCCAAAGCTAAAGCTACAATACTTTGGGCACCTGATATGAAGAGCAGACTCACTGCAAAAGACCCTGATGATGAAACAGATTGAGGGCAGGAGGAGAAAGGGGCAACAGAGGGTGGCTGGATGACATTTCAGACTCAATGGACATGAATTTGAGCAAGCTCCAGGAGATGGTGAAGGACAGGGAAGCCTGGCATGCTATAGTCCAAGGGGTTGCAAAGAGCCAGACATGACTTAGTGATTGAACAACAACAAGAGCAGCTACTTCAGCAAAACCCATATGAAGTACTTAGAACAGTGCCTCACACATAGTAAGCACTCAACAAATATTAAGTATTACTAACATTCATCAGTTGATCATATTAAAAGTAAATCTAGGACTTTCCTGTGGTCCAGTGGTTAAGAATCTGCCTGTCAATGTAGGGGACACAGGTTCCATTCCTGGTCCAAGAGGATCCCACATGCCATAGGGCAACTAAGCCCTACAGCCTAGAGCCCGTGCTCTGAAATAACAAAACCACCTCAACTAGAGAATAGCCCCACTCACCACAACTAGAGAAAGCCCACGTGCAGCAACGAAGACCCAAAGTAGCCAAAAATCCATAAATAAATAAATACACAATTTTTAAAAATCACATTGAAAAAGCAAATCTACGACTTCTAACTCTACTGCCATTGAAAATCTCATATAAAACATTGTCTTACTTTGACAGCTATTAAGAACTTTCATACCATTCCAAATTTCTTAATATTTAGTGGATTTGGCATTTGGTGGTGATACATCTATGCTTGTAACAGTTTGAGGGAGCATTATGTTCCTTCATATTAATTAACAACAACAACAAAAAAAATCAAGATGCAGAATAGCAAGAAGTCACCCCAGCTGCCCTTCTATGAACCAATTTATTTGGAAACACATTTTGTCCTCAGGCAATACATCATTGATGTTCCTGTGCGGATACGAGGTCAGAACAGCATAAGCAGGGCTGGAAAATGCAAGTCAAGTTGATTCACCAATAACATTCCCTATTGTTGAGATTCTGAAATATAATAAAGCTAAAGCTTAATAAAAAGGGACGAACCTCTGCCTCTTGCCTGACAGCGAGTGTTTGGTGAAACTGCTGATGTTACTGGGAATGAGGGATGAGGATGGGGAGGGCAGATGGTGGGAGATTCTGCAGGCAGTGGGATATAACTGAATTTAGGACAGAGGTCGGCTCCCCCAGAAGAGTATATGTAATTCACGTTCATCAAAGTGAAAGTGAAAGTGTTAGTCACTTGACTCTTTGTGGCCCCAGACTGTGGCCCACCAGGCTCCTCTGTCCATGGGATTCTCCGGGTAAGAATACTAGAGTGGATATCCATTCCCTTCTCCAGGGGAATCTTCCCAGCCCAGAGATTGAACATGGGTCCCCTGCATTGCAGGCAAATTCTTTACCATCTGAGCCATCAGTGTAGATTACGATAAATGGAAACACACAAGAGAAATCAAATCAATTTAAGACACCAATTAACTGGTATGTAAAGCTCAGGGCAGTAGGAGTGGTCTGCTCCAGTAGACAGTAAGGGTATATGATATCTGTAGAGAATTTAAAAACATGGATAAACTGACTAAACTCAGTGTGAGTTTTATTATCATCATGCGCTTGAGATTTATTTATTTATTTATTTTTTATTTATTATTATTTTTTTAAATTGTTTTTGCCATACATTGTCATGATATCACCACGGGTCTACATATGCTTCCCCTCCGGAACCCCCCTCCCTCTTCCCTCCCCCCCCGGGAAATCTTGCTGCACCAGCCCCGAGCATCAGTCCTAGGCTGGCGATTGATTAGACATATGAAAATTAACATGCTTCAATGCCTTTCTCCCATATCATCCCACCCTTACCCTCATCCACAAAGTCCACGAGTCTATTCTATACATCTGCGTTCCTTTTGCTGTCTCGTATGTTGGGTTCTCGTTACCGTCTTTCTAAATTCCATATATATGCGTTAATATACTATATTGTTGTTTTTGCTTCTGGCTTATTTCACTCTGGATAATGGGCTCCAGTTTCGTCCATCTGAGTAGAATTGCTTCAAATGAATTTTTTTTTAATGCTGAGTAATATTCCATTGTGTATATGTACCACAGCTTTCTTATCCATTCGTCAGTTGATGGGCATCTAGGTTGCTTCCATGTCCTGGCTATTGTAAACAATGCAGCGATGAACATTGGGGTACATGTGGCTCTTTCAATTCTGGTTTCCTCGGTGTATATGCCCAGCAGTGGGATTGCTGGGTCATATGGCAGGTCTATTTGCAGCTTTTTAAGGAACCTCCACACTGTTTTCCATAGTGGTTGTACTAGTTTGCATTCCCACCAACAGTGTAAGAGGGTTCCCTTTTCTCCACATCCTCTCCAGCATTTATTGCTTGTAGACTTTTGGATGGCAGCCATTCTGACTGGTGTAAAGTGGTACCTCATTGTAGTTTTGATTTGCATTTCTCTGATAATGAGTGATGTTGAACATCTTTTCATGTGTTTGTTAGCCATTTTTATATCTTCTTTGGAGAAATGTCTGTTAAGTTCTTTGGCCCACTTTTTAATTGGGTTGTTTATTTTTCTAGAATGGAGCTGCAGGAGTTGTTTGTATATTTTTGAGATTAATTGTTTGTCTGTTGCTTCATTGGCTATTATTTTCTCCCATTCTGAAGGCTGTCTTTTCACCTTGCTTATAGTTTCCTTTGTTGTGCAAAAGCTTTTAATTTTAATTAGGTCCCATTTGTTTATTCGTGTTTTTATTTCCAATATTCTGGGAGGTGGGTCATGGAGTATCCCGCTTTGGGTTATGGCAGAGAGTGTTTTGCCTATGTTATCCTCTAGGAGTTTTATAGTTTCTGGTCTTATGCTTAGATCTTTGATCCATTTTGAGTTTATCTTTGTGTATGGTGTTAGAAAGTGATCTAGTTTCATTCTTTTACAAGTGGCTGTCCAGTTTTCCCAGCACCACTTGTTAAAGAGGTTGTCTTTTCTCCATTGTATATTCTTGCCTCCTTTGTCAAAGATAAGGTGTCCATAGATGCGTGGATTTATCTCTGGGCTTTCTATTCTGTTCCATTGATCTATGTTTCTGTCTTTGTGCCAGTACCATACTGTCTTAATGACTGTGGATTTATAGGATAGCCTAAAGTCCGGGAGGTTGATTCCGCCCGTTCCATTCTTCTTTCTCAAGATTGCTTTGGCTATACGAGGTTTTTTGTATTTCCATACAAATTGAGAAATTATTTGTTCTAATTCTTTGAAAAAGACCTCTGGTAGCTTGATAGGAATTGCACTGAATCTATAGATTGCTTTGGGTAGTATACTCATTTTCACTATGTTGATTCTTCCAATCCACGAACACGGCACATTTCTCCATCTGTTTGTCGCTTGAGATTTAAAACAGTGTTAGTGACAAAACAGTCGTCCCTGCCAAAATCTTTTTTTTAAAAGGATATACTTTTTCAGTTTTACGTATTTCTTTATTTCGGCTGTGCTAGGTCTTCACTGCTGCGCTCGGGCTTTCTCCAGTTGCAGCAAGCAGTGACTACCCTCTGGTTGGGGTGCTTGGGCTTCTCATTGTGGTGGCTTCTCCTGGTGCAGAGGATGGGCTCTAGGGCAAGGGAGCTCAGTAGTTGTGGCACATGGGCTTACTTGTTCCATAGCATATGAGGTCCTCCCGGACCAGGGATGGGACCTGCGTTTCCTGCATTGACAGGTGGATTCTTAACCACCAGACCACCAGGGAAGTCCTCTGCCAAAATCTTCCATTAGTCTAAATTCTAAACTACTACTGAAGTCACTGTCAAGTTTCAAATTAGCTTCAAATGAGCACATTTCTAATTTTGTAACTTAAACATTTATTCTCCATGGTAGGCGAATGCCCATTTATATACCCGAGGAAGCAAATTCAGCTACAAAGTTTCATTTTTGGAATAAATAAATTTGTAATGGTTCAGAATTGTTCAGCCTGGCTTCACAGTTTATGTAATAACCCCTGTCATGTCACATATTTCTGCACTGAAATGGCAGCTTCAAAAAAACAATAGTCCAGTGACTGTCATATGAAGAAACAGAATTTTAATTACTTCATATCTGTCATTTAGGTGACCTTTTGACATTTTTAGTTTGCATTTAAAACAGTGAGATTTGAAAGATGCAGTATTTCTGTTTGGTATGCATAAAGGTTGGGCTTTCCAGGTGGCACAGTGGTGGAGAATCTGCTTGCCAATGTAGGAGACGCATTCAGCCCCTAGGTCAGTAAGATACCCTGGAGCAGGAAATGGAAACATACTCTAGTAATCCTGCCTGGAAAATTTCATGGACAGAGAAGCCTGGTGGGCTACAGTACATGAGGTTGCAAAGAGTCAGATATGACTGAGTGACAAGGCATACAAACTTTATTTTATACAGAAAATATTTTAATGAATATAAATAATATCTTTATAATTGGAATTTATTATTATTTAAAAATGGTTTTCTAAAACTAAAGAGTATAGTAATTCTTTTTTAATTCTATTTATTTATTTTAATCAGAAGGATAATTACTTTAAAATACTGTTATGGTTTTTGCCATATATCAGTATGAATCGGCCATACGTATACACGTGTTTAATGAAATGATTATTTACGATATTACAATGATTATTTTACATAGATATAATGACTATCTCTGATATTAACTGGTTAACAAAAATAATTCTGCCATATGGATTAAATTAAAAATTGATGTGTCCTAGGTTAAATAAAGTCAGCATAGTACTGTCTTTGATACTCTTCTTTTCTATGATTAATCACTTAGAAGTATTAAAAAACACAAGACCTTGAGGATAAGTATCAGAACTAGCAGTGTTGACTGGCCCTGTTCTAGCTGTCAATGCAAGAACAGACAAATCTGTGTGATTTTGTGACATTCTCACATATAAATGTGTTTTGGGTTTTTAAAAAACTATTTATCTAGTTATTTTTGGCTGCACTGGGTCTTCACTGCTGCACAGACTTTCCCTATCTGCGGTGAGCAGGGGTTAGTCTGTAGTTGCTGTGCACGGGCTTCTCCTTGGGGTGGCATCTCTCGCGGAGCACGGACTCTAGGGCCCCCGGGCTCCGGCAGCTGCAGCAGTGGGCTCAGCAGTTGCAGCACACAGGTTCAGCAGTTGTGGTGCGCCGGCTTAGGTGCTCCACAGCATGCGGGATCCTCCCAGATCAGGGACTGAATTCATACCTCCTGCTTTGGCAGGCAGGTTCTTCACCACCAAGCCACCAGGGAAGCCCTATAAATGTTTTTTAAAAGGGCAGGACAACACAAATCAGATAAATAACTGTCTTTCACAAAATAAATAAGAAATGAGACCCAAATTACTAATTGCTGGCATTAATGCTACTGAATCATGATTCACACATGAATCTTTATAACCATTCTGGTCACTGCAGCATACTATCTTCCTTATTTTCACATCAGATTTTAAGATCCCTCAGGGAGGACTTGAGAGGCTGAAGCTTTATAATCAGAGTTGAAAGGACACTGGATTAGTAGGTAATGAGCAGCTACTCAAGATTTTTAAGCAGTGACATTGTATATTATGAGATGTAACCCATTGTACTGTGTGAATTAATGTGAAGAAGACTAAGATTTTCTAAAGTTATTTGATTGCTTATTAATATAGAACAATTTGATAACTTCTTAGGCAATTAAATTATGCTTTCCTACCCTACTTGTGGTTAATTTTTTGGTCTTAAAATTATTGTGAATCAGTCCTTCAAACAGCAAATATTATTTAAATATTTGCTCTGTATCTGGCACTGTGCTTGCTGGTGGTGGTGGAGTTTCAAAACATACAGAACCAGAGTCTCTGCTATTCAACAAAATGGTAAATATAAACAACTGATTATGCAAATGTGACCAGTGAGATAGTAGAGATACATACAAAGTGCTACATGGGGAAAAAGAATTAGCTCATCGTAAGTTCTAAACCTCAACTTCTTTGAAATCTTAATATCAAGACAGAATTCTGACATGTAGATATGTAACTGTGAAAATTGATTTTGTGTGGACTTTTTCTTCACATTCAAGCCGTGTGAAAATGCTGAATAGTTTCATCTTCATGAAACCCATTTAATAAATGAAGTCTACTTAATTAATTCATCACAACATTCTGAAATCAGAATGTTTTAGACAATGCGCCCAATGAAAACGGCAGATTAAAGTGGAGTCAGCCATAGGATGACAAAAACAGGGCATTGTCTGGATGCCCGTGTTTTGGAGAAGGGCACAGACAGTGATGCCGTTAACAAATTCTGGAACAGAATGAGGAGAGATGGATGAGCAGCCTGCAAGTTTATTTTCAGACATAATGAGTATAGGATGCCCATGGGACAACAATACGCAAATGTCCAGTAGAAGTTGTCAAAGCAGGTCTAGAGTCATATGAGGGGCAGGGCTTGCTGATACAGGTTCAGAAGTCATCAGTTGAGAGATGGGAATTACAATCACCAGGCTGGATGAGACTGGCTACAGGGAGTATGTGTAAGTGGAACAGAAAAGACTAATAACGGAACTTGATTATATACGGTTTCACATTATTCCTTACAATTTTACTTGGTCATGAAAAAGCATAAACTTTCCTATAAACTACAGGTCCCTATCTTTTACTTCTTTTATAAAGAGTAGTTGTTAAGAGCAGAAAACAACAAAATTCTATAAACCAATTATCCTTCAATTTTAAAAAATAAGTAAAATCAGATTAAAAAAAAAAAAAAGAGCATAAATTCTCAGACAGACAGGCCTAACTCTGCCACTAGGAGCTCAGAGATCATGGGCAAATTTCATAATCTCCCTGAGCCTCAGTTTCCTTATCTATATAACAAGGATATCACTGTAACCACCATTATGGCTTTTATGAGAATCAGACATGATGCATGTAAAGTGTTTCGCTCAGGGTCTGGCACAGAGAAAGTACTCAATACATGTTAGCTACTATGATGGTGGCCATGGTGAATCCTCCAACTCTGGCCATATGACAGGACCTTAATAAATACTGGCTGTATTGTTCTATGTTTCTAACATCTATTTTAATTTCTCAATGAATCACTCATATAAAGAGTATTTTGGGGAAAAAAAGCATTTTGTTGATTTGAGTAAAGCATAATTCACTATGTAATAAAAATATAGACTGTGTGAGCACAAGGAATTATATTCAGTATTCTGTAATAAATCATAACGGAAAAGAATAAGAAAAAAAGTATGTATATATATATGTATATATATACATATATGTATGTGTGTATGTATCTGAATCACTTTGCTGTATACCAGAAATTAGCACAACATTGCAAACCAACTATATTTCAATTAAAATATATAAAGAGAGAGACTATATAATTATATGCATGTAATTATTTAAAGAATTTATTTGAGAAGTTGCTGCATTTAAAGAAACTGCATTCTTATATCTTTCCCTGTGAGTATTAATAACAACCTGCTGTCTCTGATCCTTCCCAACTTTAAACATCTCAAGAATCCATGAACAAAAATAAAACAACACCCTAAGCTTCCTAATCATCCATTACAGTAAAGGATGAAAATGTTAGGACAGAAATAAACAAGGTATCTTTAAAACTTCCACAGTTTATGGCTCCATTACTCCACGTATCAAACTGTACCATAGTTAGTCACATGTGAGTGTGTTTCTTCCCCATAGATTTGTAGGTACCTTGAAGTCAAAATGTGTTGTTTTCATTACTGTATCTTAGAACCCAACTCAATATTTAGCATGCAGTAGTGTTCTGAATGAATGAATAAAAGAATGAACAAACAAACAAAAGAAGTCAGGAGCATGCAGGACAGCAAAAAGGATAATTTGGATTGAACAAATAAGGAGGCAGGGCCAGATGATCTCTGCAGTCCCTACTGGTCCAGCTGATGATAAGCCTATGGTTGATGGATCTTTTTAATATTGGCATTTCATATGTCCACTGTCATTGATAATGAAAATCTGTCAACTGAATAGAAACAAATGACACAGAAAACAGGCTTTGTTTCAGTTGTTGCTGTTTTTATGAAAAAACAATTTTAAAAATAAAAAATCCAGTCCCTTGAAAAAAGCCTAAAAGAAGAGCATTACATTTGCTTCCATTTCCTTACAATAAGGAGGCTAAAAAAGACAGGGCAGAGCTTTGACAAACTTGGTGATGAGGACTAAAACTGCTGCAGGAGAGCCTGTGAATATCCCGGCCTTTTCAGAAATCTACTATAAAGCAAAGATCCCTTCCTATGTCCTATATCACCACTGGGCAGCACAGAGTGGAATTCGAAGGACCTGGGATTGAATTACAGGTCCATTATTTACTCTGACCTTGTAAAATGATGACAAGAATGTCTGCCTCATAGGTATGAAAACAATGACGTCCACACTGGTTGTCTACAGGGTCTATCCTGTCACATCTAGGCTCTAGATAAAATTGCTTCCATTTATTTTCTTCTTACAAAAGTCCCTTTTTCCATATGCTATTATGAAAACAGAACATCAGTGCCAGTCTTCCTGAGTCAAAGAGCAGAAGTCATGATCTATACAGCACAGGAGAAAGTAAATTTATTAAAATCTCTGATAGGACAGAAGGGGTACAACTTATCACCTCTGCACCAGAGAAGATGACTAAGCTTGTTGGTTAAAGCAATTATTCAGGAGTGCAGGCGGCAGAAAACAAGGAGCAGCCAACACCTAACACTGGCTGGCAAGGAGACAGATTAGCTGATGTTTTTGATTCTGAAAATGGGTCACTGTATCCCCAGCAGTAACCTCGGAATTCTAATGACTGCAGAACTCAGTGAGTGACACAGAGAATGCTGACCAGAGAACAGAGCAGTGGGGATGAAAACAATGAACCTTGGTGGTTCTGTCTACATTAGTATCACATAATTTACAAAGTGGGAAATCATTTTGTTTCTAGCAAGTATGGAAGGTCCCAAAATAGTATTCTCCTGAGTTCTCACATCCTCATCCCTCTTAAAATTACTAACTGGTGACAGTAACACACAGCAACAGGCTAGGAAGTCAATGACCTGGGTTGAATTCCTGGCTTATGCCTCATTACTTTAACTTCTTTGAATCTTTACTTCCTCAGTATTAGTTAGATGAGGTTGGGCCACCTACCTCTGAAGGATCCTCCAACACTAAAATGCCAAGTTTAGGAGTGCTTTGATTTGTAAACAAACTTTAGTTTTATTTTATTGGCAACATCAATCTTATATTTCTAGAATTTATTTTTAATCTTATATTCAATTTAATTATATTTTAATTTAATCTCATATTTTTAGCTTTACATTATCTCACTGAAAAAATACAGGGGCACATATATGATCTTATTTTTTCCAAGAAGATGAGAACAGCAATTATTAACTAAGACCTAGAGGTAAAGATGATTTGTCCAAAAGCCGCCCTAATTATTCTGGGATTTAGAAATGCAGTCATTTTTTAAAAGGCAAAACGAATAGGTCCAGGGTAAAACAGTGAAATAGAGATATTCTTAAAATTCTTGTAACTTTAAAACATTTGGTGATGAAATGGGCCCTATCACCTCTGACACAGGTGTGAACAATGCTCAGTTGCATTACGAGGCAGGCAAAGAGTAGGACCCTCTGATCCATCAAGCCTCAATTCAAATGCCACTCTCCCTTCAAAGACCTTTCAGGACCTCTGCTCATCCCACCCTTCTCCATTAGAATTACTGTAAATCGAACTCCACTGACCTTCCACAGCACTTTTTATCAGGAAGTTTTATATTTTATAGCACATACACCTTGCGTTCAGGATTACAAATGCACGTTTTATCTCCTTTAAGGGCATCATATTGCTTGTAATAATAAACACTCGTAAAATAAATGATTCTCCAGAAAAACTGGCTCTCAATGTTTTTTAACTATTAATAGAATGTATAGAAATAGTTTACATTGTGACTCAGTTCAGTTCAGTCGCTCAGTCCTGTCCGACTCTTTGTGACCCCATGAACTGAAGCAGCCTTCCCTCTCCATCACCAGTTCCCAGAGTTTGCCCAAACTCATGTCCATTGAGTCAGCAATGCCATCCAATCATCTCATCCTCTGTCATCCCCTTCTCCTCCTGCCCTCAATCTTTCCCAGCATCAGGGTCTTTTCCAATGAGTCAGCTCTTAGCATCAGGTGGCCAAAGTACTGGAGTTTCAGCTTCAACATCAGTCTTTTCAATGAACACCCAGGACTGATCTTTAGGATGGACTGGCTGGATCTCCTTGCAGTCCAAGGGACTCTCTAGAGTCTTCTCCAACACCACAGTTCAAAAGCATCAATTCTTCGAGGCTCAGCTTTCTTTAGAGTCTGACTCTCACATCCATACATGACTACTGGAAAAACCATAGCCTTGACTAGATGGAACTTTGATGACAAAGTAATGTCTCTGCTTTTTAATATGCTGTCTAGGTTGGTCATAACTTTCCTTCCAAGGAGTAAAGCGTCTTTTAATTTCACGGCTGCAGTCACCATCTACAGTGATTTTGGAGCCCAAAATCACTGCTTCCACTGTTTCCTCAGATATCTATTTGCCATGAAGTGATGGGACCAGATGCCATAATCTCAGTTTTCTGAATATTGAGCTTTAAGCCAACTTTTTCACTCTCCTCTTTCACTTTCATCAAGAGGCTCTTTAGTTCCTTTTCATTTTCTGCCATAAGGATGGTGGCATCTGCATATCTGAGGTTGTTGACATTTCTCCTGGCAATCTTGATTTCAGCTTGTGCTTCTTCCAGCCCAGCGTTTCTCATGATGTACTCTGCATAGAAGTTAAATCAGCAGGGTGACAATCTACAGTCTTGACATACTCCTTTTCCTATTTGGAACCAGTCTGTTGTTCCATGTCCAGTTCTAACTGTTGCTTCCTGAACTGCATGCAGGTTACTCAAGAGGCAGGTCAGGTGGTCTGGTATGCCCATCTCTTTCAGAATTTTCCACAGTTTATAGTGATTCACACAGTCAAAGGCTTTGGCATAGTCAGTAAAGCAGAAATAGATGGTTTTCTGGAACTCACTTGCTTTTTTGATGATCCAGAGGATGTTGGCAATTTGATCTCTGGTTCCTCTGCCTTTTCTGAAACCAGCTTGAACATCTGGAAGTTCACACTTCATGTATTGCTGAAGCCTGGCTTGGAGAATTTTGAGCATTACTTTACTAGCGTGTGAGATGAGTGCAATTGTGTGGTAGTTTGAGCATTCTTTGGCATTGCCTTTCTTTGGGATTGGAATGAAAACTGACCTTTTCCAGTCCTGTGGCCACTGCTGAATTTTCGAAATTTGCTGACCTATTGAGTGCAGCACTTTAACAGCATCATCTTTCAGGATTTGAAATAGCTCAACTGGAATCCCATCACCTCCACTAGCTTTGTTTGTAGTGATGCTTCCTAAGGCCCACTCGACTTCACATTCCAGGAAGTCTGGCTGTAGTGAGTAATCACACCATTGTGATTATCTGGGTCATGAAGATTTTTGTATAGTTCTTCTATGTATTCTTGCCACCTCTTCTTGCCACCTCTTCTTAATATGGTTAGTTTCATACCATTTCTGTCCTTTACTGAGCCCATCTTTGCATGAAATGTTCCCTTGGTATCTCTAATTTTCTTGAAGAGATCTCTAGTCTTTCCCATCCTTTGTTTTCCTCTATTTCTTTGTACTGATTGCTGAGGAAGGCTTCCTTATCTCTCCTCTATTCTTGTATATAAATGAAGCAAGTGTTTCACAAATACTTGCCTTAATCAAGTTAAGATATATTCTGATATTATCTATTCTTTCCTATTTTAGTTTATTTCATTCTTTTTAATAATGGTAGCAATTGACTATGTTGCTATTTATGAAAACTCTAATGAATCTCACCCTACAGTTTGAAAATTAGCGCTCTAGGAGAGTTACTGAAGAAATGTTTACAGGAAGATCCATTTTAGTGCATGAATACCCCAAAGCCATTCACAGTTTACTTCCTGCCTTCTTATAGATGCTGAAAAGCTAAATACTTATCTTCCCAGGCTCCCCTGCAACTATGCACAGCCGTGACCCATTTTTGGTAAATGAAGTGTACACACAGTCATTGGAGTGCCTTTACGAACTTTTTTAAAAGGGCCAGATTCTCCTGCCATGCCCCTCAGTCCTTCTTCCCCTTTTTCTTGTCTAAAACGTGAAGATAACACACAGAAGTGTGATGGTACCTATTCATAGCACAAGAACAAGACTACATGGACTGTAAGAAAAGGAACCCAAGTGCACTGTGACATCACCAAGCCATCAGATCATCCACAGGGTGTCCATTGCAAATATT
Organism: Antilocapra americana; assembly: GCA_007570785.1. Lineage (NCBI taxonomy): Eukaryota > Metazoa > Chordata > Mammalia > Artiodactyla > Antilocapridae > Antilocapra > Antilocapra americana. Next base: position 1,361,941 of record ML662436.1, read on the forward strand.
TTATCATGTGAGATGAATAACATCCTTACTTGCTGAAGCCACTGTTAGGATTTTGGTTATTTACAGCTGAACATATTCCAAAATGATCCTATACTCAATAACCATTTCTGGCCTCAATGATCCTCCATGGGAGGTAATATTTTTTTTTTAAAGAGAGGGTATCTTTTCTGAAACTTTTTATGGAGGGCCTCCAACATTTTATTTATACAAGCAAGGCTTTGGAGATCTCCAGTATGGAAAATGCTGAAAGTGATCAGTTCATAGAAAAGAATTCTATTTTGTAAAAATTTAGATTGTGTATTAATTTCATCCCTAGACACAGTACGTCACTGAACATACCACAAAGAACAGAACTCTAAGAAGCTTACAATGGTGCAAGAAGAAAAGAGGTAACAGGTCTGTACAATATTACAAGATAAATGCTGTGAAGGTGCCACCAGGGCACTGGGAGGGCACCAAGATGAGACAGAAAGGGTTCATATGCCTTTCAAAGTGTCACAGACATAAAAAAACTAGCAAATTTTGCTCAAGTGTCTTAGCAACTTCACTTCTCCTCTAAAATGCATTGAAAAGGATTATTTATGATGGAATAAATGCGGAGAAATATCTTCCCGTGATCTCCAGTGAAACCCTTCTATGATCCCTAAAAATGTCCCATGGAAAAGAGCTTCAGTTTTTTCAATTAAATCTCCAAATAGCTTTTCATAAACTAGGAGAAAGACTTACTGCCTGTCATCTCACATCACACTTATTTTGCATTTGTCATTTAAACTGGTGCCATTGCGGCTGTCCAATGTTCTATTTTAGTACTTTGAAAGGGCCAACAACCAAAGATAACTGATATTTTTATTCATCATCACTCACTAGAACAATAGACAGCAGATTGACCAGAACAGTGAGACCACAGATGTTGTCAAATAAAAAAATATAAAGATAAAAACTTAAAAGAACACATACTACAAACCAGGATTTTTATTATTATAGTGACTTACTGAATTAAATCAAGCTATTAGAGCAAAGTCCACATTAAGATCTCAGTGACCTCAATACCATGGTTTCAGCATTGCAATCAGACTCAGAACTGGTAGACAGACCTGCTGAAGTTTATCTGGGATTTTTTTTTTTTGGTCTTAGACCCAACACCTTTACTCACACATTTTCAAAATCAGTAATTGAGTCTAATTACTGAAACTGAAACTAACCTAAAAAACCAGTAACTCAATACAAATAAACATTATGTCTAATCCCCAGCCAGTCAGAAGAAATGGGTGTGAGGAAAAGTATGTGTTGTGCTCAGTCGCTCAGTCATGTCCAATTCTTTGCGGCCCCACGGACAGCAGCCTGCCAGGCTCCTCTGCCCATGGGATTTTTCAGGTAAGAATACCAGAGTTGGTTGCCATTTCCTTCTCCAGGAGAGAGAAGAAGGATCATGTCAAACACAAATTTCAAGCAATATGGTTTAGACGCAAGTTCTGTTAGTTCATGAGTGTCCTTTTTTTTCTGAAAGAAAACAGAAAGTTCTGAAGAAGGTTTAGGAAAGCAGGACAACTGGCAAATTGTCATGCACACACCGTCACTGTCTTCTCTAACTATAAATTCTCCAGCTGCTTTTTATCACTCTTGTGTTAAGGCTGCCATTCAGAACCATGAAAAATTCACTTCTTAGGACAAACTGAATATCTTAAACTTTCAAAATAACTTACATTTGGGGTGTTACTTTCCACTTTTATTCACCTGTTTAAGATTTTCTCTTTATCCCCCGTACTTTGCAATGTCACCCCAGGAAGCTTCAGGGTGGGCTGACCAGCATCTATAGTGCTGAGTGCTCAACAGGCCTTCCAGTATGAAAACTCACGGCTTCCAGTGCTGTCTGGGAAACTGTTCTGAAGTATTTCTTTGATGACACCCTCCCTTCCATTTCTCCCTCTTTGTGGATTTCCTGTGATTGGGATGTTGGGCCTCTAGTACTGATATTCTTTTTTTTATTTTCTATCTGTCTGTTTTCTCTACTGTCTGGGAGCTTTCTTCAATTTTATCTTTCAAACCTTTTAATTATATTTAAAAATTTACCTATGTTATTTTGTCTTTTTCATATTTAATTTTGAAATACTTAATTTTAAATTTATGAGTTGAAAAATTTTACAGAGTTCATACATACCTTTCACTCAGCTTTCCCTAATGTCCACAATGTATACGAACACAGTACAATTAGCAAAACCAGAAAATTAACACTGGCATCAACTAAACTACTGACCTCACTCAAGTTTCACAATCTTTCCCCTAATGACTCTTCTCTGGCTCAGGATCCAACCCAGGATCCCACATTATAGCTACTTGACTCCTCTCATCTGTGACAGGGCCTTAGTCTCCCCTTGTCTTTCATGATCTTGACACTTGGGGTGAGTATTAGTCAATAGCATTTTGCATAACCTCTCAATTTGAGTTTGATATTTTCTGATGATTGGATCAAGTATGCATTTTTGGCAAAAATAGGAAGAAGTGATGTTGTGTCCTTCAACGTGCACTGTACTAAGGATACTGATATATTGCAGTTTTGATGGTGTTAATCTTTTTTTTCTTTTTGCTGTTCTGGATCTTTGTTGCTGAGTGTGCAGGCTTTTCTCTAGTTGTGGAGAGTGGGGGCTACTCTCTAGTTACGGTGTTCTGGCTTCTCATTGTAGTGGCTTGTCTTTTTCTGGAGCACTGACTCTAGGGGGCACAGGCTCAGTGGCTGCAGCTCCCAGGCTCTAGAGCACAGGCTCAGTGGTTGTGGCACACACACAGGCTTAGTTGTCCGAGGTATGTGGGATCTTCCTGGATCGGGGACTGAACCCATGTCTCCTGTGCTGGCAGGCGGATTCTTTACCACTGAGCCACCAGGATGCCCAATGCTCTTTAAATATTATGCCCGTTGCCTCCATTCAAAGTTCACATACACAGTTGGCAAGTTTCACCAACTGTCTCTGGTGCCACCCAAGGCACTTTTATCTTAAGTTGCACAGCCTGAGTGAGAAAACAGAGCTTGACCTTAAATATGACTTGTGCTTTTCCAGCAAATAGAGTATTTGTGCTTTCCCACAAGGACAACCTTCACAGCTCAATGGCGTCCATTAAATATTCTCAGGTTCTTGCACAGCCCAAATGAGATCTGATTATTAAAGACCAAGCTATTATAGAGGAACCAAGAAAAAGGAGGAAAAAAGAATAATGATTTCTCTTACTGTACCGATAAGCCAGCCTGCTATTTGCTTTAGGAAACTATGTGACCTGCTCTGACTATAAAACAGCTCTCTTATGGCTGATGAGAAAACTCCCACACAGCTAACACTGAAAAGGTTTGCCGACTGGAATAAATAAATCAATCTTGCCAGTCTAGGAACTTTCCAAATATACTATTCAGTTTGACAGTGTCAGAAAGGTTGAGAAAGTATAGATCTCCCTCGATAAGAATAAGTGCTTTTAAATACAAGAAGTCTCCAGAGTTTTGTCTTATAATTCTGTACAGTAGGATTTACTCTTGGGGCATGAACTTCATGTCTCCTCTCACTGTGCTTTTGGCTGTTTATGGTTTATAATTCTGAAGATCCCATGGGCCTTTCCCAACTCTTGCAGGAGTCTAAAGGACAGAAAGTGTTTGGCTTGAAGATGTGTGATTTTTAAGGGTTTGGCCTGGGGATAAATGAGATGTGATAGAGCTTTAAAAAGATAAGAAGCCAGACTTGCAGGAATAGTCAGTCGCTACATCCAGACTCCCAACTGGGAGACCAGAAAGGATGCTACCGAGAAAAACATCCTAAGTGCCATTTCACCCCAGCCTGCAAGTCATTCAAGAGAGACCAAGGTCTAACATAATAACTTCCACATACACCCAGCAACTTTCCAGGGTTTTAATGAGGACAAGAGCTTGGGGATGGAAAAAAGATTCTGAAGGAAGTCAGATGTCACAAGAAGGATTACTTGGAAGCACTTGCCCAAAGTTCAGGAAGAAAGAATTAGATTTTCCGGGGATGGGTTTGCAGAGTGTCAGGAGTGGAAAGAAGAGAGTAGGATCAGATGTAATATACATCCAACAGACATCATAGATACTCCACATTTAGAAATGGATTCTAGCTAATATTCAGACTTAATAAACTTTGACAGAAGACAAATGAATTAATAGTCAGAAAGGATGCTGTCCCTTCACAACCTAGGTTTGCTGTATGAAAGGTATCAGATTATAGTAATAATAATAAATAACTAATAACCAACACTTCACATAAAGTTTATTATGTTGGAGGCAAGTTCTCAATCTATAAACTCACTTCTATTACCCATCTAATACTCACACAACCAGATGAGGTAGGTCCTTTAACGACAGTTTAGTAGGTCCTATTATTTTATTAGAAATGAGAACAGATTTTTACTTTATCAAAAGTCAAAATAACTAGATGCTCATAATAACTACCTTAAAGAGTCCTTTGAAAGATCAATAATACTTCAGGCAAATATCTTCTATTTTATAACAAAAGGCATAACTTGGGAACAGGCAGTTTTATTTACTTAGTTTCAATGTTCTTACTTGGCATTCTTGCAACATCATTGTTGCTCTCTGCTTTTAGTGAAAACACAGAACTCAAGGAGGGCATTCCACTGAGAATCCCAAGTTACCAAGGCTGTGAGCAAAGTGAAGACTTGAAATTGCTAAGTGAACAATCCAAAGAGAATTTCTTCTTTCTTTTGATAGTGAATTAAGGATAACATAGAAAGATTATAGCTATTGATTGGTGTAAGAATTATGGACAAGCCTAGAGATGTCTCCTCTTTTCTTCTAGCTTAGGCAATGCTGAGTTTACAAAAGACAAAGAATAAAAAAATCTAAAAGCAAGACTTCTACTTGAACATGGACTCTCACAACTTAGACTTTGCCAGCAGTTCTGTTGTTCTTTAAGGATTAGTGTAATGAAATGATTAGTCACATACAGAACCCATATTTATCTTGTGCACGTAAAAGTAATCATTTAGGGGGAGAGGAACACAAAACCGCTTCTTCTTCTTACAGTGTACCCTCATTTTGAGTTCTTCAAACCAGAATCTGGGAAGGAAAGGCCCAGTTAAGATCTTCTCAGAGGTCTCCCGCTCTAAGTTAGTTAACACCTGCTTCTATTCTAGAAGTGGCCCATCCTACTGTGGTCCAGACTCTCTTGGGTTTGAGTTTAGCCAGCCAGCCAGCTGTACTGGAAACTCTCAAGCACGGCTGAAGTGCCCCATGCTAGGGGCTGCCTGATTAGGTGCCTAGTGATCTAGTGCTCCTCCTCCCAATGGCTAATTCGTTGTGTGTGTGTTTTTCTTTATCTTTTTCTACTCTTCTGCTTATTCCATTGCCATATCCTTTAAGCCATGAATGTATATCTTTAATACAGTCCATCTGGTATAGCTCTCTTCCTCAAGAATGCAATGCAGGGCTAGGTTGAGAAACAAATGGAGGAGTCCAATTAGATACAGTTTTGCCTCCGGGGAGTTAGGTAAGAGGAACTTCTTTAAGACTCTGACCTTTTAATCATCCACTTATTCCACAAATAGTTACTGAGTTCCAACCATCAGTCAGGCACCCTGCTAAAAGCTAGGGATAGAATGGTGGTGAGTGAGTAGAAACACATGCAGGGCCTGACTTCGTGACACTGAAGAACAGACAGGAAAAGAGACCTTCATAAACAGTCAACCACATAAATGTAAATCTGCAACTGTGGTGACTGCTGTGAGAGGTACAAACCTTAAGAGCATAAAGGAAAAATGTGTTCTAGTAGGAATGTTCTAGAAGGCTTGCCTGAGGAAGCAATGGCTGGGGCTGAGGGCTACAGGCAGAGAGAACCAAGAGCCCTGATGAGGAAGGGGCTCACTGGGCAAGTGTGAAGCCGAAAGCAAGACCCATGGCTGGAGGAGAGACAAGGAGGGATCCAGGAGAGCTGGAAAAGGCAGGAGGGGCCCGATCCAACAGACTGAGCTAAGTGGCTCTGACCTTCCAGCAAGCAATGGGAAACCAAGAGGGTTTTCAACAGCAGGTGATGACTCGGGTTTGCAGGAAATTCAGATCCAACAAAACCCCACATATAATCCTCACACACTCACCAATTAAACTCTTCAGCTCTGGACTCTGCTCACAACACCACCAAAAGGGTCATCCATCCAAATACATGATGTAACTGTTTGGTATGATAGAAAGAACAGTCGACGAGGAGTTTTGTCTGTTTGGGGACAATGAACCAGACACTGCATTTCTTTAGGATGTCCCTTTGTTTCTTTCTGCCTTTTTAAATAAGGAGGTGGGCACTGGACTATCCAGTCCATTCTGGTTCTTGGACTCTGATTAGAAAAAGGAAAAAAAAAAAAAGATACACTTTAAAAAACTCAGGTGGACAATAAACGTGAAAAGGATGCTAATAAGCATACACAATTAGAGGAATTAAACTGTGTTCAATTGGCACAAAATCACTGCTGGCAAGAATGTGGAGCAACAGGAACTTATACTATTAAATAGGAGTGTAAATAGCTACAACCACTTGGCAGAACAAATTCGGCAGTATCTGGAAAAGACTGAAAATGTACATAGCCCATGACTTAGCAATTCCACCCACAGATACCAGCCCTAAATAAACTTTCACACATGGAAAGTTATGCACAAGGAAATATATATGAGAATAGTTACAGCAGTATCATTCTCTAAAAAAGTAGAAAGAGCCTAAATCTCAGCTAGAGAGATGTAGTATATTCACAAACAAGAAAACTCTATAGCAGTGGACATGAATGAGGTGGAGCAATGCATTCAATTTATACTAACAAGGATATATCTCATGAACAAAACTGAGTGGAATAAAACTGAAAAGGATACAGTTGACATGAGATCTTTATATAATGCTTAATACATATATATAATGATACTAAATACTGTTTAAAATTATATAGTAATATATTCATTTTTTATAAAAGTACAATTACATGGAAAAACAAGTCACCTTTGGAGAAGGGAGGGAAATATGATCACAGGAAGAGCTTTAAGTCCTTTTGTAATATTTTAACAGCTTCAAGTGGGTGGTGAATACATAAGATAATTACGGTAAATTCCCTACATACAGGTTTCCCTGGTGGCTCACTGGTAAAGAATTCCCCTGCAATGCAAGAGATGTGGATTCATCCCCTGGGTCAGGAAGATCCCCTGGAGAAGGAAGTGGCTACCCACTCCAGTATTCTTGTCTGGGGAATTCCACGGACAGGGGAGCCTGGTGGGCCTACATATAAACCTTCAAGTTATGAACTTTCAAAGATGCAAATATGCCCCTGTATGCCAGCTGCTGTATTGTACTACTGTACTTTCCAAGGTACTGTACTATAAGATTTAAAATGTTGTCTTTATCTTTTGTGTTGTTTTTAATATGTTATTTGTGTGAAAAGTATTACAAACCTATTATAGTGCAGTACTATATAGTCAATTGTGTTAGTTGGGTACCTATGCTAACTTTGCGGGAGTTACAAATTGGACTTATAAACATGCTCTCAGAACGGAACTCATTCATATGTGTGTGACTCACAGTATTATGTTATCTTTATGCCTTTTTGTGTATAAAAAATGTTTAACAACAACATAAAGGAAAAAAAAGGGGGGGAGGAAGAAAAACTTCTTTTCTAAATCAGATGTGTCAAAACAGCAGAATATGGTTACATATATACAGATACAGCCTTGAGAAGAAAAGGAGTTGGGCCCAGCTTTGAACCAGGAAGTGAGAGACCTGGGCATGGAGGTGCCCATAGCTAACCATGCTCCCCTGAGTACATCCTCAAAGCACTCCAGGTGGTAGTTGCCTCATCTGGAAAAAAGGAGGTTGCAACAGATGATGCCTACGGTCCTTCCTTTCTAGATCTAAAATCTCATAGCTTTCTACTATACACCCCCCCTCCTCCCCAATTTCAACATGGGCTCTGGCAACTGGCGACAGAGGGACAAAGTCCTGATTTTCCCCACTCAGATCATTTGTACTCTAAATTAAGGTTTTAAAACTTGTATTTACTTATTTATCTATAAAATAATACATTTTTATTCTCTTGCTCACACCTGATATGTGTATGAGTCGGACAGAGCTGCTGAAACAGTACTACAGACTGGTTGGCTTGAATCATGGAAATTTATTTTCTCACAGTTTTGGAGGCTGGAAGTCCAAGGTCAAAGCAGGGCTGGGTGCTTCTGAAGGTCTCTCCCTTTGGCTTGTAGACGGCTGCTTTTTCCCTGTGTTTTCATTGTTTCTGTGTGTATCTGTGTCCAACTTTGCTCTTCCTAAAAGGATAGCAATCATTACTTTGCCGACAAAGGTCCATCTAGTAAAAGCTATGGTTTTTCCAGGAGTCATGTATGGATGCGAGAGTTGGACCAGAAGAATTGATGCTTTTGAACTGTGGTTTTGGAGAAGACTCTTGAGAGTCCTTGGACTGCAGAGATCAAATCAGTCAATCCTAAAGGAAATCAGTCCTGAATATTCATTGGAATGACTGATGCTGAAGCTGAAGCTCCAATACTTTGGCCACCTGATGTGAAGAACTGACTCATTTGAAAAGACCCTGATGCTGGGAAAGATTGAAAGCAGGAGGAAAAGGGGATGACAGAGGATGTGATGGTTAGATGGCATCAGTGACTCGATGGACATGAGTTTGAGCTCTGGGAGCTGGTGAAGAACAGGGAAGGCTGGCGTGCTGCAGTCCATGAGTGGCAAAGAGTCGAACATAAGCGAGTGACTGAACTGAACTGAATCATACTGGATTAGGGCCCACCCTCATTTCAGCTTAATTATCTCTGTAAAGACTTTATCTCCAAACAGTAACATTCTGAGATACTAGGGGTCAGGATTTCAACATATGAATTTCAGTGGGGGACATAACTCAGCCCATAACAACAGGAAAGATGTAAATCTTCCTAATGATAGGTTTGTGGAAAGAAGTAGCAAAAATTTACTAACTTGCCACTAATTTAAATTTGCTAGCTACTATTAACTGATATAACTATAACTGTTTACTTCTTGTCACTAAAATGTCACACATTTTCATAATTAACCTGGAGACAATTTTTACATAGGACTCCTCTTGCTCAAAATTGAGTAAATCAATTATGAGATTTAACTATTTGTGACATCCAAGCAAGGTTAGTTCTGACATTAAAATTGAAAAACTATATCTTTGGGGACTTCCCTGGCAGTCCAGTGGTTAAGACTCTACATTTCCAATGCAGGGGGCAAGGGTTCAATCCCTAGTCAGGAAACTAAGATCCCACGTATGGATGGTGCGGCCAAAAAGAAGAAGAAGAAAAAGCTATGTGTTTTAAGAAAAACTCATTCATTTTCTAGAAATAATTTGGTTGGAAAAACACCACCCAACTGGTTTCCAAGAACTAACATCTGGTGCCAGAAATTACATACACATATGATTTCTCCAGTGTATTATTTCAACAGGCTCTTCTAATGGAGACACATGACCACTTCATAGTTAGGCCATAGCAACACATATGGCATTATATGATGTGTAGTCGGCCAGTTTGTACCACTTCCAGCGTCCTGCTCACTTAATTTAGCCCAGTGAGTGACAAATTGAACTCTGCTGGCTTGGCCTACAGAAGTCTCAATGTCTGCTAACCCACACAGAGCCTCCTTTCTTGAGCCTGTAGTCACAGGAAAGAGAGCCAGGTCTCATTAGGGTGAAACCATCAAAGAACACTGGGAGTCATGGAAACTGGCCATTTCACAACAGTGGATATGCCAAAACCTTAAATGGCCAGTGTGGGCAGCTGAAGGACACTATTCCTTAAGCCACAGACATGTCTATTATTCATTTGAGGAAACTGTGGTTTTGCCCAAGTCATAGTTACATCAAAGACAGGTGAGTGCCTCATCAAAACATGTCCTCCAAGAGCAGATATTTAAAAGATCCAACTTCATCTGGAAAAATAAGGAGCCAGAGGAAACAGAGAACAGCAAATTAATGTCAGATTCTGGTCCTAAAAATGACACTTGAATAAGGTAATCACGAGTAGACGACAGAAGTCCAACAGACCCAAAGTCTTCCATGTGACAGTGGTACCTATAGTACTCCTGAAAGATGAAGGTCCAAGTCCTCAAACCAGACTTTGATGATCCAGACAGAGGACCTATATGTTCACATGAAACTAAACAGCTGCCTGTTCCTCAATGAATGGTCACCAGATCTACACAAATGCTGTTTCTAATAATTAACAGAGCAGAAATTTCAGCAGAGAGTTCACGCTGTTTACCTTGGTAAAGAATAGCTAATGGTGGCAGCATCAAGTTTAAATGTGGAGGTCGCCTGGGAAACAAGTTGTTGACCCCTGGGAATTATCCTGTTGACACCTTAAGTTCTCACTGCTGTTAAGTGGAAGAAATGTTAATCATACCAGATATTAAAAATGAAGCAACGGTGTTCTAAACCTGTGACAACTGGAATTATTCTTAAAGTGGGTCAGAATAAGCCTCAGTAATTAATATTGTTTTTAAAGCTGATCACATTTTGTAAAACTCTACAAAAGACCATAATAATATTTACTTACATTGTTACCAAAGCAGTATAAGCATATGCATACATAAAGAGTTAACATCATTGAACTTATATCATCATATGTGAAAATGAAAACCTTCAAAAATTTTTCAAAGTTTCATATATGAAAAATCAGGCAGATTTTACAACCTGTCCATAGCAAAATCCATCACATCACTCCACCAGAGAAAACCCTTGAGTCCTTACTGTTTTTCACATTAGGCTTTAGATGCCAGATAATTTTACTTCAATTTCAAAGAAACTGTACTATGCACTCTACATATGCTGCAGTAAAACATTTGTCAAGTAAATGTGCAAAGCTAGCTTAAGCACCAGAACTTCAAACCAGAAAGTCTAAATTCACTGCATTTGCCAAAGGGCATTTTGAAAATATTTTAAAGAAGCAGCAAAACCCAGCAAGGCCCTTATGGTTTTAAAAACTTCTTTTTAAAAACTAAACATACATATAAATGTTTTCATTTTAGGGTTCTTTTTTGAATTTTTTTCATTTTATGGTTCTGGAGGAGAAATTTAAGTGTTGGTTTATATAATGTTAACAAATGAGGGGAGATTAGGTCAAACAGATAATTCTTTAAAATAACCACCAACTAAAAATCACACCAAAAATGAAAACTCTACTTCTCTAAAATTAATAACAGCAATCCCTCCATCCAATTCTCTGTCACTTCATTTTTTACCTCCAAACATCTCTAACAATTTCTGACCTCTCTGTATTTACAGGTCATTGATCCATACCTTTTTCACCATGATTCACTCTTTTCTTGTCCTCAGATTTCTCTCAGTCAGTTTTGATCCGTGGTCTAGCATAACCATCCTTGCATACATCTTCACCTCACTAGCGCCTTTTCTCATTTCATCCTATTCATCTTTTGAAACACCAAACCCAGCGAAACCCAATACTCACCTCTTCCATAACTGTCACCCAGTGCTTTTGAACGTGGCTAGAGAAATACAGTCAACTAGAATTGACTGGTCAAACTTTCAATTCACAATCATGAACCTCAAGCAGCAGAGTTCCTAGTGTGGTCAGACAATCCAAACATATACCATACCATCCACTCTTCCACTGTCTGGAGCAACCATTGCATACCTTCCCCCTCTGCTCCAACTCCAACAGGGTCTCCCCACACCATCACCCTCAGCTGACGGAATAGAGGCATCAGAGGAGAACTTCTACAGGCTCTCCCCACTGCACCAACTTACCTGCCTATAGCTGGGCCCATGTAAATTCTCTCTTCCTTCCTATTATTATGGACAATATGTCCATTTCCCTAAGACCAAACCCTCCACTCTGTGCGCTAGAACTCATCTGCTCTCTTCCACCCACTGGGAGGCAATTCTTCCCGTTCTCCTACACCATTAAATTTCCACTTTACTTGGACATCCACTGGCACATATGGGAGCACATAAACAAACATACTGTATTTTCGACCTTAAATAGCTTTCTTGACTCTAGTTTTCCTTTATAGTTTTGGTTCCATTTCTCTGTTCCACATGACAGTAAACTCAAAAAGTTGCCTCTATTTGCTGTCTTCAGTTCCACTCCTTTTTTTCTCTTAAACCTATTCCAAACAATGTCGCAATGACCATTCCACTAAGCTGCTCTTGTCCATGTCACCAACAGTCTTCATACCCTCAAACCACTAAATCCAACGGTCAATTTGCAGTCTTCATCATCCTTGACCTCTCAGCAGCATTGGAGACAGTGGGTCGTTTCCTCCTTTCTTAAAACGCTGTCTCCTCTAGACTTCAGAACTCCATCTTTTCTATCTCACCAGAGACTTTCTCAGTCTCCATTGAGACCTCCTCATATCCCAAGCCTTTAAAGTGCTTGAGAGCTCAGTCCTTGAATCTCTTCTTTTGTAATTTATACTTATTTTCTGGGTTACTTCATCCAGCCTCATAGCTTAAGTACAGCTATACACTGGTGCTTCCCAGATACGTATTTCCACCCAGATCTCTCCCCTGAATGCAAGTCTCATGTCTTCCTCTTTGTCAAAAACTGAGCCTTTGGTCTTCCCCCTCCAAAAATGCTCCTTCTACAACCTTCCTCAGCTCAATAAACAGCAACTCCGTCCTTCCAATGGCTCACACAGAAAAATCTGGTGCTACCCTTGACTCTTCTCTTTTACCTCCCACATCCAATACATCATCAATCCTGTTCCTTCTACCTTTGAAAAGTATGAAATATATAAAAACATATTCGAAACACGCCCATTTCTCACTACTGCATTGCTATCACCAGCATACCCCCAAGATGAACGAGTCTCTCACCTGGTCTCCCTGTCCCCTCATCACTACTTTCCACACAGATGTCAGAGTAACCCGGGAAGTCAGGTTCTGGCCCTCTCTGTCAGAACCCGCCAATGACTTTCCACCCCTCTGAAGTAAAAGCAGAAGCCTCTGCAGTGACCCGCAAGGCAGCAGGCATGAGGGTATGGGCTACTTCCTCTGCCACTACTCTTCCCCTACCTATTCCATTCCAGTCACACGGTCTTGTTCCCTGAACATGGCAGGCACACTCCACCTCAGAGCCTCGCCACATGGCCTGTCCTCAACTTGGTTCATTCTTTCCCATTATAACCGCACACTATCACCTCAGGTTTAGCTCAAAAGTCACCTTCTGAGTGAGACCTCCCTGACAATTCTACTTAATGATTACAGCACTCACTATTCTCTTTTCTCTATGGAGGTCATTTCACCATCGCAGTACTGATAGTACTGATAAATTATATGTTCTTGATTTTTAGTTTATTATCTGTTTCTTTCTATAAAATATAAGTGCAGGAGAGCAGAGATTCTTGTACACAGTTAAACCCTCAGTGTGTGGAAGAGTTCCTGGCATATTATAGGGTATTTACTGAGTGAGTGAAGGAATGAATGAACATACTATCTAATTTAAACCATATATTATATTACATTTTAAATTTTAATGTAGTCTAATTTATCAATATTTTTCTTTATTATCTGTACATTTTAATGTCTTATTCAGAAATCAAATACAATTTTATGCCATTTCTTTAAAAGGAAACAGTATGGATCATAAGGGAGAGAACTGGCAAGTTGCTTTACTTTTTCCTGACTAAAGACAACATAAATAAAGCTAAGAGACAGATGGAAAGAAGACCCAAAATATACAGACTTCCTTAAAGCTGTAAAGAAAAAAAAAAAAGACAACTGAAATATGGACTACACTAATGATGAGGTAATTCACAGAAATGAGGCTCAACGGGTCAATAATTCTAAGATGCTCAGTCAAACCGCTGATCAGAAAATGCAGACTGAAACAGCCATGAAATGCTGTTTTTTTAAATAATTTTTTTGATGGGGATCATTTTTTAAAAGTCTTTATTGAATTTGTCACAATATTGCTTCTGTTCTATGTTTTGTTTTTTTGGTCACAAGGCATGTGGATCTTAGCTCCCTGACTAGGAATTGAACTCATACTCCCTGCATTGGAAAGCAAAGTCTTAACCACTGGACTACAAGGAAAGTCTCCATGAAATGCTATTTTATACTCATGAAATGAGTAAAAACTGAGTTATTTGCCAACAGTAAGTGGTGGTAAAGATGTAGATAAATCATAACTCTTCTTGTTTTTCTGGTGGATGTATATATTCATACACAAAATAAATATTTCTTTTCTTGTAAGAAAAGCAATTTTTAAGGTTTCTGGTAGATAATTCTGTGTACTAAATATAGATAAACGTACATGGAGTTATGGAATACACATAAATGAATACATATAAAGTCACTATATAAATTCTTTCTACATTTTCCTATGCTTACATTTCCAACTAAAAGACTGCAATAGCCAATGGAGTCAAGTCATAAACATTATTATGACTTGTTAGGGAAGAAAGAGAAAGTTCCTTGAGACTCAGGGATTCAAAAGAAACAAGCAGTTATTGGAAGAAAAGGTATATGTAAACCAACCCAGCTTTCAATTCATTTCAAACAGTTTTCTTTCATATACAATTTCAAAATCTCTCAGATATTTAGTAAAACCGCAAGCTATTTTTCCAACACTGGACTCAGTAACCACTACTTGAATTCAGCTAAAATTTAAGCAAACCTTTTCATGCTATGCAACCAATTTCACCTTACAAGGAGTCAAATTCAGTCTTCCAAATGATATAGTTTCAAGGTGTCTTTATTCAAATCAATTATTATGACAGCTAGTGTCCCAATTTGAGGCCTAGGAACTGCCAGCCATAGTTCATACATTACTGACAGGGAAATAGAGACCACCTGGGAAGGAAAGACCTTAGTGTTTCCACCAGGAAAAAAAAAAAAGGACATAGGGCATCAGCATTTTCTTCCAACCAATATCTAAAATAGCATTGGGCCAGAAGGCCTCTGGTTACCTAACCTCTTGAAGCATAAACAAGGTTTTCAGGATTCTGATATGGTCGCTTTGGTAGAACAAAGTGAAAGTGAAATTGCTCAGTCGTGTCTGACTCTTTGCGACCCCATGGACTGTAGCCTACCAGGCTCCTCCATTCGTGGGATTCTCCAGGTAAGAATATTGGAGTGGGGTGCCATAGAACAAGAGTATCAAAAACACTCAAAAGGTAAGGCATCACTTTGGCATGAAACCTGGCACCAGAATTCCTATTCAGGGCTTCCAGTGGAAGGACTCAGCTTCCTTATGGAGAAAGAAACCACATTTAAGGGAAGGAAAGGTAGCCTAGTTGCAGGACACACAAGGCCAGGCTCTTTATGCCTAAGGTACTCTAGCAGGCCACTCTGGATATAACAAGCTCTTTTATTTGTAAAATGGAATAATTATTTTCATCACACAATAAAGACCTCAGAAACCTCATGTGAAAATAATAAGACAAAAATGTAAATTAAAATAGTATCATGAACCTGCATAGCACTTTCTCAACAGTCACTCTCTGAGTTCCAAACATATTCCCAAATACCCACAGGCAGGTATGACTAGCTTACTTCACATCAGAAAGTGAGGGAAGGAATGAACATTTACATAAATTAGAGGCTAGCGCTATCTCCTGGTGCCTGATACACAACAGACACTCTACCAAAGCTGATTTAACACTACAAAGTAGTATTATTAGCCACATCTGAAAGATGAAAAAGGACAAAGAAAATCAAATAAACTGTCCATAGAAAAACAAACAAATACAGAAACTATTAACAAAATCCTTACGAACTGAAACTCCATCGGTCTGAAACCAAAACACTGGCTAATTCACCAACGTTAGTGCTGTCCACCAGAAACAACATGAGCAACAGATACACTTTTTTATATTTGGGTCTACTTTCTTTTCTTAATGTATTTTTAAATTTTTTATATATACATATATATTTTTTATTTTATATATATTTTTATTGAAGTATAGATGATTTACAGTGTCATATTAATTTCAGGCATAGAGCACAGTGATTCAGGTGGCTCAGATGGTAAAGAATTTGCCTGCAATGCAGGAGACCTGGGTTTGATCCCTGGGTCAGGAAGATCCCCTGGAGGAGGGAATGGCTACCCACTCCAGTATTCTTGCCTGGAGAATTTCAAGGACAGAGGAGCCTGGCAGGCTATATAGTTCATGAGGTCACAAAGACACAACAGAGCGACTAACACTTTCACATACACACATACATATAAACAGATATTCTTTTTCAGATTCTTTTCCCTTATAGGTTATTACAAAATATTGAGTATAGTTCCCTGTGCTATATATCTATTTTCCCTATAGTAGTATATATATATGTTAATCCTAATTTATCCCTCCCCAGCCCCTTTCCCCTTTGGTAACCACAAGTTTGTTTTCTACGTCTGTGGGTCTATTTCTGTTTTGTAAACAAGTTCATTTGTGTACAAATGCAATTTTTAATCTTCTAGTGGTGGTTTAGTGGCTAAGTTGTGTCTGACTCTTGCAGCCCCATGGACTGCAGCCTGCCAGGTTCCTCTGTCCACAGGATTGCCCAGGCAAGAACACTGGAGTGCGTTGTTATTTCATTCTCCAAGGGATCTTCCTGACCCAGGAACTGAACCCAGGTCTCCTGTACTGCAGGCAGATTCTTTACTGACAGAGCCATGAGGGAATCCCAATCTTCTAGCAGTTGCATCAAAAAAGTAAAAATTTATTTTAATCACATATTTTATAAACCCAGTATGTCAATATAATATCAATTCATTGTGTAATCAATATAAAAAATGATGGAAATGTTTGCTTTTTTTTTCATACTAAGTCTTTGGAATCCAGTGTACTTTACACTTATAGAACATTTTGGTTCAGACTAGCCACATTTTAGTGCTCAAGAGACACCTGTGGCTAGCAGTCATGGTGCTGAGACAGCCCGGTCTACACCACACTGATTCCGGTAAGCAAAGGGACTGTTCCTCAGGGCCCAGGACTGACAAGCGCTCTCTCCCTCACAGCTGGTGGTACCGGAGGGCCATGTTCCCTTCTTTCCCTGGGTCATGTGCCTCTCACCTGAAAACTTCCCTCTTTGGTGATTCCTTTCCTGACCCCAAAGTCACACTCCCCCTACCCCAGTCCCTCTCCTTCACCACATCCTCTTTCTTTTTCGTTCATGGCACAGATTACTAACTAAACTGTCTGTTCATTTATTTGTTCACTGTTTATTGTCCCTCTTCCTACACTAAAATTTAAGCTCCGTGACAGCAGAGCCTTTTCCACGTCGTTCATCACTGTTTCCAGAGCTGGGAGCAGTGCCCGACACATAGAAAACATTCAAAAAATATTTGGTGCACTCATCAATTACCATAGCCAAAAGGTACAAATTCTCCTTCCACCAACTAGGTAATGCATTTACCAGAGAAACAATGTCATATGGAAGTCAGCTTCTCAGACTAGCCCACCAAAGTCTACTTAACCCATAATGTAATCAAAACCTAGGAGAAAATAACAATGCACACGACAATGCCAGCAACTGGTTTAGTGAAAAGCAAAAGTTCCTCCAACGCCTAGGGCACTTTACTTCCCCAGGTCCTAGTTAAGTTCCATGGGACACAGCGGGCCTTCAATATGAATGAATGAATCCATTCTAAGAAGAAACAGAAATCAATTTCAACTACACTATGGGTTACATCATCATGGGTATGTTATCCTGGGAGTCCAACCAACAATTACAACACTGTGAAAAAGTACGTTGTAAGTGGCTTTCCCAATCCCTTGGTTTGGATAAGGTCCTTGTGCTATACATGTCTGTATTAGAAAAGACTGCTCTGGTGTCATCAGACGGAAATTCAACCCAAACTACCTTAAGCAAAGAAGGGACATTTATTATAAAGATTCTCATGGAGAACTCTAACCAGAAACCTAAACACTGCAAGATAATTCTCCCCATCTCTGGTACCCACACCTCTGAGTATCAGATTCATTTCCTCCCATTCTCTTCCTGGGGTTTCCTTCCCTCATTCAGGTCTTATGGTGACCCTAAAAGTTCCCATGCTTTCACACTCCTGCTTAGACATCCAGAAATTCCTTGGTCTTCTTGCCGCTGATCCATTTCCAAAGTTCCTGGGGAAGAAAAGGTACTGGCCCAATTCGAAAGGTGCTCATCTTTGAAACAATCAACAGTAACAACAGCACTGGTTCAAAGAGTGATTCCTAGAAAAGGAGTGCCAGGCATCAAACCCGCTGCAATCCATCACAGCTTCTCTAAATCCTGCATTTCCCCCTTCACTATATTCATCACACCTAAGTATAACTATTGATTTAAAGTTTACCTTTCAGGTTAAAGGAAGGTGGAATATGTGAGTCTCTCTTGGTCTCTATCTCTTCACCAAGAGTAGTTTCTGAAACATAGATATCCTCCAATATATTTCTGCTAAATAAATTTAACTATTTTAAAATGATATTTTAAGGTGAAGACATATAGCAAATGATAAACTCCTCATTAAGAACTTTTCATACAAGTTAGTGATAGACTGAAACTCTATCAGCCCAGGAAATAAATTCTCCTCCTTTATAAACAGACACCTGGAACAATTTGATTGGGAACCCAGTGTTGGAGACCATAAAATCCTTTAATACCCTCACCAAAACTAGTCTTGTCTGAATGACTCCTGCACACACACGAGGTGAGCTCCCTACAGGAAGTAGTGCCCACAGGCAGCAACTTAACAGCAGATATTCTATCAAGAAAAGTGATAGGGCTCAGGGAAAAAAACCTGCAAAGTGAACCCTCGGGTAACAAAAGCAGCAGGAGAACAGTGAGGGAGAGGGAAGCATCGTGTTTACAGCTTCACAAAACGGAGGATAAGCAGCCCTGTGTCTGGAGCAATACAAGCTCCTTTCACTTAGAAAGTGACCCAATTTAGCTGGCACACAAAATCCTACTTCAGCGTGAAGGTATGAACGCTTCAGGACATGCACACTTGTACTCCCAGACCTTGGTAGGACATTCTAAAGGTTGTACTTTACTGGTGATACTAAGTATTAATTCATGTACTACTCAAAACTAAAGCAAAATATCTCTAATTTGTAAAGAGGCTGAGGTATACTACTCCAAAAAAATAAAAATAACTCTCCAGAATTGTCTCTGAGGTTTATCCACATAGGTAAACTCCAGTGAAAAACTAAGTAACAAGTCCTATTTGCATAACTCTCATGGAGCACTTCCATCTGCTGTATATGGTTTGAGCAAAGGCTTGGAGGGAAGAAGTAACTTGGCATGAATCTGTTTGGCTAAAAATCGCTAAAATACTTCAGCCGAGGCCTTTGATATTAAACCTATTGTTCTCTATTTTTCCTTCCAGTTTTACTGAGATATAATTGTCAGTAGGTTTATATAGCACTGTCTAGGTTTAAGGTGCACAGTATAAAGATTTGATGTATGGATATCATGAAATGTTTCCCTCAGTAAGTTTAGTGAACATTCATCATCTCATACAGATACAACATTAAAGAATTTTTTACAAAATTTTTTTCTTTATGTTGAGAACTCAAGATTTACTTTCTTAACTTTCATATATAACATAGAGTGTTAGTATGTATTTATCATGATGTAGAGCATATCCCTAGTATGTATTATCTTATAACCGGCAGTTGTACTTTTATCTGCCTTCATCCTATCCCCCCTTCCCCCATGCCACTATACTTTCTACTGCCTCAAAAATCACAGGTAAATTTTGGTAAAATGAGTATTTCTTAAATTTACAACTGCAAATTATTCTTTCATTTGGGATGTATAACCAGCATGTATAAATGCTAACAAAATCCCAACTCTCCTGCTACACTGGCAATATGACATTGAGCAAGATACTTATTTAGCTTCTTTTGAGCTTTAGCTTCCTCATCCATAGAATGGGTATAACAATGTCAACTGCCCAGGGTTATCATAAGTGTGGAGAAGGAAGCCCTTAGATTCAATGAGGAACAAACAGGATTCCTTTCCCTTGGAAGAGTGCACAGTCCATAAGTAAGACACAGACACTAACAAATTACTTCAATAATACTGAAGAGAGGGATCGAATACGAGCTGAAGTCCATGAAAAGGATCAATGCCCAAACTGCTAGTCATTTTTTTAAAAGAGAAAAACGAGAGTGCCTTTCTGTGGAGTAGGGGGAGCTATTAGCAAATTCCTGAGGCGGAAGAAAGAACAGGAGGTGAAACCGAGGAGTATAGTAGGCTTCTTCCTCAGATGTGCCTGCCTGAAGACAGAGGGACGTGTTCAGAGTGGTTCTGGAATCAAAACCCCACAGGTAGTCAGGCCCCATGGCATGAGGGGGGCTGGGCCAATTCACCCACCGTGCTACCGATAACAACAGTGGAGAAAATTAGAAGAAACGCGCCGGGCCATGACGGGAGAGTGCTGTGGCCATACAGCTGCTGAACACCATGGAAATCGGGTGAAGTCTGAGAAGAGCAAGAAACGAGAGGGGTGCTGGACTGGGGTCCACAGGGGTACTGACGTGTGTGATCCACAGCGCCCTCTTCCGAGTCTGGTCCTCCAGGAAACAGAAACACCAGCACATCCCAGGGTGAGCTAAGCGGTCTCTACACATAGAATTCTGGACTGTCGGTTACATGTGAGCAGCAGGATGCAACTCCATCAGACAAAGAAGGATTGGGGTATTTCTTCACACTCCCCACCACCCACCCCATCCCACCCCTCCCCACCACCAGCACCGCCCGTTCCCCTCTCCCCCAACCATTGCCCCCTGCCAGCCGCTCCCTCCCAAAGTTCAGAGCTGCTGGGGTCAAGCCTATTTAATACTCCTTTTCTTAGGCTTCCAGAGGCAAAAAAATGGCTGCTTCCTTTTTGTAAGTGAAAGGTCACATCTGCATCTGCAAAGAAAGCCATTCCTCTAACTAGTTTGCTTTTCTGAGCTAATAGGAAATTTGCGGAGAGCTACCAAGTGTAAACAGTAATGAGCCTGGAAAGATGAAGATTAGGACTTAGGAGTGAAATCACGTTTAAAACTGAGCAAAGTACAAACAAAAGGGAAACTAAATCATGAAATAAATACATAATACTTCAAATAAAAGAAAAACCCTTGCCTCCAGAATCTATGTTTCAGCCTGGTGTACCTCACTCAGTCTTATTAAAAACTTCCAGTTCAAACTCCTTTTACTTCTCCCTGCTCCTTTTCTATTCTATTTACTTGGTGGTGGGCAAACTAAAGCAAGGGGGCCAAGTTCAGCCCACAGCTTGCTTATGTGTGGTCCAGGAGCTAAGAATGTTTTTTATATTTTTTAAGGGTTCTAACAAACAAATAAAATGAAAGTAGAATATTTAACAGAGACCACATGTGGCCTGGGAAACCTAAAATATTTACTTTCTGCTCCATTCCAGGAAAAGGTTGTCCCCCAGGTACAGCTGTAGACTCCGGTGCCCAGCAGAGCAGAGACATTCCTAGAGTCACACAGCTGTTCAGCAGGAGAATTTCCACAAGAAACCCTGGCTCCAAGTCCCAGGCACCCTCCCAACCACCACACACTAGAGCTGATATGACTCTCAGCCAAAGACAGACTTGAGTAATTCCCACTTGAACATAAAAAGGGGCGACATTAAGATTTCCAAGAGAACCACATAAATAAACGTTAAAATAAAGATTCCACTACTATTTTTTAAAAAACTCCTGGTTGAGGGATGTGAAAGTGGCAGGAAAAATTTAGTGAGGGGTAACACACATCCCTCAGACTTTACCCTTCTATACTCACTCACCTTTTCCCCCTGAAATCTAATCTCTGTCACCTGGATAAGAACATCTGTAGAGAAGCTATGCCAGGAAGTAGGATTTGCTCTTGGGCAAGCACCAGCTTTGCACTCAGACCCACCCACACTTGCCCATAAACCCAAACTGTGAAGCTTTGTGACAATCACATCACCTGCAGTGAAGGCTGTGCCCCAAGAGATTTACACATGGCTTAAGTGTTAATTTAGGTCAACTTGTCTCTCTTTTAACATATGAAATGGTTTCCTATGTAATCCATTTACCTAACCTTTGATGAAGTTATGTGTAATGATCAAAACTCATCTTTGTCCAAGAAAAATTCACATGGTTAACAACCCCTGCATCAATCTTTCTACACTAACCAGACTATTTTCTGGTCTACCTCTCTGTCCTGAAAGGCCATTCATAAATAACTCCTCTTGAGGGCAGATATTTAATATCATTCACTGAGAAAGGATGGTGATAATATATCTGTCTTCCTAAATCAGAACACATCCCCCGTCATCTCATCAGACATTTCTCAGTGCCTGTGGCCTCCTTCTGTCCTGGAGCCGAGCAGAGCTGACCCTGATGGTAACAGTATTATGAACATCATCAAAAATATCCCAAAAGGCAAGAAGCCAGAACAAGGGGATAAATGCAAATTTCATATTGAGTATTGTTTTAGAGTATAAAAGTAGATTTAGAAGTCTAGTCCTGTTTTTTTCTTTTTTCACAAAGATACTAGGTCATAATCATAAATAACAGAATCCAAGTATTATATAATATCTTAACTGAGTGTTCCTTCTATGTCCTCTTAAGAAAATATTAAAAATTTGAAAAAAAAAAAAGTAAAGACAAAGGGAAGGAAGAAGGAATGAGTAGGTGAGATACAAAGAAAAATCCCTACCGCAGTGTAGTTCCTAACTTTTCAGTCCAATGTAGTTCCATGGCTTTTAAATTCTCAAATATTTTTATCATTTGTGATAATTTCACTGGTCTTTGCAGATGAAGCAAACCCAAGGCCCCAATAACATGTACTTTTGCAGTGCACACAGCAAGTTTCTTGGTCTTCTATTTACATACTTATCTAAAACCCTCTTCCTCTGATCTCCCTGTTCACTAGATTCATTCATAAGTCCTTATGGATTCTAGTAAGCACATTTTTAACCAATAACCAATTTTTAAGAAAATTAATAATGAATCTAGGGTAGCTATAGATCCTCTTTACAATAATCAAACAGAAAATTTTCAAATTGTTTTTCTATTCTAAATGGAGCCTATTTACTAAATTAAATGCAGGTGCATATAGAGTATGATATGGCATGCATGAATTTACTGTGTATTTGTTTATGTGTTTATTCCCCCAGCTCAGCTTAGCCTGTTAATTGATAGCTAATTTCTCACTTTTTCTACTAAGGACAAAGAACTCCTTCGGAGAGCCTCTTTTCTTTACAAAACGAGTAATTGTGCAGTGCTACTGATTTATTTTTCAGGTTATATTCATAACAAACTGTAAAAAACATTTTCATCCTGGAAACACTTCAGGGTATAAGATCCTTTCTAGTAACAAAGAATGGAAGAAAGGAATCTCTCCCACTTCTGAAAAAGATTTGGTCTCATTTGCCTTTGGTCGGTAACTCAGTACCGCTTCCACAGTTAATTACAAGAAAGAAAAAAATGTTCTGACCTCCTTATAACTGCCTCCAGCATCCATCTTTGGCTTTAAGTGTAGAAAGCAGGAGAATGCAGAATCTGTGTGGGAATGCGTGTCCTTTGTGTTTCTAATTTTGAGCATCTGTCTTTTATCTGTAATTTTTTTTCTGTACCTTCGCATCCCTGTGTCTTCCTCTGACTTGTTTATTCCTCTCGTTACTATTTTCTGCTCTTCTTTTCCCCCAAACTTCCTGTTCCACTTCTGCTGACAGGCCATCACATAGAAAAAGCAGTACATTTATAATTTTTTCCCAAATAAACTTAATAGATTATGACGTCTCTGTTCTCAGTATACTAAATAGAATATGATGTCTCTGTTCTCAGAAGCACTGAAAAAAACTTCTGGTTTTTATCAAATCATAAAAGCTTACCCCATAAGTTCTATCTATTCCTATCTCTATGTTTGAAACTCTTGGCTCTTTTCCTCCAAATTCCATCCTTTCTTCAAAGTTCATCATCATTTATCCAGTTGCTTAAGCCAGAAACCTATAAGGCATCTTTGATTACTATTTTCCTCATATCTAATTTCATTTTTTAAGTTGATATATAGTTGATTTACAATGTGGTGTTAGTTTCAGGTATATAGCAAAGTGATTTGGTTAACATATATATATATATACATTTTTTTTTCAGATTCTTTTCCCATATAGGTTATTATCAAATATTGAGTATAGTTTCCTGTACTATACAGAGGGTCCTTGTTGTGTATTCATTTTCTATACAGTAGTGCCTCACATCCCATTTTAAATCCATTGGCATATCCTGCAGCCTCTATACCCAAAACACACCCCAAATCTATCCACCTCACTCCATGCCCTCACCACCCTCTGGTAGAAGACACCACAGTCCCTCACTTGGACTTCTACAGTCCCCTCCTACTATATTTTTTATACAATTTTTAAAGGTTACTTTCCACTTAGTTATTACAAAATATTGGCAACATTCCCCATGTTGTACGATACATCTTGAATCTTATCTTATACCCAACAGTTTGCCTTTGCCACCTCCAACCCCTATATTGCAACCTCAACCCAAAACCACTAGTTTGTTCTCTGTATCTGTGAGTTCACTTCTTTTTTGCTATATTCGCTAGTTTGTTATACTTTTTAGAATCCACACGTAAGTGCTACCATACAGTATTTGTTTTCCCCTGACTTGTTTCACTTGGCATAATGCCCAAGGTCATCCATGTTGCTGCAAATGGCAAGATTTTGTTCTTCTCTGTGGCTGAGTAGTACTTCATTGTGTTTGTGAGTGTGTGTGTGTGTGTGTGTGTGTGTGTGTGTGTGTGACATCTTCTTTATTCCTTCATCTGTTGATGGACACTTAGGGTGCTTCTATATCTTGGTTATTGTAAACAGTGCTGCTATGAAGCTCAGTTGGTAAAGAATCCGCCTGCGCATTGAAACATGTTAATTATCATATGTCTAATCAATCGCCAGCCCAGGATTGATGCTCGGGCTGGTGTATCAAGATTTCCCAGGGGGAGGGAGGAGGGAGGGAGGAGGGAGGGGGGATCTGGAGGGGGAGCATATATAAACCCATGGTGATATCATGGCATTGTATGGCAAAAACAATAAAAGGAAAAAAAAAAAAGAATCCGCCTGCAGTATGGGAGACC
This sequence comes from Antilocapra americana, assembly GCA_007570785.1. Taxonomy (NCBI): domain Eukaryota; kingdom Metazoa; phylum Chordata; class Mammalia; order Artiodactyla; family Antilocapridae; genus Antilocapra; species Antilocapra americana. The sequence continues at coordinate 1,387,015 of ML662436.1, forward strand.
CAGATTTGATCCCTGGGTTGGGAAGATCCCCTGGAGAAGGGAAAGGCTACCCACTCCAGTATTCTGGCCTGTATAGTCCATGGGGTCGCAAAGAGTCAGACATGACTGAGTGACTTCATTCACTCACTCACTCACTCATGAACACCAGTGCATGTATCTTTTCAAACTAGTGTTTTTGTTTCTTTCAGATATATGCCCAGGGTGGAGTTGCTGGATCATATGGCAATTTATTTTGTTTTTTGTGTGAAACCTCCCTAGGGTTTTCTGCAGTGGCTGCACGAATTTGCATTCCCACTAACAATGAGAAAGAGTTCCCTTTTCTCCACATTCTCTTCAACATTTGTTCCTTGTGTTCTTTTTGAAGATGGCCATTCTGACAGGTTGTGAGGTACTATCTCATTGTGGTTTTGATGTTCATCTGTGTGCCTGTTGGCCATCTGCATTTCCTCTCTGGAAAAAAAAAAACGCCTATTCAGGTCTTCAGCCCATTTTTTAATTGAGTTGTTTGGTTTTTGATGTTGAGTTGTATGAGTTATTTATATACTTTGAATGTTAACTCTGTATCTGTCATATAATTTACAAATATTTTCTCCCCTTCAGTAGGTTGTCTTTTCATCTTGTTTACGGTTTCCTTTGCTGTACAAAAGCTTTTAAGTTTAATTAGGCCCCATTTGTTTATTTTTGCTTTTATTCCCTTTACTTTGGGAGATGGCTCCAAAAAAACTTTGCTGCATTTGTGTCAGAGTATGCTGCTCTTGTTTTCCTGTAGGAGTTATATAGTACTCAATCTTACATTTAGGTCTTTAATCCATTTTGAGTTTATTTTTGTATATGGTGTTAGAGAATGTTCTAATTGCATTCTTTTACATGTAGTTGTCCAGTTTTCCCAGTATCACTTTTTGAATGAATGAGCAAAACTTCACAGTCCTCCCAAAGCCCTCTCTTACCACTCTAGCCTAAAAATGATATTTTTCCTTTATGACTTCAGAGCATTCATTTGACTCTTCGTGTTTTGCTGCATCTCTTAATTGATGTCTTCAACTAATACATTATTTAACTTTTCATGATGTCACCATTATCAACCACAAATATTAATTAACTTAAATATTAAATATGTAACTTCCTCTAGTTGAATGAATAGAGGCAGGAAACAAAAAGTACTTTGGTCAGAAAATTAACTAGCCCTTTTGCCTGAGCATTCTACCACAAGGAGATCTTTGGATTTCTGGCAGTCCTGCTATACAGGTGCTCAGATCATTAAAAATAAAACTATATGTGATACATTCTCCATACACCATCCAGATGGGTCTTCAGCAAAATAGTACTAAGTATTAAGTGGTGTTGATATGAAAGAATTTAAACAGAAGATATCATGCAGGTGTTTAATTTGATCTTTGATAACAAGATAACTGGGGCAAGAGAAAACAAGTGTACAGACCTAATACAGCTTGAAAAATAAGCATTTTCGGAATTTTGTTTTTAGAGAGAATGTGTTGCTGCTCTAAACATATCATTTATCTTTGTTAATAAAGGTCTGGTGTCCTGGTTGATGCTCATAGAAGGGTGGATGCCTTTAAAGGTAATAAATATTTTAAGTCTTGTCACCTTGACTTTGCCACTGAAACTACCTGTTGATGAGAGAGGGGCCTTTATTTTGTAACTATATCGTCTAGAAAACTGACCTTACTAATGAGTTGGCAAGCTACAACCATCTACCACAGCATGCGCCATACTCCAGCTCAAAGGAGGTTCCATAAAACTGGGAGCCACTCTGGTTTATAAGCAGGGATTATCTGACAAACAAGACTTCTGTAATCACCCATGCAGTACCATGCATGTATGTTATAATATTACTGTAAGAAACTGAAAATGTACTTAGGGCTTCTTAGGAAGAGGTGACATCTGATCTCTGGATGCACGCCATGACAGGCCCTGAAGACGAGAGAAAATCTGGTGCAATTTAATATCTGATCCAGCACACGTGGTTGCTTACAAATAATGTAAGATGATTTGTGGGAATTAAACTTTGAATTGTTTAAGCCACCTCTGAAGATATGTATATATAGTATTTTATGGGCCAGAATCCATGATCATATATCCAGCAAATGCCACTATTATGAAATACTTTCTTCCAGTTTCTTTTTACCACCATATCTTTCAACATCATTTCAAAAGGTTAATTTAAAATATTCAATATTCAGCTAATAACACAAGAGCCTTGAGAAAGCAGTGCTTCTGAATGGCAGTTTTCCTTATCCTGTCTCGTATACCCCCATTCATCTCACTCTTCCCGTGCTCAGGTTCTAATCATTCAAATTATTAAACTGTTCAAATGGTAAACCAACTTCTGTCCTGCCTTATGTCACTGGGGAAAAGACAAATCTGTTACTGCACAAAGTTAAGATTTTTTCATTTTTTAAAGAGGAGAAAGAGAATTAACAGAAAAAGTTATTAGGAGCACATGAGAAATGAGTTTGGTTTGGACACAATTAACAATTATTAGACAAAAAAAAAAGTCTTAAGCACTACCTAATAAGCCATGTCTATTTCTGAAAGGGGGGGGGGGGGGGGGGCAGGGGGAACAGTATGATAATTCAAATATGAAGTAATCAAAAATCTTATTTTTAAGTCTTCCTTCCACAAATAAAATGAGAAAGGAGACATCTATGCGTATAGACCATCAGAGTCGATGGTAACCTTCAGTATACACTGTGCACTGAAAAGTCTATTCAGCCTCGCTCTGAAGTTGTTTTGGGAAAACCTCCAGCGCCTGGTGACTGGGCCAGCATGGTGCCTTTAAATGGCTTCCCCTGCCCTGGCAAGACACGCTGGACTCCACATAAAAGGAGCCTTCTACCACCAGCCAAGTGTCTGCAGACTTCGTTTCCTGTACAGCCTGACTTCACCTGCCTAGTGTTTTTTGCTCCATTCCCTGGACCTGCTGTGCCTCTGAGAGTTCCATCTGTGGATTCTTCCCCTGTAACTAAAATTACCTAGTCTCTCCCAGGTCCCTCTCAGCCACCCTGCTGTCTCACCTTCTTGGTCAAATGCATTCCATTAATTGCATCCAGGGTCAACTCTCTCTGCCAACCCAGCTAAAAGACACCTTTTTCCCATGTACTTCAGCAAATAACCCCCTCCAGGCCAATCCTCGTAGTCAGATGAGAGCCAGACAATGAACACTCACAGGAAAAAGAAACTTGGGGTCTGTTTATCAAAAAAAGGAACCAAATGGTATCCTTGTCTGTGTTCTCTCCTAAAAAACTAGTAACAATAACAACAAAACAACAACAAAAACAATAAAAATTTAGTCAAATGGGCAATACTAGGTTTTTAATCTGGATGTTAAATTAAGTACAAATAAAGACAACGACAAAGTAATTCACTCTAATGGTCTGATACAATCATCACAGGCTTTTTCTTCTATTTTATTTTGAGCTATGATAAGAATAGAGCAAAAATATTAAGGGAAATTCTAAACAAGGAGAAAAGAAACTTACTGATAATTCCACAACCATGAAACACCAACTATTCCTTTTCAGTTTTTTGCAATATACACATTCATTTTTGGACCAGAGCTTTCCAGAGGTGGATGCCTTTGTGTATTTCTTACCACTTTTCATCTGGCAAATTCTCACTCTTCCCCCTTCAAACCCAGCTCACGTACAATACCCTCCCAAAATATCTGCAGGCAAAGGATCTGCTGGGCTCGTCAGACCTCACAGTATCCTCCTCCTATCTCTGCTGAAGCACTGTCCCTGCTGAATTCATCTAACCCTGTAGAATCCATCTGTTTTCATGACTGGAGGAGAGGCCTCCCTTAGTCACCTTCATATCCCAGGACCTAGCCTGCCACTTGCAGGTTGTATGTGAAAAGAAGCAACGAAACAATTGCAATCATGTTGTACATATAAGCTGGATTCAGCTTCGTGTTGTATCATAAACATTGTCCAATACCCATCTCTAGCAACAGCTGGAAGGAAGAAGGAAACTGGTTGTATCACAATCTCCAATAAGAAGCTACTTTGTTGTTCAGTCACTCAGTCGTGTCTGACTCTTTGTGACCCCATGGACTTCCCTGTCTTTTACTATTTCCTGGAGTTTGCTCAAACTCACGTCCTTTGAGTCAGTGATGCCATCCAACCATCTCATCCTTTGTTGCTCCCTTCTCCTCCTGCCCTCAATCTTTCCCAGTATCAGGGTCTTTCCCAAGAAGTTACCAGGAAACTATAAAAGGGCAAATGAGCCTTTTTTGATGTGATAAGCAGCATGAAATTCTCCAGAACAAGCCAAGGTTGAGTCCATTATACACATACACAGACACACACATACATGCCACACTGGCAGGATGTGAAAGGGGCCTACAGCACATGCAGAGCAGACCCCATTTGTATTCTTTTGTACTTAGAGGCAAAACCACACCCTTGTGACACCTAATTCAGATGCATCCTTAGAGAATTAGCATGATATCGTTGAGAAAGAACTAAATTTAGACGATAGAAAACTAAGTCCAAATTATTAGCGATATGATCTGATTCATCCATAAATAAAATATCCTGGCACTCTGCTAGATGCTGGAAATTCAGTGATGAGAGACAGAGTTCCCATTCACAGGGCTGCCAGTCTGGTAAAGGAAACAGACGACAAACAGGCAACACAGTTCAGGTGATTGGCACCTTGGCAGGGAAATAGTGCTAAGAAGCACGTTAGCAGATCAGAGAAAATCTCCTGAAGGAAGCTAAGTCCTGAAAGAATTTAGCAGAGGAAAGAGGTGGGGAGTTATGCAGGGGGCAGGGAAGTATTTTTCCAGGAACCAGGAACGACATGTATAAATGCCCAGAGGCATCTATGAAACAGGAATCTGAATACCTAAGCCCTGCACAGAGCAATGTCGAGGTTCAAATTAGATATTGATGTGGAAGGATAAATTCCTTTGTGAATGGTACTTATTAATAGGATTATAAAATTGCAATGTTGCAATCTTTCAGTAATATAGAGAACTGGAAAAAATAGATCTAAATTTAAAAGAACATAAAATAGAGTAAGTTGTTTCACACTAGTATTTCTCAAACCTTTTGTCATTATCACCTCCCTCCCTTTGCTAGGGCTGCCAAAACAAAGCACAGACTGAATGACTTAAACAAAAAGAGATTTATTTTCTCACAGTTCTGTAGGCTACAGGTCCCAGATCAAGGTGTCAGCAGGGTTTTCTTCTGAGGCTTCCCTCCCTGGCTTGGAGATGGCCATCATCTCCCTCTGTCTTCACACAGTCCTTCCTCTATGCTCGACTTTGTACTAATCTCTTCTCATAAGGACACCAGTCATGTTGGATTAGAGCCCATCCTAACGAATTCATTTTACCTGAATTACCACTACAAAGCCCTATCTCCAAACTAGTCACATTCTGAGGTACAAGGGATTAGAACTTCAAGACATCAATTTGAGGGAGATGCACCCTCCAAGGAACCTTTTAAGACATTTCTTCCCTAATCACTTCCCTCACTCATGAAATGCAAATACCTGTTTATATACTCTGGCCCTTTGGAGGGCCACATACCATTGTTATATTCAAGATTTTAACCTCTCCAAGAACCAATTTTTGTGTCCTTGAAGGCAGTATCTTCCCTATTGAGAATTCACACTCCCCCTTAAAAACAACCAGATCAATGTCCAGCTAGAAACCATGAGATGGTAAGTAATCCTTAACTAAAATAACTTGTGACCTCAATGTGGCTACACAAATGATTTTTACTTTTTTGTTAATGCTTAGTTCTGAGTTTCATACATTTTTACAATTATGTCACAGTCTCTCTGATCAAGAAACCAAGCAAACTATCCTTATTATCTATCTCTTCATTCATCTCCCACTAGCCAGTGATATTCCCAAAGATCTTAGTAATCTGATGTGGCACAATACATGTCAACAGAGCAAATCTAAATTCTATAAACCTGTTCAAGTATAAAAACTGATTGCTAGTTGTTTTTAACAGCTGTGTTGAGAAAGGTCTCCTGCCCTGCCGCCAACCCCTCAAAAGATCCTCATCCGAGTGAAATCAAGATAAATGAACAAGGACATTAACTGTGAAGGAAGTCCTCAACAAGTAGACCAGGGGACATGGGGCTAGTACTGAAGAAGGGCAACCCCTTTCCAGCTCATTGTGCGAATACAAGTCTTAAGGTTGATTTCTTTAACATCATCAGAGGATTAAAACATCACTTTCATTACCAGACCACCGGCAGCTGAGACCCTCAGAAGTATCTAGGACAGCCTGTCTTCTGAGTGCTTGCCACAAGGTTAATTTCATCCTTGCTGTAATCAAAACTGTTAGAGAAGACTTCCCTGGCGATCCAATGGTTAAGACTCTGTGCTTCCACTGCAGGGGGCAATCCCTGGTCAGGAATCTATGATTCCACGTGCTGTGCAGCGTGGCCAAAATATTAAAAACACACAAAACCTGTAAGAGACAGAGGTTGGTTCATTTTTTATACATTTAAATTCAGGGCTGTAAGTCATATCGCAGCCACATGAAGTTACAGAAATTCAGCAAGGAGTGCTGGGAGGCGATGAGGCTACTGAAAGAAAGAGAGAAAGAGAAGAGAAAAAAGGAGGAAAGAGGAGAGCCCGGTAGAAAGAGGAAGAAGACAAAGGAAGAGTGGTAGAGAAGGGAGGAACACTTGAAATGAACAGTGTAAACAATTGTGCCAGCTCCCCAGTCAATGAGCATCTGTACTATGAGGGATGGGGCAAGGAAATGTGAATTCGCACTGAAATTCTAACGCTTAAAGGTCAGTATTTTGCAAATAGCAGGGGCCCTAAGTGGAAGCTGACTCCAGGTGGTGCTCAACTAAAGAAACGAGTGAAAAAATGGCTGCAATGAACCAATGAAAAGTAGTACTTGACCTCCAAAGTCCTTCCTAAGGAATTTCAAGGGTAACTGCTCTTACGTTTGTTCTGTGCCTCTCCCATTGGCTTTATTACCTTATCCGATAAGAGATGATGCCACTGTATACAACTTAAGTACCCCTTTTTACTATGTGAGTATTAAAAGGAGAAGAGTAAAGCTATATTAATCAAGACAGTGTGACACTGACATAGGACAGACATACTGAACAAGGGAACAGAATCGACAGCCCAGAGGTAAACCCTCACGTTATGGTCAGTGAACTTTCAACAAGGGTGTCAAGACAACCCAATGGGAGAAAGAGAGGACAGTTCCACACCCACACGCAAAAGAATGAAGCTAGAGTCCCACCTTACACAAAAATTGACTAACATGGATCCAAGACTTAAAATAAAAGGGCTAAAACCACAAAGCTCTTAAAAGAAACTACAGGTACAGCTGACTCATTAAAGACCCTGATGCTGGGAAAGATTGAGGGCAGAAGGAGAAGGGGACGACAGAGGATGAGACGGCTGGATGGCATCATCAACTCGATGGCCATGGGTTTGGGTGGACTCTGGGGGTTGGTGATGGACAGGGAGGCCTGGCGTGCTTTGGTTCATGGGGTCACAAAGAGTCACTCACGACTGAGTGACTGAACTGAACAGAGCCACATGATCTGGCAATTCTACTCCTAGAAATACATCCAAGAGATTGAAAACATATATCCACTCAAAAACCTGCACACAAATGTTCCTTATATACAATGTATAATATAAATTATTTACCCAATAGAAAAACTTATATATTTATATATAAACATATATATTTATGAAAATGAAATTATAAACAGAAGCATAATTTATGTCTCTTGCACTTTCTAGGTGGCTCAGTAGTAAAGAATCTGCCTGCCAATGTAGGAGATGCAGGTTTAATCCCTGGATTGGGAAGATCCCCTGGAGAAGGAAATGACAGTCCACTGCAGTATTCTTGCCTGGGAAATCCCATGGACAGAGGAGCCTGTGGGGCTACAGTCCATGGGGTTGCAAAGAGTCGGACAGGACTTAGCAACTAAACAACATACTATGAACTCAGTTCATAGTCCAGACTTCATATTTTATCCGGACCCAGATACTCCAATTTTGAAACTTTTATATAAATTAAAGAAATACATAAATACAACCTCCACTAATAGTAATTGTTACTATCACAATATATTAAGGTAGAGAAAAACAACCTAGATCTTCTATTGACAAGATAAATACAATTTTAGACAGAGGAGCAAAGGTAAATACAAGAGGACTGACCCTTCATTACTGCTATCAGGGAAACTCTAGTACTCCTCAGACCTTAAGCAAGAAACTGTCTGTCTGAAAAGATACCAGTCAGGGTGGGCACACATCACTGTCCTCAGTATCTTTCCTACAAAGAATCAGTTTTCACTCTTCCTGGGTTATCCTAAGGTTATCCTAGGGCAAAAACTTTAGGGGAAGAGAAGTCTTACCAAAGAAGTTACATGATTCTTAAAAACTGTTAGTACAAATAAGGTTATTCAGCTAGCTATTTTAACCCAGACACTAACATGAGAGGGATCCAACTTTAAAACCTTACAAGATCTTTTTACAAGGTAATAAAGACTGGCACAATGTCACACAGGCCACTTCAGACAAAGTATACAACTTCTGTGAACAGGGAACTCATCAGGTAAACTGCCAAGCAAAAAAGATGGTCCTCTTCTCCCTGGGAGCCCAAAGGGACATCTGCCCATGTGGGTGCCTTGCATGCATGCACACACACACATACACACACACACACACACACACACACACACACACACACACACACACCCGCACAGCCCCTAGGCTGCTCTCCTCTGAATTTACCCAGCAGGTTCTGCTCTGCAACAGAGGCAATAAACATGTGCAGATGAGGGACGGGGGACTGGAAGCTAACAGCACTTTACCCCTCATCACCACCACCACCATCACTGCAGCACCCAGATATCATCCTGGGAATCATGCTAGAGAATTTCAAAGAGGAAGAGAGTAATGTGACTAGACAGGTCAGGAAGGAAGTCACAGGTGTTGTTAGACAGTGACAATGGGCCAGGACCTGGACAGGGAGAGAGGAAGTGGAAGGGGCCGCAGGCACAGCACACGTGTACAAAGCATGGAACTGACAGGGACCAGTGGCAGCACAGAGAGGGTGGCCGGAGACTGAGCGGAGGGTCCAACAGGAGAGCGAGAGTAGTTGGGGAGGGCCTGGAATGGCAATGGAGCTGGAGCCAGAAAGCAGAGAGCCTAAGGCTCTGTTAGTTCCTGAACATCTGAGTCTCAACTTCCTTATCTATAAAGTGACAGTTTAGGATTAGAAAGCAGCTATTAACTAATAGTAATTACATAAGTGGCTCACCCATTATATGTAGAGCTGTGTGCTGCGCTTGGTGTGCTGCGCTTGTACACACACCATCACAGTTAATTAAGCCCCTTCTAGTCTCAACCTGCTATGCCTCTTGAAAGAGTCTGCCTCTCTAATTGATTCTAATTCTTCCTTTGATATTGGGAGGTATACTCTCTCTTTGGAGTAGGAGAGGAGAAAACAGAAGACACAGCCTCTTTGTTGCTCCAGTTGTATTCTGGCCGTTTTCTACACAGGCTCATTCATTACCAGGGTAAAGGGTCCCCCATCCATTATTCCTCTGACATAAAGTGTTCCCTGGTGGAAGATATCTGAGGTTAGAACAGAAGAAAAGCTAATGAGCACATTAAATGTAGGAGGTCTCTAAGTCAATGCATCATTTTTCCCCTTGATACTCAGAAACAGAGAAAGATACAGGGCTTCCTTCCCAGACCATGACCAGTAAGAGCTTACTAGCTGATCATCCTAAATCTCCCTCATGGCCAGGCTCTGCACATAGGAGAGCCCTGGGCCTTGGTCGATGGGCCTATTCTCTTCTCCTGACAGATTCTTCCTGGGGGTTTCCTGCAGGTTACCGAATGGTGGTGGTGTCCAGATGCTCCCTGCTCCAAAGCCAATAAACAGGCCAGACTGGTGGAAAGGAAAGTTTATTTCAGATGTCAGCAACTGGGCGGGGGGAGGGTGGTGGACGTCTGTCCAAAGGCCCACTGTCCCTCCCCCGGCCCCGCCCTGGGCAACCAGCAGGGCAAGAGATGGAGGGAGCTACATGCAGAAACAGCACAGTCCGCTCTGACAGTCGTCTTCAAAGTGATCATCGATGGTGTGACCGGCGTCATCTTGATTGTTTTACGTACAGTTCATCTTCACTTCCAGGGTCCATTTGTTCCCATTTCTTTGGGACCAACTCTCAGAACTGTGGCAGCTTATGTCATGGTAACGGTCTGATTATCATGTCGTTAAATTTTTCCACCTGGGGTTTCACAGGATATGGCTCAGAATATTACCTGTAGTCCTTGGGAAATAGCTGAAGGTCCTTAACTATGCTTTATGACTACATTACTATCATTCAGTCTCCTTTGACTGTTTTCCTTTGTTTCCACACTTCTCACTTCTCTCATTAAACTCATTCTTTGACTCATTCTTGTCTGTTTTCCACAGACAAGGCAGGCAGAGGACAAGGCGGGGGGCAAAGACCACAAGGTCCTGCTCCATTTCATCCATGCTCACGACTTAAGCATCATCTCCAAACTGAAGCCCCTCAATCTTAAACCACCGTAGAAAGTAATAGATGCCAGTCACCAGTGTGACCACAAAGGCTCATGTCAAGAGGCTCCAGAGGCAGTCACCTGGAGCTCTGGGGAGCCTACTGCATCTAGCTCATGTCCTCAACAACATGGACCCATGGCCCAACAACCACAGCAGGTCACCCCAGCCTCGACGCCCGCCCTCTATGACTTCAGTTGCCTTCAAGGGTGAAGAATCACTTCCAACATCTGGGACCAGACACAGATGGCAAAAAAAAAAGGGGGCACTGCAATGTTTTGGCTGTTAATTTAAACTTTGGGTGACCCTGTAATGCAGTTTCCATTCAAGATGAGAGTAAGAAGCCAGAATGCATGAGATAAGGAATTTGTGGAAAATGTAAAAGTGAAAGTGGAGACTTGAGGCTGTACTTATGGAAAACCTGTGAGTGGGTGAAGAAATAAAGATAGAATGGCATCTCAAAGAGGAGGAAAGTCTCAAGAATTTGTTTTTTAAAAACTGTTTTACATTGTTTTTAGACCTAAGAATATTGTATTAAGTAGGGAAAGAATCAGTGAGGAAAAGGAGATAATCTAAAATCAAAGTTTCTGAGAAGATGGGGGTAATCAGGTCAAAAGAACAAACACAAAGCTTGCCTTTAGAAAAAAGCAAGTTTTTCTTCCAGAACACTAAGGAAGAGGAGCCTGGGTAATGATTAAGGGAGATGATGTATATGCAAGCATCTTATGATGTGTACTGACCCCTCTAACATTAGTTACTATACTGTGCATGCTCAGTTACTTCAGCCATGTCTACCTCTTTGTGAACCTATGGACCGTAGCTTGCCAGGCTCTTCTATCCATGGGATTCTCCAGGCAAGAATACTGGAGTGGGTTGCCATGTCCTCCTCCAGAGGATCCTCCCAACCAAGGGACTGAACCCACATCTCTTAACGTTTCCTGCACTGGCAGGCAGGTTCTTTACCACTAGTGGTTTTCACCAAATGCCAACAGAGCAGGCATTTAAAACATTAAAAAAACAAACAAAAACACACTCAAAAGTCTGTTAAAGTAACTGAGATCTAGGCACTTCCCTGACTATCTAGTGGTTAAGAATTCGCCTTGCAATGCAGGGGACTTGGGTTTGATCCCCGGGTCTGGGAAGATCCCACATGCCATAGGGCAACCAAGCCTGCGAACCACAACTACTGAGCCCCTGGGATCCAGACAAGTAGAGAGCCTAGGTGCCACAGCTACTAAAGCCCGCACTCTCTGGAGCCCACATGCCCCAACTAGAGAATCGGTGCCCCTCAACAAAGACCCCAAATTATGCAACTAGGAAAGACCCAAAGCAGCCAAATAAATAGCATTTTAAAATAGCAGATCTATAGGAAAACTTAGTGAGATAGTTTTGGGTTTTGAAATGTTTAGAAAAAGAGAAGAAAAGCAAGTTTATGCTGAATTTCCTGAGAAAAGCATGAGGTTAAGTCATACAAAATTGAAGGCATTGGGCTTCCCTGGTGGCTCAGATGGTAAAGAATCCACCTGCAATGCCGGAGACCAGGGTTCATTTCCTGGGTTGGGAAGTTCCCCTAGAAAAGGGAATGGCAACCCACTCCAGTATTCTGGCTTGGAGAATTTCATGGACAACAGAGGAGCCTGGCAGCCTACAATGGGGTCGCAGAGTGGGAAACAACTGAACAACTTTGATATGTACAGAAAAGGTTTGCAATAACTACTTTAAAAATGTGTAAAGTAGTCAAGGGCAATAAAATAAGAGACTGAAGTTCTTAATTATTTTTTTATTGGAAACCTTTTCAGTTCAGTTCAGTTTAGTTCAGTTCAGTTGCTCAGTCATGTCCAACTCTTTGAGACCTGGCAACACGCCAGGCTTCCCTATCCATCATGAACTCCCAGAGTTAACTAAAACTCATGTCCATCGAGTCGGTGATGCCATTTAACCATCTCATCCTCTGTCGTCCCCTTCTCCTCCTGCCTTCAATCTTTCCCAGCATCAAGTTCTTTTCAAATGAGTCAGTTCTTCACATCAGATGGCCAAAGTGTTGGAGTTTCAGCTTCAGCATCAGTCCTTCCCAATGAATATTCAGGACTGATTTCCTTTAGGATGGACTGGTTGGATTTCCTTGCTGTACAAAGGACTCTCAAGAGTCTTCTCCAACACCACAGTTCAAAAGCATCAATTCTTCTGCGCTCAGCTTTCTTTGTATTCCAACTCTTACATCCACTACTGGAAAAACCAACGCTTTGACTAGACAGATCTTTGTTGGAAAAGTAATGTCTCTGACAAATAATGATGGTCAGTCAAGGGCTGACAATATCATTGTGTTACAGAACAGCGAAGAGGACTGGAGGCAGAGAGAAGTGCTCCAGAAGTGCAACAGCAGGGGCTGGGGGTCTTTTCAGGTCCCAGGAGGGGAGTACCAGTGCGTAATGACATGCTTGCCCACGGAGGCCAGGCTGGGTATGAGAGGGGGTAAAACTAGGAGGCCTATGCACTTGACAATCGGAACAGGGTTAAAAAGAGGAAAAACTCAGAATGAAGGCAATAAAGAAAGATTACCACTCAGGGGAAATGATGGGACTAAAGGTGAGAAGATTATGGTCAGAGGCGAGGCTTCATCCACAAGGTTCAGAGAAACAAGGGCACAGAACCCTACGAGAGGATGAGCTCAATGCTCAATCCTGAATCCCAGATGTCTCTGCCCTTTAAATAGCACTAAGATATGTAGATGTACACAAAATAAGATTCACTAAGGCCAGGGTCCAAAAGTTTCAATCTACTCAGAATGAGCAAGTCCTTATTTACTACTTCTCTTGTTGCAAGGTTGGCGGGTGGTTTGGAATTTATATTAAATTATTCTTAGCTCTGGGACAGATGCTAACACATTACTGCAACCTAAGAAAGGAGGCAAAAAAATACTTCAAGACTCTATAACCTGAGGCTAGGGACTGAAATGGCTCATTTCTTTTACATTGAAACATTACTCGATGCAGTACAACTCCCAAATATCCTCTAAGAAAATAGTTGTTTCCTTATTACCTTTTTAATGATACTGGCTCTCTAACCAATCAAAAACAAATACTTTACTCGGAGAAACTATTTATAAATAAGACTGCATAAAAACAAAGTCATACATACAAAAGTACAAACACATTTATACACATAAAAAATTTAATAACCTTCAAATTATTCTAGCAAAGTAGTTTTATGATGTTTCGTAAAACTTTTTTAAAAAAATAAAGTTTCAACTCCATCTAAGAACAACTCTCGTAATCTTACAAAAAGACAAAAGTGTCACCCCCAAATTCTATACTGGTGAAACTATCTGTGCAGTACTGGGGACATGAAATTCTTGAGAACTGAGGCAGCACCTTGGGAGTGGAAAGATGACATGATTATTTGATATACCAATATATCTATTCCTGCTTTGATATCAACCTATATGTCAAGGCTAATTCTATACCTGGAGTTGATTTCATGAATAAAAGTGGGCTCTTCTATGCGCCACTCTTCTCAATTAAAGATGGAACTATTAATGGTTAGCATCTGTACATGTCCACAGAGACATGGAAGGAAACACTGCTAATTCTAAACTTCTTAAAAACCAAACTTACTAAAGACACAGGATCACATACTGAAAACATGGCATCTCCTCATACTGTTTCTCCATCTATCACACTGTAAGGACAATGTCCTGAAAATATGTACTGCAAGTTTCTTGTTACCTACTCAGCCTCACATACCACCCAAAGTCTTTGCCAGACCGAGAGAATCAATAATGACACAACTGTGTTTTCTTCTCCTTGTCCTAAGTAGGAGTTTGGGAAGAGGAATAAAGGCAATTTTCTTCATTTTAGCAATGAAAACCATAAGCGCTACCACTGTAAGCTTCAGGTGGTAACAAACAATGACAGTTCCAGTCAAAAAGGCTGATTGCTGGAGAAAGTTGGAGACAGCAGTTGCAAACACATTTATAATTTAAAAAATCTTGTAGGTGGAAATGTAATGGATAAACCTGTCTCCAGAAGAAATATCAGAGTTATTTCCGGTTACTCACTGAACTGGTGGAGAGATTTTCTCTCACCAACATGAGACAATAGGACAAATATACAATTGCTAGATTTGGTACAAAAGCAATTGTAGTTTTTGCATTGTTGAAATTTGCCATTTGATATTGGAATACATTCTAAATAAATGTGATTATGTTATACAGCATTTTAATGCACACTTCTCACTTAATATTTTTTTGCTAATGACTTTGCTCAGGGGTTGGACCAAGAAGGAGCTTCACAGCACTTCCCAAAGCCAAGCCCGTACCACAAAAAGGTCATGGTCACTGTCTGGTGGTCCGCTGTGGTCTGATCCACTACAGCTTTCTGAATCTCAGGGAGACCATTACATATGAGAAGTATGCTCAGCAAATCAATGAAATGCATTGAAAACTGCAGCACCCACAGCTGGCAATGATCAACAGAAAGGGCCCAATTCTCAGTGACAATGCCCAACTTCACAACGAATTGAGCTACAAAGTTCTGCCTCATCCACCATATTCCCCTGACTCTTGCCAATTGACTACCACTTCTTCAAGCATCTTGACAACTTTTTACAGGGAAAACACTTCCACAACTAGCAGGAGGCAGACAATGCTTTCCAAGAATTCGTTGAATCCTAAAGCATGCATTTTTATGCTACAGAAATAAACTTATTTCTCACTGGCAAAAATGTGTTGACTGTAATGGTTCCTATTTTGGTTAATAAAGATATGTTTGAGCCTAGTTATAATGATTTAAAATTCACAGTTCAAAACTGCAGTTACCTCTGTACCAACCTAACAGCACAGAAGGAGATATTACAGGGAAAAGCAGGTGAACACCACAGTCAGATTATTACTGCTGAATCAAAGTGGATGAGAATATGTAAGAAAACCAGAACATGGGGTTACCAACAAAGGTCTGGAAAGAAACGTGCAGGAAAAATACATGAATGACCAACAGCCAACTCCACTCTATGTCAAATGTCCTGCCTGTAAGAAGCCTACATTCCTCAGTATTCACTCATGACTTTGGTCACTGGCTTCCCAGATTAACTGGAAACTGGTTCCCAAACTCTCAGGGAACCTGAACACAGACTATGAGACAGAGACTTCATCTTGTCTTCTCCATGAAGCCTTCATCAAACAGCATCAATATTACCATCTACTTGAAGAAATGAGTTTGTGTCTGCTGCTTGCTTTTTAACCCTCTTTCACATCCATGTATTAACTTTTACAATTAAGAAAACATGTAAACACCATCAAGTGAAAAGACAACCCTTAGAATGAGAGAAAATAGTTACAAAATGTTGTATCTGATAAGTGATTGATATCCAGAATATATAAAGAATTCCTAAACTCAACAATAAATTAAAGCAAACATCTAAATTCAAAAATGGGCAAACGAGGGACTTTGCTGGCAGTCCAGCAGTTAATATTCAGCACTTCCACTGTAAAGGGCACAGGTTTGATCTCTGGTTGAGGAATTAAGATCTCACAAGCCACATGGCATGGGCTAAATAAACCATTTTTAACGGGCAAAAGTAAAAGGGGTTCTGGGGAAGATGGCAGAGAATTGGTCTCCCCATCTAGAAAACAACTGCACTGCCAGATCTGTGAGACATAAATATCTGGAATTCTGGAGTCTGTTGAAGGCTTGCAATTTCCAGGGGAAGACCTAAACTGTAAATTACGGTTAATTTAAGCCAATTTCAGCTCTGAGGACCATGGCAGTTATCATTCCCCCCAGCCACATGGCAGACAGCTGTGTACGGCTTCTAGAGCAGCTTGTACACAACTTGAGAGAGCCAGAGGGAGCAAAAACAACTCTCTCCTCCAAATACTCAAGAGTTGTGCTATAAAGGCCGACAGCTGCTCCTAATCCCAGAAGTACACACAGAGGGGCTGGCAGTCAGTGTTGCTGTATCTCTTCCCACTGTTGTAAGCCTCTCTCCTTGAGGCTGAAATGAAATTATGGGAATATATAAGGCCAGTGCCCTTTCCCTCTCTCCTCTGCCATTTTTCACTTTTTCTCTTCTGGGGAGCCAGATATTGAAGAACAAAACATTCAAAAACAACTGCATATATGGGCAAAATAAGAAAGTGACCATATATACTCCGGGAAAGGTTCAGAAAAGACCTCAGAAGATACTGAGTTTACACTTCAGGCTAATTCTAAGCACAGGGACAGACTATAACAATCACAACAAAAACAAAATAACAGAAAACAGAAAATCCTGGGGAAGGGGGAGAATATGATTTCCAGAGTTAGATTCAAATGTCCAACATTCAACAAAAAATAGGGCTTACAAAGCAACAGGAAATCAAGGTCCATTCAGAGGAAAAACTAAGTCACCAGCATAGTAACTGTCCCTGAAAAAGACATAATGGCAGATATACTAGACAAAGACTTTAAAACTAACTTAAAGATGCTCAAGGAACTAAAGAAAGATGTGGAGAAAGTCAAGAAAATGATGCATGAACAAAATGGAAATATCAATAAATATGCATCATGGAAATCCTAGAGTGAGAAGATAAAGGGACAGAAAGAATATTTGAAGAAATAATGGCTGAAACTACCCAAATCCGATGAAGAATATGAATATGATAAAAGACATCAATATAAAAATCCAAAAGGTTCAATAAATTTGAAGTAGGTGAACTATGATAAACCTAGGCAGCGTATTAAAAGAGCAAAGACATCGTTTTGATACTCAAAGCTACAGTCTTTCCAGTAGTCACGTATGGACATGAAAGTTGAACCATAAAGAAAGCTGAGTGCTCAAGAATTGATGCTTTCAAATTGTGGTGCTAGATAAGACTCTAGAGAGTCCCTTGGACTGCAAGGAGATCAAACCAGTCAATCCTGAAGGAAATCAACCTTGAATACTTATTAGAAGAACTGATGCTGAAGCTCCAATACTTTGGACACCTTAATAGCCAACTCATTCAAAAACACCCTAATACTGGGAAAGACTGAAGGAAAAAGGATAAGAGGGTAGCAGAGGATAAGATGGCTGGAGAGCATCACTGATTCAATGAACACGAACTTGGACAAACTCCTGGAGATAGTGAGGGACAGGCAGGCCTGATGTACTGAAGTCCATAGGGTTGCAAAGAGTTGGACCGAACTCAGTGACAGAACAACAACAAGATGAACTCAGAGACGTATTATTATCAAACTTTCAAAAGACAAACAGAGAAACATTAAAGTAGCAAGAGAGAAGCAAAGGATCACATACATGGGCTCGTCAACAGAATTTCCAGCAGATTTCTCATGGGAAACTTTGGAGGCCAGAAGCAGTGGACTGGTATATTCAGTATGCTAAAATAAAAACACTTCAACCAGGAATCCAATATCCACCAAAAGTGCCCTTCAAAAATGATGGAGAAATTAAGACATTCCTAAATAAATAAAACTTGAGAGAGTTCATGACCACTAGACTCAACCTGCAAGAAATGCTTAAAAGAGTCCTACAAGGTGAAATAAAAGGACACTAGACAATAACTTAAAGCCATACAGAAAAATAAAGATCTCAATAAAGGTAACCATATAGGCAATTATAAAATCTAGTATTATTATAAAAGTGGTTTGTAACTATACTTTTTGTTTGCTTTCTATTGGGTTAGCCAGTTTG
The DNA here is from genome assembly GCA_007570785.1 of Antilocapra americana. Classification (NCBI taxonomy): domain Eukaryota; kingdom Metazoa; phylum Chordata; class Mammalia; order Artiodactyla; family Antilocapridae; genus Antilocapra; species Antilocapra americana. The sequence goes on from ML662436.1 coordinate 1,405,245, forward strand.
TTTGGAAACAAATAAGTAAACAGAATCAGTAATCAATAATTTCCCAACAAAGAAAAAGTCCTGTACCTGATAGCTTCACTGCTGAATTCTATCAAACATATAAAGAATAACTAATGCCAATCCTTCTCAAACTTTTCCAAAATATTTAAAAGGAGGGATCACTTCCCTAATTCATTCTGTGAGGTCAACATAACCCATACCAAAGCCAGAAAAAGACTCTACAAGAAAAGAAAACTACAGACCAGTAACTCTTAGGAACACTGATGCAAAAATCCTCAAGAAAATACCAGCAGACAGAATTCAGTAGCATATTAAAAGGACTGTACACTATGACCAAGTGGGATCTATTTCTAGAATTCAAGGATGATTCAACATATGAAGCTTAGTCAATGTAACATGCCACATCAAAAAAAAGAAGAGGAAGAAAGAAAAACACTACGAGATCATCTCAGTTGAAGGAGAAAAAAATACTTGACAAAATCCAACATCCTTTCATCATTAAAAAAAAACACTTTAAATAAAAGAAAACTATCTAAACATAATAAAAGTTATATATTAAAAATCTATAGCAAACATCACACTCAAAGGTGAAGACAGAAATTTTTCCCCCTAATATCAGCAACAAGGCAAGGATGTCTGCTTTTACCATTTCTATTCAACTGGATCCATTTCTATTCACTTCTAGTTCTACTGGAACTTCTAGCCAGAGTATGAGGCAGGAAAAAGAAAGAAAACAAAGCATCCAAACTGGAAAAAAAAGATGTAAAATTATCTCTTTGGGGGACTTCTCTGGTAGTCCAATGGTTAAGACTACAAGCTCCGGATCTGGTTAGGAAACTAGATTCCACAAGCCACTAGTAAGAGTTCACACGCTGTAACTAAAGGATCCTATGTGCTGCAACTAAGACCTGGTACAGTCAAATAAATAAAAATATTCTTTTAAATATCTCTTTTTGCAAATGATATGATCTTAGATGTAGAAGACCCTTTAAAATCCCACCCTAAAAGCTTCTAGGGTAGCTCTTCTTTTTTTTGATGTGAATACAGCAAAGTCACAGGATACAAAGTCAGAACACAAAAATCAGCTGTATTTCTACACACAATGAACAATATGAAGAGGAAATTACAAAAACAACTCCATTTACAATAGTATCAAAAAGAATAAAATACAATTAACTAAGGAGGTGTAGACTTGTACCATGAAAACTATAAAACACTTCTGAAAGAAATTAAAGATATAAACAAATGGAAACACATCCCATGTTCATGGATAAGAAGACTTAATATTGCTAAGATTTCAATATTATTCAAAGTCATCTACAGACTCAATGCAACTTCTATCAAAATCCCAACAGCATTTTTTGGCAGACACAGAAAATTCATACCAAAATTCATGTCTCTAGGAGCTCCAAATAGCCAAAAAGATCTTGAAAAAGAAGAACAAAACTGGGAGATTCACAATTCTTGATTTCAAAAGTTACTACAAAGTTATAGTAATCCGAAAGGTGTAGTATTGGCATACAGACAGATAAACAGACCAATGGAATACAATAGAGAGCCCAGAAATAAACTCTTGTATGTAAGGGCAAGTGATTTTTGATAAGGGCACTAAGAACATTCAATGAGAAAAAAACAGAAGACTGTTGGGAAAACTTTATATCCATATGTAGAAAAATGAAGTTGGACCCTTACCTAACACCATATACAAAAACCAACTCAAAATTCATCAAGGAACAAAATGTTAAGACATAAAACAATAAAACTCTTAGAAGAAAACATAGGTCAACAGCTTCACAATATTGGATTTGGCAGTGATTTCTTGAATGTGACACCAATGACTTAGGTAAGAAAAGAAAAAATAGACAAATTAGACTTCATGAAAATGTTTTAAACTTTGTGCATCAAAAGACACTATCCATTCAGTAACAGGCAACCATGGAATGGAAAAAAATATGTGCAAATCATGTATCTGATAAGGGACTGATAGTCAGAATATACAGAGAACTCCCAAAACTCAACAACAAAAAAGCAAACAATCTGATTCAAAAGTGGGCAAGTTCAGTTCAGTTCAGTCGCTCAGGCATATCCAACTCTTTGTGACCCCATGGACTATAGCACACCAGGCCTCCCTGTCCATCACCAACTCCCAGAGTTCACTCAAACTCATGTCCATTGAGTCGGTGATGCCACCCAACCATCTCATCCTGTCATCCCCTTCTCCTTCCATCTTCAACAGCGTCTCCCATCTTCAGAAGCATCAGGGGCTTTTCAAATGAGTCAGTTCTTCGCATAAGATGGCCAAAGTACTGGAGTTTCAGCTTCAGCATCAGTCCTTCCAATGAATATTCAGGACTGATTTCCTTTAGGATGGACTGGTTGGATCTCCTTACTGTCCAAAAGAGTCTCAAGAGTCTTCTCCAACACCACAGTTCAAAAGCATCAGTTCTTCAAGGCTCAGCTTTCTTTAGAGTCCAACTCTCACATCCATACATGACTACTAGAAAAACCATAGCTTTGACTAGACAAACCTTTATTGGCAAAGTAATGTCTCTGCTTTTTAATATGCTGTCTAGGTTGGTCACAGCTTTTCTTCCAAGGAGCAAGCATCAAAAGTGAGCAAAGGGCTTGAAAAACTATTTTTCCAAAGAAGATACAGGAATGGCCAATAAGCACTTGATAAAGTGTTCAATGTAACTAATCATTAGGGAAATGCAAATCAAATCCACAGTGAGATACCACTTCACACCTGTCACAATGGCTATTATGAAAAAATAAAAGACAACAAGCGTTGGTGAGGATGCAGAGAAATTGGAACCCTTGTTCTATAGGTATGGATGTAAAATGGCACAGCCACAGTGGAAAATAATCAAATTATTCCTCAAAAAAGTTAAAAGTAGAATTACCATGTGATCCAGCAGTTCATTTCTGAGTATATATCCAAAAGAATTGAAGGTAGGTTCTCAAAGAGGTATTTATACACCCATGCTCACAGCAGCATTATTTACAATAGCTAAAACATGGAAGGAACCCAAGTTTTCATTGACAAATGAATGAATAAACAAAATGTGGCATACATATACAATGGAATATTAATTGTTATAACAAGCATTCACCAGTGAAGCTGTGGAAAAACTGAAACCTTTGAACATTGCTGGTGGGAACTTAAAATGGTATAGTTAGAGAAAGATAAATATCATGTGGTATCGTTTATATGTGGAATCTGAAAAATTAGTACAAATGAACATATTTACAAAACAGAAATAGAGTCACAGATGGAGAAAACAAACAGGGTTATTACCAAGAGGAAATGGGGGGAGGATAAACTGAGACATTCAGGCTGACATACACGCACTACTATATATAAAACAGACAACCAATAAGAACCTCCTGTATAGCACTGGGAACGCTAATCAATACTCTGTAATGACCTATACGGGACCAGAATCTAAAGAGTGGATATACGTATATGTATAACTAATTCATTCTGCTATACAGCAGAAACAAATACAACACTGTAGACCAACTACAGTCCAATAAAAATTAATTAAAAATAAAATAAAAGGGTATAGTAAGTAAGTGTTAGTCATTTCAGTTGTGTTCAGCTCTTTGTGACCCTATGGACTGTAGCCCTCCAGGCTCCTCTCTCCATGGGATTTCCCAGGCAAGAATACTGGAATGGGTTGCCACTTCCTTCTCCAGCAGACCTTTCCAACCCAGGGATCAAATCCGGGTCTCCTGTACTGCAGGCAGATTCTTTACCATCTGAGCCACCAGGAATACACATTGTAGATCAACAATATTCCAAAATAATTAATTAAAAATAAAATGTATAGTCCCCATGAAAAACAATTTGGCAGGTCCTCAAAATGTTAAATAATGAATTACCATACAATCCAGCAATTCCACTCCTACCTACATATCCAAAAGAATAGAAAGCAGGGACTCAAGCAGATACTTATGTAACAATGTTCCTAGACGCATTATTCACAATAACCAAACGGTGGAAACAACCCAAACATCTATCAACAGATGAATAAACTTTATATACATTTTATAGACACACACACACACAGTGGAATCTTCTTTAGCCATAAAAAGGAAGGAAGATCTGATATATGCTACAACATAATGAACCTTGAAAACATTATTCTAAGTGAAGTCAGTCAGCCACGAAAGGACAAACATTGTATGATCCCACTTCTATGAGGTACCTGGAATTCACAGACAGTTCACAGACAGAAAGTAGAATAGAGGTTGCCAGGAGACAGGGGGATGAGGAGTTATTGTTTAACAGATACAGAGTTTCTGTTTGGAATGTGAAAAAGTTCTGGATGTGGATAATGGTAATGGTTGCATAACCTTCTGAATATATTTAATGCTAATAAACTGTACATTTTAAAACGGTAAATTCTGTTGTAAATACTTTACCATAATAAAACTATTTTAAAATAGAATATTGAAAATTAATGCAATATAATGAGCAAATCAAATATAAACATGACCTATTAGTACACTGTGCAAATATAATTTCCTTTCTTCTTTCCCTCCTTTCCTTCCTTCCTCTTCCTTCAGCTGTACTAAACAACTAAACATTCTAAGGAAGAAAGATCCATAGGGAAGTATAATGAGAATTTAATTTTAAAAAGATAAATCATACTGTAAGGGACTGGCAGAATGAGGTAATCCAGAGCAGGGATTATAAACAATCAGCAGGCAGAACCGAAGACCAGGAGATAGTTCTACTTTCAGTAAAAGCAAATGAGGAAAAGACAAAAATGTGCAAGCCCCAAATTTGTAAGTCACTTAGTTCTAGAACAATTCTTTGCAATTATCTTACAGGATAAGATGAGTTAAATAATTCAGGTGAGGCCAGTCTCACTGGCTGTGAACCATAAGGCAAGGAGACAAGCAACACCCTGGATTCCATGCCAGCGGAAGGCCAGCGATCACATCTTACACCATCTCTGAAGGTACAGTTTATCACTCCAGCTTCGCAACACTGTAGACACAATTTGTGGGAAATCAGTTCAAAACTCTATGTGACCACAGGAGAAAGGGAGGGGGGTGGGACAAACTGAGAGGCTGAGATTGACATATCTACACTATTGATGACATGTATAATAAGAGGTAACCAATGAGAACCTACATTACAGCACAGGGAACTCTACTCAATACTCTGCGGTGAACTAAGTGGGAGGGAAATCCAAAAGAAGAGGGGATATGTATATATGTATAGCTGGTTCACTTTGCTGTACAGTAGAAACTAACACAGTATTGTAAAGCAACTATACTTGAGTAAAATTCAAAAACAAAAAACCAACTCTATGTAAATGGTCCTCAATAAATGGGAAATCCAGATTTCCCAACCTCATAGTTCATGTTCAAGAACAAGCCAGTCATAAGCACCCTCTTCTGCAGATTACTGCTCAGCTGTTTCACATCTCCAAGAAAAAGGTTCAGGGTCCAAGAAGAATGTTTGCATTCTTCTGCCTTTCATTTGATTCAACAAAATTCAACAATAAAATAAACTTGAAGACCTCAGGAAAGACCCAGCTTATTAAGTAAGGATTCTTTAAAAAAAAAAATCATAACGCCACTGTTATGATTATAACTGGCAGAAATGGTCTCCTAAGATGCATTCCAACTCTAATTAAAACAGAGCTTTCCCCGGGCTCTCACTTAATTTTAATTTATATTAAAATAGAAGAGTCATTTGATGTATTGAACAGCCATCCTAAATCTAGTGGCTTAAATGCCAAGCATCTTCCCTTTCTATACGCCACAAGCATGGAGATGGATAAAGGGCTGAGGGATAACATTTGGGATTACCCACCCACGCAATGGGCATTTTTCCAGAATATGAAGAAAACTGTTTCCTACAATGAGATTATGCTGTGCTTAGTCAAGCTTTTTCAAACATACAACGCTAAAAAGTCTGCCCGTCAAGAACCATATTGGTGGATCTAAATGAAACTGTAAGAACAACATCTATTTGGAAACTGACTTTAATCAATGAATCAATGTTAAAGAGCTATAACTTTTCACATAAGTGTACTGATGATTTGTGATCTGGGAGAAATTCCATATTGTTCCAAGGCTTCTTCCACTTCATTCAAAGTTCTCTAGGTTTCTCTGTCTAGAAAACTCACTCCACTCACTCACCATGACTTTGCTTTTATCACTTATGGCAACCTGACACTATGTTATATACATATTTGGGTACAGTTTCTTGTTGCTCTCTCCCATCAGTATGTCTCCGCAGTTAAGGGGCCCTGGCTGTATGTTCTCTCTCATTTTCCAGCACCAACATCGGGACCTGGCACAGACTAGACCCTTGGAAGCACTATCTTTGTTTACTGTTGGACTGGATAACCCTTGTTCTATGCTTATTTGTTGTTGTCATTCAGTTGCTAAGCTGTGTCTGACTCTTTGAGACCGCATGGACTGCAGCACGCCAGGCTTCCCTGTCCTTCACCATCTCCCAGAATTTGTTCAAATTCATGTCCATTGAGGTGGTGATGCCACCCAACCATCTCATCCTCTGTTGCTCCCCTCTCCTCCTGCCTTTAATCTTTACCACCATCAGGGTCTTTTCCAAAGAGTTGGCTCTTTGCATCAGGTGGCCAAAGTATTACACAAGATTACTGGAGGCTCAGAGGAGTAAAGTGACTCGCCTGTGGTCACTAGGCTAGGGGGAAAGTTGTCTTTAGAACCAAGCTTAACTCCCAGTCATTCTTCCAAAGTAGATGCAATTATGCCACTCCCTGCTTTTGATAGCTCCCTGTTGCTTAAAAAAATGTCATTACTCTTTGGCCTTTCAAATCTCTCCAAATGTTGCCTGATCCACATATCTGGTCGGGTCTCCTGCCATTCCCTTCCATGCCTGAATGCTCCTGCCACCTCCATGCCGTGGTTTCATGCTTGCTGTTATCTTTGTTCATTCTGTTCCCTACCTCTGGAATACCTTTCTACCCCCTCTCCATCTGTCAAAATTCTACCCCTTCTTCAAGACAAAGCCCCAATATCACTTCCTCTGTAAGCTACCTCCTTATCTTTCTTCATTCTGTCCTCCTTCACCAGAACAGTCACCCCTTCATCTGAGTCCCCATAGCATTGGGACGTTCTCTCACAGTACATTTTACATTCTCGTCTTTCTTCTCTGCCTGAATGAATTCTTCACATTTATATTTATTAGTATCTCCACCGGACAAGGCAATGGCACCCCACTCCAGTCCTCTTGCCTGGAAAATCCCACGGACAGAGGAGCCTGGTAGGCTGCAGTCCACGGGGTCGCTAGGAGTCGGGCACGACTGAGCGACTTCACTTTTACTTTTCACTTTCATGCGTTGGAGAAGGAAATGGCAACCCACTCCAGTGCTCTTGTCTGGGGAATCCCAGGGACGGGGGAGCCTGGTGGGCTGCCGTCTCTGGGGTCGCAGAGTCGGACACGACTGAAGCGACTTAGCAGCAGCAGCAGCAGCATCTCCACAGTACCTGGTATGAGCAGCTGGGTCAGGGAAAGGAGGAGGAACACAGGGGACACATGCTACCTTCCATGTTCAGTATGACTGTCAACATGACGACAAGCCTCTGGCATACCAAACGACTGCCCCAATGACCCAAAATTTAGAAAACATCAGTTACTGCTAGAAATGGGACATGCCATCAAATATGACACATGAAATCAACTAGTGACTTGTAGAACACAAATCACCGTGTGTTCATTCATTCTGCAGCAATGTTAAAATGCTACATTCTTTTCTCAAGCTGGAAACTACAACAAAAGTTCTCATTCAAGTGACCTGTGTTCCTTCAGCCTTTGTTCTTTTCATGCTATGTCCACAGTACCTAGTCCACAGTGCCCAGCCCATGGCGTGCAACACTCAACACACATCTGCTGACGTGAGATAAACTGAATTTATACAGTGACTCAGGCTGCACAGAATATGGGTGGTTATGGGACTTTTCATTAAACTTCATACTGCAGGACATAGTTATTTTTGGCCTACTCCAAGGTAACCATTCAAAGATCGCTATCCTGTTTTGATTCTCGTACTTACCATCTACCTGGGTTGTTTGTAACAGACATAAAGCACAGGAAAATGATAATGTGGAATTACTTTTATAAATCACCCTTCTGGAAGTAATTGCATATCTTCTCTCAAACTCCAGAATGCCTCTCTTAAAAGGGTAAGCTCATGCACATTACCACCTAGTATGGATGATCAGAGTAATCGAAGTGTCAGAGGTGGCCTGACAAAGTTGTTGTTCGCAAGTTGTCACTGATAACAAACTGATAGTGACTTACATCTGAGTGGGCTGGGGAGGGGTGGGGGAGAGTAGATCTGAAGCTGCACAATGTAAACTTCTTTAAGATGTTAATCTGAGCTGCCTATGTTGGTTAGGAAAATAAAAATCTCAACTAAAAATAACAAATTGGGTCCTGAGGGTTTTTTTTAATTTTTACTGGGGTATATTGGTTTACAATGTTGCATGAGTTTCAGGTATACAGCAAAGTGAATCTGTTATACAAATACAGATACTCACTCTTTTTTAAGATTCTTTTCCCCTATAAGCCATCACAGAGTATTGAGTAGTAGTACTGAGTATTAAGTAGGTCCTTATTAGTGATATATCTTATATATAATAGTGTGTATATGTCAATCTCAATCTTCCAGTTTTCCCCCAGTTTTCTTCCTTTCTATCCTTGCCAATTAAAGACTATTATGTCATAAAACTGACAGCCTCAATGGGAGGCCACAGACTTAACACCACCCAATCCTGGCTATTTCTTGTTCGATTGGAGTATCAGCCACATCCATAATTAAATGAAGGAAACTAACAGCCTGTGAGTTCTTCCTTTGGAACACAAAAGAAATATAGCCCTAAAAGCTTGCTGCTTTGTCCTCAAGGGTCATTCAAAACTGTCTGAAATCTTCACAATAAAGTACCCATTTGATTGATCACCATATCTTATTTATCCCAGAGTTACAACTGTTAATGTCTAATTTAATGTGTTTTTCTCAGAACTAAATAAAGCTATATGGCCTCTGACCTATATAGGAAAGTAAAATAGAGCCTATCAGCATTATAAACAAAACAAAGCCCCCCTTCTACACACACACACACACACCTGGCATAAAACCTAAATATGCAATGACTCAGGCACAGACCTTGCAACATATGATAACCGTCAGGCACTAAATGGTCTTTTAATGGTTCAAAGAGTTCCCATCTTCCTGAACACCTAACCTATTAGCAGGGAGAGGTTACAGGCAATGGAAAGAACTCAGCTCAGTTACTTAACCTCTGAACTTGGGCTTCTCATTTGTAAAATGAAGGACTGGTCTAGAACAACACCACCCAATGGAAATATAATGCAAGCCACATCTGTAACTTTTATAGTATAAACAAAACACAAAATTTTCTAGTAAACACATTTTCAAAAAAGAAAAAAAAGGTAAAATTAACTTTAATAATGCTTGAGTTAATCTGATATAGCTAAAACATTATTTCAACATTTTAAGGTATTTTTAAAATATCAATGACATATTGCAGTTTTTTTTTCATATCAAGTGTTTGAAATCTGGTGTGTGTTTTATACTTAGGGCTCCTCCCAATTTGGACAGGCCACATTTCAAATGCTTTAATAGCCCATGGGACCAGTGACTGTATGAGACAGCACTCATCTAGATGATCTCAGATATTTCACTTGACACTAGAGGTAATTTTAATAAAGGGCATAAGAGATTTATAGATAAAGTATGCTTAGAAAAACTATAAAGTTTTTTCCTGGATATTCTTAGTCTATTCATTCCCATTCAAAATGGTGTTTTGCTTTTAACTTATTTTTTAACTCAAATGGGGTTAGATCTGCAAAAGACTGAGTAGGTGGTCTGTTCTACTGTCAGCCTTACCCTTTTCTCACTGAGTCACTGTCCTACAAACTTACAAGGAAGCTAAGAACATTCAAGACAGTGTACAACTGCTGACTGAATGAGACTTTCAAAACCTCAGAACTAGAAAAAACAACTGTTAAAAATCAACAGAAATGACAAAGAAAATGATGTGAACATCTCATTATCTTCCACATATTAAGACAATGCTAGGAAACACAAAAGCATACATGCTTTGGTAGTTGTTTGTCTAATCACTCAATATCCACTGAGTGGATACTGCTGCTCCTCCCACACCGTCCTGCTTATTAGTCCCTTTGTGATGAACCGATCTGCCTTTGCCAGATGGCTAGTCCGGGTTAAGAGCACAGTATGAGATCAGAGAACAAAGCAAAGCTAACTGGCATTCCCAGGAATTGAACCTGTGACCCTGACCTCATTAAGTCTAGAAAACAGTTAACCCATCACAAACATGCCCAGGCAGCTGCATCTTATAGAGTGCCAAGCAAGCCCACAGCATCTGTCACAATGATACTGTGATAGAGAAAAAGTCACTGTACATTTATTAAGAACTTTTCAAAATGAAGAAAAGACAAAATGAAGTCATTGAGGGCAGCTGGAATTCATCAGCAGTGTCTGACCAGCTCGGCTGAATTCACCACAAGCTTCCCTAAGAGTATCAGCTGTGGCCCTGGCCTGAGACCACAAATGGCTTTGACAATGGCATCCTCATGCTTCCTCTTCCAACAACAGTGGTCTTGGGGCCATGGGCTTTCCTTTTTATTTCTCTCCAGGGGGAGAAATTGTGGGTTAACAATTACATATAAGAATTTTCACAGATCATTTATTGAATCTGGCTTATCTCAGATTTAAACAATAACTGAGTTTCTCTGTTGCCCGCCTAGACCCTACAAGCTCCCCTTTTCCCCCGTCAGGCCCACCTAGACCCTACAAGCTCCCCTTTTCCCCCGTCAGTGCCAGCCAACCTGTCTCCAGGGGAGTGGAGCGAGGCCAGTGGACCTCTGGGTTGAGTATTCCTACCCTCCCTAGTAAAAAGCCTTTTTTTTTTTGCAAGTGTTCCCTCCTTTCTTGTTACTGAGAATATTTCTTCTTAGCAGCTGGTATCTGCTCTAAATTCTAACAACCTGTCCCTAGTGAGCTGAGTGCTTACTTCCAATTTAAATATTTCCCAAGGTGTTTCAGGGATGTAGCTTCTGTATCTTTTCCTCAAAGATACATTTTTAAAATAGTGCCAGCTTCGGAAGTAACTTTATTAAAATTTCCATGCAAACTTCAAAGTATACTGTTTCAAAAGCTCTACAAAACATCTGGAAGAGCTGGTGAAGATTTTAAAATCAGATTGAAATTATTTCTGCATTTCATTTTTGACATTTTTATACAGAATCAACTTTCCACATGCAAACTCAATATAAAAGCTGTTATATATGGTTATTCTATTTGCTTTCTTAAATATTTCTGATAACATATGACCAAAGCATTCAACAGCTTCCCAGGAGGTTCAGTGGTAAAGCATCCACCTGCCAATGCAGGAGATGCAGGAGATGCAGGTTCAATCCCTGAATCAGGAAGATCCCCTGGAGAAGGAAATGGCAACCCACTACAGTATTCTTGCCTGAAAATCCCATGGAAAGAGAAGCCTGGCGGACTACATTCCATAAGGTCACAAAGAGTCAGACGCAACTGAGCAGACACACACACACACACACAAGGCATAATCTCTTAAAGGTTTTTACTCAAGTTTTTTCACTTCCACAAAGTTACTTAAGATTGTTTTTAAATTTATGGATTAAGAGTTTGTAACCATACACTTCTCATGTAACTGGAAATCATACATATATGTAGATCCAAATTTGCATATGTATCTGCCTCAAAGACACTAGCGCAAGTACACATCTAAATCGATTTTCCTCTTTTTATCTCTAAGAATGTTCACATCAGGAATAAAAGTAGTACAAAATGTAATGAGAACCCAATTTGCCTGCCTGAACATAAAAAAATTAGTGACTATTCAATAGCTAGAATGTTTCTTGATGCTCACAAAAACTATGCCAATCCACTAAGAGACAAGAGTTAGACAAAAGGAATAAATTAATAAAATAGGCATAAAATATAAGCTTATGACAATTATACACAATTTCATTAGAAGCAAAAGGAATTTTTGAGGGTTCGTCTAGGGATAAAATCTGATGTCCAACAATAACTGAAACAATATACTCACTTTAATCTTAACAGAAAATGATGGTTGAGGAAAATATGTGGTTTCACAAAACCACGAAATTGCTGTTCTTTGTCCAAAATATCATCATGATCTACACAACCTCTGATTGTAAAAACCTGTCAGTTTTGAAAACACCAACCTTAATTCAACAAGCAAACTAGTTAAACATACCAGTGAAAGTTTAAAGCTCCATGCACATGGAAGCCATATTGCAAAAGCAGGAGTATATTCATATATCTTTAAGCACCTTGTAATTACCTTATTTATAAGATACAATCCCATGCATCCAACCAGACAACAAAAGAGCCTGAATCTGTCAGACACAAGTTAGAAAGAAACAGTGAGATCTGCCTTTCCACTGTCACGTAAATTATCTATTTGTGTTTCTAAGTACTATTTATAAAACATATTTCCTTCATTCTTTCTCACAATATTTTTAAAAGAGGAGAAAAGTCCCAAGACCACCAAAAAAATTAAAATATTACTAAAATTTTAAGAAACACTTGCAAGGAACTGAAAGACGAAAACAAAAAAATTAATAGTACAGTTAGTGGTGGTTTCTTACAAGCACTTTACAAAATAAGTACTTCAACTGCCTGGTGAGTCTGAAACAAATCAATATACTATAAAGTACTCTTTGTAGCTCTTAAGTCTTCATTTTGTGCCTTAACAAAAGCCGACATTCATTTGTAATGAAGTCTTTTTATAGTTACACAGCTATTTCATGTCTCTTCCAAAGATATATTAAACCTTTGGGTGTTCAATAAAACTGACCAATTAATTGACTCTATCATAAAAACCTGAGAAGCTATTCCAAACTGTTTACATCAAAGCCCAGCCAAAGTCAAAATGAAACACTGGTCTATGCAGGATGCTTCCTTACTAACTAACTTGAAAATTTTCTTCAAATGAGTCATTTCAAAGGAAACTGCAAAAGATGTACCACAACAGGTAAGTTCTCAATATTGCCATTCAAATTTATCTAAGAGAAGGAATAATACATCTTCAGAAATCACTGGAAGAACATGAGAACAGAGGGTTGGGGGTGGAAGAGCAGAGAACTTTGGGGTCAAAAAGAACTCTGAATTCTTGCTTCATCTCTCACTAACTTTATGACCCTGGGCAAGTTCATAGAACCTCTCTGAGGCTTAATTTCAATTATCAAATGGAAACAGAAGACCTTCCTACAAGGCTGTTTTAAGCACTAAATTAGATAACGTACAAAAATAGACTGCTTAGCACAGTATCTAGACAGTAATAAATACTCACTATATGGTTATAATTACTAAGAAATATTTAAGACTCTAAATTTCAGAAGATGTTGTAAATAATTAGAAGGAAAAATACAAAGGTTCAGAAAAAGATTTGTCTTTAATGGACTCATTAACCTGATTATCCTTAACGTTAGTGCTTTTCAAACTGCAGGTCCTGGTACATTAATGGGATGTGAAACCATTTAGTGTACCTCAACCAGCATTTCTAAATAAAACAGAATGAAAAATATAAAAATGCACTTGCATGCATAGGAAATCTAAGCATTGATTAATGACTTTTTACTTAAACACATTTGTAATGTATCTGTATACCAGATGGCAAAGTAAAACATTTCTTATCGTGCAAAAAAAAAAAAGTTTAAAAGCCACTGTTTCATTACAATAATGAGAATAAAAATAATCAACTGACACTGAATGCTTAGTTTCTACTAGACATTGTGCTAAGCATTATGCTAAGCTTTATGCTAAGCACATTATATTTGATCCTGCCCCAAATCCTATAAGGCAAGTAGGTATTGTTACTTACACCGTTTTACAGATGAGAAAACTGAGACTTAGATTAAGTCACTTGCCAAAGATGCAGAGCTAACAAGTGGTAAACCCAGAGTTCAAATTTAGTCATCTGTCTCCAGAACTTTCCCATTCCTCATGTAAAAATTATTCAAAAGGTAGACCTCTACATGAGGGCTAATTCAAGAGAGATTTTGTGGAGGCACAGCATATCAGGGAGAAGACAATGTGATTCACAGATGAAAGCACCAGGCATGAGGTCCCCTTCTGTCCCTGGCACTATTGCTTCAGTGGTGAGGAGCTGGCAAGTCATTTAATCTCGCTGTGTCTGGATTTCCTCACCTACAAAACAGGAATGATAGTATCTGTCCTGCCTCCCCACAGGCCATTGTGAGAAAGTATTTGTACATATAACAAGTGAAATGTTCTACTGTGCTACTCAGTTATATGAGATGATCATTAACATGACCCAAGGGGCCCGGGTCTTCATAGAAACATACATCACACATGATCAAAATAGGAAAGTCACCAGGCTTTTATAAACTGTATGTGCAAACAGTCCATACAATTCTTGGCATACAACAGGCCTTCAGTTCATTAAACTTTAGTTCATTAAACTAAAAGAAGTAAACCAATTCGATCTGTATGCATATTTTATCCATTTGCATTTTATTTTTCATTAATTCATTCTTTCTTCAACTACTTATTGAACACCTAGTATGTACCAGACAGTCTCTTACCATGGAGAATTTCTTTTTTTTGGTCATGTCACACTGCTAGCACAATCTCGAGTTCCCTGGCCAGGGACTGAACTTGTGCCCCTGCTGTGGAAGCACCAAGTCTTAACCACTGAACCAGGAGGGAAGTCCCCTACCCTGGAGAATTTCATATTAATTTCAATTAATTTTTCTGAAACTGTGTAAGGGAAAACTAAAATACAACTTCCTCATCTAGCAATAATAATAACTTACATTTATTACAGTGCTTTATAGCTTGCAAAGAACTATGTGGAAGCTTTTTTACTTTTTTAAATTTTATTTTTAATTGGAGGATAATTGCTTTCCAGTGTTGTGTTGTTTTCTGCTGTACAACAATGGTGAATCAGCCATAAGTATACTTACATCCCCTCCTTCAGTGGAAGCTTTTGTTTCTCACACCAACTGCCTAAGTATGTCAAGTCAGTATTATCTTCCCAACTCCAAATTCAGTGCTAAGTGACTGCTAAGTCTTTAGAGTGAAAGTTTCTCCATTTCAAAGGTGACTGTAAATATAGGGGTTTGGAAGAAACTACATTTTAATACTGGAAACGGGCAATCTAGTAGCCTTGATTTTCTTTCCTTCACAGATCTGAGTTGAAGTAATGAAACCATCCATATCACTTACATAAGATGCATTTTTCAAAAATGTTTCTTAAAAAAAACCTGCCTTTGAAATTTGTTTTTTACAGGTTAATTTTCTGTTGAATATATTCAACCAGGATTCAGTTTTCTCATAGAATAAAGGAGGGAGTGGTGGAAGCATCTTTCCTTTGTTGATTTTTTAAATTACTCAAAATTGACTGTTGTTTTCAGATTCCTGAGTCACATTTCAATGCCAAATAATTGTTAGCCATTTTATATATAATTCAACAACTACTACAGGTGATTTTTAAAGAAGAATGATGATTTAATGACAACTTGATGAACTGAAAATTTGCTACAGGATATTGACTAAGAACCTTTTACTGAAATTGCCTTATCCTTTGTATTCTAACCATTTCCTCTCCATCAACACCACCCCCCTCACACACGCACTCCCTCACCTACACCAGATCAGTTTCCGGGCCAATATTCTTAAAACCATATTAAAATTTCACAACACATGTTCATAGTTACTAGGTTTTCTGCCCCCTGCCACCCCACCCATCCACTGAATCCATGTGTCTTCAAACATTTTTTCTTTTTCGTCTCTTAAAATGTAGAATTCAGAAAACGATTACGATGCCTCTATTCTGAGAACACCTCAAATATAACCGTCTGTTCTTCTGTTTACTGATAAGCAGGAATAAAAGCCATTCCCCACCCACCGTCTCGGTAGGGTTAGGAGGTCCAATCTCGCCACTACAGAGCTCTGCAAGAAAGAACGGATATAGAACCAGGAAAACCATCGCAAGAACCCGGGGGAGAAGATAAGGAAAACACATTTTTACATCACTGGCAGCGTGCAGTCTCCCAGCTCCAGCCCTTGTAAACAGGGAAAACCTTTGTCTTGCCTCAGCCATCAAACTGGTGGCTCATCAGAATTGGGGCAACAAGAGTTTGTGCGAAATGGCTCGGCAGAGGTTAAACAAAGCAATGCAATTGGGGTGTGGGGGGGTGGCGGTGGGAGGCAGGGCTGAGCCCGGTCAGCGCCCGAGATCCCAGACGGCGAGGTCTCGCTGTGACCCCCGCCACAGCCGGGACCCGAGGCGGAGACCCCGGGACCGGATGCCGCGGCGCGGGAAGGACAGAGGGAATTTAAAGGTCCCACGCTTTCGGCAAGTTACCGGGGGCGCAGCCCGTCCGCAGGCTCCTCGCGTGGCGTCCAGAGCCGAGCACGCCACGCGCCGGGTGCCTCGAGGAGGGTCCGCGCCGCACGCGCGGGGACAGCGCCCCGAAGTCCACGTCCCGCCCAGCCGAGCCCACTAACCCAGGGCAGGGGCGAGGTCGGGGGCCCCGGGCCGCCGCGGGGGCCTGGCTCGGGGGTCGCCCGGGAAAGGGAGCAGCCCCCCCGCTGCACCCATTGTCTGGCCCCGGCCGCGGGCCGGGAGGGCGCTCACCTGACGTCCCGGCCGGGAGCCGGGGCTGGGAAAGCGGCTGGCTGGAGACGGCGATCCCGCGCGGGCGGCGGGCGCCAGTGCGATGCCCGCGGCGCGCCCGCGGCACCAGCAGCCTCCGCAGCAGCGCCGGCCGCGCACCCGCCTCTCAGGCGGCCACGGCCTCCATTGCTCTCCCCGCCGCCGCCGCCGCGCGGCACTGCGAGCCCGGCCCCGCGCGGCGTGGTCACATGCTCCGCCCGCGCCGCGGGCGCTCGGACCCGCGCCCGCCGCGGCCCCGCCCGGCGTCGCCCCTGGACGGCCGGGCCCTCCGCGGGACCTGGAGGCCCGGTTTCCTTTCGAGCCCTCCCTCCCCCCGGGGGTGGTGGTGCCCAGAAATCGGAGCCGATCACCGGCAAGGGCGTGGGATTGGTCAGTGTCCTCTCCACCGCTGCCGGGGATGGCCCGGCTGACCTGTGGGGTCTGAGGTTACAGAGGCTTACGTGGGAGGGGAACTCGGGACCATCAGTTAGCACCCGCCGCGGGTGCAGATCCGGCCCCCGGTACCGGGATGAGCTAGAGACTAGGGGAGCGACCTGGACGCCCGAGGGAGTTTTCCCCTGAAGAGCCCCGACCGCGAGAAATGGCAAGGGGACTCCTGAAAGTCAAACAAGTTGAAAGATGCCACACAGAAGTAGAAAGGCTCGAAATTGCTTTGCTGAGTGGCTGTATATCTGGACAGAGTGACGCTGACATTGGGCGTTACTGTTCCCAGCCAGAATGAAATTAAACATTGACTTTGATATTTTAAGAAAACTATCTTTTCCTTTTGTGGCTTAACTGAAACACTGAGACTTTTCTTCCCCATATGTTTTGCTGTGACTATTTCTATGGAACTTGGAAATCCGTTTCTGGTGATCTTTTCCTTCACAATGCATGCAGAGATGCTAAAAACAATTTTGTATCACTATTAATAAAGAAATTGAAAACAAAGCAAAAAATAAATCCTCTGTGACAAAAGATGCAGAAGATGAGGGGTAACGCGAACAGGTGCTCAATTTTGAGTCAGATGTCCAAGTGCGAAAAAACAGGACTACTAATTTTAATATGGGTGCCTGACTTCAAGGAGCAGCTTTGACGGTGGAAAAATCTAGTGCATACTGCCTGATCCAAGTGGATTTTTCTAGATGAACATTTTAATTAACTACCAGAATATGGTTGTGTACTTTTGTAAATATAGATATTATTGTTCGGTATTTGCATATTCTAAGTGATGTCTGCTGCTGCTGCTAAGTCGCTTCAGCCGTGTCCGACTCTGTGAGACCCCATAGACGGCAGCCCACCAGCCTCCTCTGTCCATGGCGCTTCTCCAGGCAAGAATACTGGAGTGGGTTGCCGTTTCCTTCATCCAAATGATGTCTGCTTTATTCCAAATAAGCACAAGGAAGAGTTTTGTAAAGGCTTGAGCAGGTTCTCCTTGATTTGATCTAGTAGCGCTAGAAGTTCTCAGAAGCCAAAAACCAAGTCTGTGTAGAACATATGGGGTCTTTTTCTTGACATATTATAATCTTGCCAAGAACATGAATACGCATACTATAAAAATTCAAATTTATGTAAATCAAGTGTAGGTCTAATGTCTTTTAATTTTGCAGAGCAAGGAACACCAGATTATACATTGATAAATTATTGAAAGCGTTCTAGAGAATTTATACTAATATTAGAGCTTTCTTAGCGCTAATGGATTTTGTGTCTTATGGGCCTCAGAAGCTATCAGGCACCACTTTTGATAGGTGCTGTTTTTTTCCCTCAGTTTTCAAACACACTACTTCCTAATAACTACATTCAGGGCAATAGTAGCAGAGTGGCACATCAAACAGGTTATCAGTCTGCTGTTCCACTTTTGACATGTAACTCATGGATTTTCAGAGACCATAATGAGATACAAAATAAAGATGCAGAACACTAGGAATTTTAAAAATACTTAACCATTTATTTAACTGCTTTATTAGAGATTATAGATTAAAGAACATGAGAAAGAAATTATAATATAGTTAAACCCATAGTTCTCAGTTCAATTCAACTGCTCAGCCGTGTCCGACTCTTTGCAACCCCATGGACTACAGCACACCAGGCTTCCCTGTCCATCACCAACTCTCGGAGCGTGCTCAAACTCATGACCATTGAGTCAGTGATGCCACCCAAACATCTTATCCTCTGTTGTCCTCTTCACGTCCTGCCTTCCATCTTTCCCAGCATCAGGGTGTTTTCCAATGAGTCAGCTCTTTGCATCAGGCGGCCAAAGTATTGGAATTTCAGCTTCAGCATCAGCCCTTCCAGTGTATATTCAGGACTGATTTCCTTTGGGATGGACTGGTCAGATCTCCCTGCAGTCCAAGGGACTCTCAAGAGTTTTCTCCAACACCACACACTATAGGTCTCAGTTGTGGGTAATTTTTCCTCTGGGAAACATCAGGCAGTTTCCGGAGACATTTTTGGTTGTCACAACTGGCTCACAGGTGCTACTACTGGCATCTAGTGGTTAGATGCCAGAGATGCTTCTGAACATCCTACAATGCACAGAGCAACCTTCCACAACCAAGAGTTCTCTGGTGGAATGTCAGTAGTGCCACGGTTGAAAACCCTGAGGTAGACCATGGACTTCCAGAGCCTCAAGATTTCGTATCCCATCATTTCTATTTTAACCTCCCTATTCCTGTGTATTTACATGGAATTTTCTTAATGCTCAAGAAATGAGTACAATAGCCAAATCTTTCACCAAGAGGAGACCAATGAAATGAATGGCAGAAAAAGTAATTGTGCAAATAAAATTTATACAGGTAACAAATAAAGACAGGAAAAAGCTAAAATAGTAGAAATATTGTGGAGTAGAAAGTGTCTTGATTGTCCCTGGCAACTTCTTCAGAACCTTGTCATCTTCCCAACAGCCCAGTGTTCTGAAAGTTTCCATTAGTCAAGCATAAGGTTAGTAATTCCCTCTTGACAGGTCAAGGCTGTTGTGAATATTCAGAGTTCAAGG
Organism: Antilocapra americana; assembly: GCA_007570785.1. Classification (NCBI taxonomy): domain Eukaryota; kingdom Metazoa; phylum Chordata; class Mammalia; order Artiodactyla; family Antilocapridae; genus Antilocapra; species Antilocapra americana. The sequence goes on from ML662436.1 coordinate 1,424,974, forward strand.
TGAGTGAGGGGGTGTATTTAAGTGACTCAAAGGGCAGGCAGTGACTTGGGATGGGGTGAGACTTAGAAAACACCTATCCTATAAAAAGTTGTTGTTCAGTCGCTGAGTCATGTCCAACTCTTTGTTATAGTACTGACTTTCTGTTCTGTGCACGGGTTTGTGAGAATTCACTTAATTTCACAAGTCTGTAAAACTGAAGATAATTGTTGCATGTTACATATCTTCCATCAAAATTACAAAGTTATTCCTGTGATAAACCTTAATGGAAAAGAATGTGAAAAAGGGGACTTCCCTAGTGCCAATGGCTTAAACTCTTCAACCCGAATGCAGGGAGCCCCAGTTCAGTCCCTGATCAAGGAACTCAATCTCACATGCTCCAACTAAGAGTTCACATGCCATACCTAAATATCTTGGATACCACAACTAAGATCCAGAGCAGCCAAATAAATAAATATTTTAAAAAGAATATGAAAAGGAATGTACATATATGTATGACTGAGTCACTTTGCTTTAGAACAAAAATCAGCACAACATTGTAAATCAAGTATATTTCAGAGATTTCCCTGGTGGTCCAGCAGTTAAGACTCTGCACTGCCAATGCAGGGTGCAAGGGTTTGATCCCTGGTGGGGGAACTAAGTACATTTCAATAAAATAAAAAGTAAATTACAAAGTTATAATAATCTCAAAAAATAATGACAAAGTATCTTAGGCAAATACTAATGAAAAGAAAGAACATGAAGACAATTGAATATAAATAGTTCTAGAAAAACAATGTTCTAGCAAAACAATGAAGCTAGACCACTATCTCTCACCATATAAAAAAATTAATTCAAAATATAGATCTAAAAGTAGGAGCCAAAAGTAGAAAGCTGCTCAAACAAAGCATAGGGAGTAATCTTCACCTCTCTGGGTTAGAGAATGGTTTCTTAGATAAAACACCAATAGCACAGGCAAAAAGGAAAAATGAAACTAGACTACATCAAAATTTAAAGCTTTTTTTAAGCTTTTTAAAAATTTTTTAAAGCAAATAATATCAAGGGAGTGAAAATATGGCCCTTAAGGTGGCAAAATAAAAAGATTTCCTCTGCTGTCTGAAAGCAGAGCATTCCTATGAAAGTTTTCATATGCCATGGTGGTGTAAAGCAAAGCAGCACATGCCTTAGGACACATCTTGCTAATGGATGCACAAAATAAATCAAGATAAAGGAGTTAAACAACAAAGTCCTACTGTATAGCACAGAAAATTTTATTCAATATCCTGTGATAAGCCATAAAGGGAGAGTATATTAAAAAAGAATGTCTATGTATTAACACATATAACTGAGCACTTTTCTGTACAGCAGTAATTAACACATTGTAAATCAACTACACTTCAATGAAAAAGATGAAGAACGGACAATCATAGACACAGTTCAAACTAATGCAGCTTGATGCCAGGATGCATCATGTAGCTGCTGGGGAAGGGACTTGGCAGTGCCACTCGTACTGCTTAGAATGCGCATCTTACCCGTAACAGCTGGCTGTGAAGAACACTGAGTGCTGTTTTTACCTTTGCCTTTTATTTGTAAAGGTGAAAATCCTCTTTGGATTTCTTTCAGTCACCAAAAGCAAGTACTGATACAATGAAGTGGCATAAATCAAACTTGAAAATCAGGGGATACGTGTGTTTGCAAATTATATGTATCTATATATCTATATATATCTCTATATACATATATAGAGATATATATCAGATAAGGGACCTGTATGCAGAATATATAAAGAATTTGTACAATTCAATAGTTTAAAAGGAAAATATCTCAGTTTTTAAATGGGTAAGGGACCTCACACAATTCTCTGACAAAAATATAAGTAAACAGCCAATAAGCATATGAAAAGATGTTCAATGCTGTTAACCATCAGGGAAATGCAAATCAAAACCATGTAAAATACCACTTTATACCACCAAGAGAGCAATAATAAAAAAGAGAGATAATAAAAATTGTTGGTGAGGATGTAGAAACACTGGAACTGTCAGACATCACTGGTGTATTGTAAAATGGTTTAGCCACTTTGGGAAATAGTTGGCAGTTCTGAAATATGTTAAATGTGGAGGTTGCCTGTGACCTAGAAATTCCACTCCCAGGTACACACTGAAGAGAAATGAAAGTATATAGCCACACAAAACATGAATGTTTCTAGTAGCATTACTTACAATGGGCAAAAGTGGAAATGATCGAAATGTCTGTCAACTAATGAATGGATTAAATGAAAGGTGTTATTAGTCATACAAAGGAATATTTGGCAATAAAAATGAATGCAGTACAAATACGCACTACCACACAGATGAACCTTGAAATCATTATGCTAAATGAAAGAGGCTAGGTGTAAAAGACCACATACTATGATTCCATTTATATCAAATGTCCATCCAGACAGGCAAATCTATAGAGACAGTAGTAGATCATGGTTGGTGGGGAATGAGAGGGGAGAATGGAGAGTCACTCAACAGATGTGATGTTTCTAAAATTAATGGTGGTAATGACTGTACCATGCTGTGAATATACTAAAAATCATCAAATGATACAGTTTAAATGGGTGCACTTTATTTAGATATATAAACTATATCTCAATAAAGCTGTTCAAAAAGAGAAGCAAGAGTAACTAACAATATTAATATCTGACAAAAGAGATTATTAAGTGAAAATATCAAATGCTACAAGGTACAAGCAAACAACAGAAAATAGCACTCGAAAATTTATGTATCTAACAATAGAAATTTTGAATAATTTAATCTAAAAACTGAAAAAAAGGAAAAGTTAATAATCTACAGTGATAACGGGAGAGTTAAACCTTTCTTAGAAATAGACATGTCACATAGACGAAGATGTGTGTGTGGTAAGTCACTTCAGTCATGTCCAACTCCATGCAACCCTATAGACTGTAGCCTGCCAGGCTCCCCTGTCCATGGTATTCTCCAGGCAAGAGTACTGGAATGGGTTGCCATGCCCTTCTCCATGGGATCTTCCCCAACAAGAGATCAACTCCATGCCTCTTCTGTCTCCTGCATTGGCAGGTGGGTTCCTTACCACTAGTGCCATCTAGCAAGCTTGATATAAAATATATCAAGAAAGGTATATCCAACAAACAGAAAATAAGCTTTCTGTGCAAAACCGTTTGGCACAGTCACAAAAATGTACCAAGTTTTAGCACTGCCTCACAAAATCTCAATAAATTCCAAAAAACAAAATCCATGTAGGCCACATTCTGTGATTAAAATTCAATCTGTAACAAAATCCAATGTGAAAAATTTTAAACTTTCTTTTAAATGATTCATGTTAAAAATAAAGTGATCATGCTTTCTGGTTCACCCAAAACAGTCCTAACTTACACTTACTGTCTGGACATAATATGTATATTTCACTCTAAAAGTATCCCATTTGGGATGGTGAATTATATAATAATCACAGTTGATGAATAATCCTTAACTGAATTTGGAATCTATTTAGAAAGCAATAACAGAAAGAAATTACAAAATACGTTGGGGGGTATTTCTTAAAAGAAATTTAAGAAAGATTAAAAGCACACTAAGTATATAACTCCAGGATGAAAAGCAAAGAAAGCAGAAAGATGGAAGCAAGAGTTAATGAAATGGAAAACAAATCAAACAGTGGATTTGATCAGCAAAAAAAAATTGATTCTTAGGAAAAGGTCAATCAGTGAAGAGATACACAAAAAATCGGCATTTCACAAGAAAAGAGAAATAATTAAAGTATAGATTTTTAAAACTATAGATGAAATAGATTTTCCAGAAAAAATCTGAATTTCCAAAAACGATTTGAGAAGGGGGAGAAAATCAGAAGAGCTGAATATTTTTTTAATAGATGAGTATGTGTAAGAGAAATTAAAAAGGTAGTCCAATGTTTTCTGGGCTGGATGAAGCACAGGCTGGAATCAAGATTGCCAGGAGAAATATCAACAACCTCAGATATGCAGATGACACCACCCTTATGGCAGAAAGTGAAAAAGAACTAAAGAACCTCTTGATGAAAGTGAAAGAGGAGAGTGAAAAAGTTGGCTTAAAGCTCAACATTCAGAAAACTAAGATCATGGCATCCGGTCCCATCACTTCATGGCAAATAGATGAGGAAACAGTGGAAATGGTGACAGACTTTATTTTTGGGGCTTCAAAATCACTGAAGTTGGCAACTGCAGCCATAAAATTAAAAAATGCTTACTCCTTGGAAGAAAAGCTATGACCAACCTAGACAGCATATTAAAAAGCAGAAACATTACTTTGCCAACAAAGGTCTGTCTAGTCAAAGCTATGGTTTTTCCAGTAGTCATGTATGGATGTGAGAGTTGGACTCTAAAGAAAGCTGAGCCTTGAAGAATTGATGCTTTTGAACTGTGGTGTTGGAGAAGACTCTTGAGAGTCCCTTGGACTCCAAGAAGATCCAACCAGTCCATCCTAAAGGAAATCAATCCTGAATATTCTTTGATGCTGAAGCTGAAACTCCAATACACTGGCCACCTGATGCAAAGAATTGACTCATTTGAAAAGACCCTGATGCTAGGAAAGATTGAAGGCAAGAGGAGAAGGGGATGACAGAGGATGAGATGGTTGGATGGCATCACTGACTCAATGGACATGAGTTTGAGTGAACTCCGGGATTTGGTGATGGACAGGGAGGCCTGGTGTGCTGCAGTCCATGGGATTGCAAAGAGTCGGACACAACTGAGCAACTGAACTGAATTGAATGTTTTCTTCTAAAACAAAGACACCTACCCAGGTGATTTCATGAGTCAGTTCTAACAATTTTCAAGGAGCCAACAATTGCCATGTAATCCAAGTTTCCAGGGCATGGGAAAAAGGCAATTTCACTACCCCTTCTAGAAAGCTAGAATAACTATGACATCAGAGCCAGACACTGCTGCTTTCACACAAAATATGACTATGAGCCAGATAAAAAATCCAAATTAAATACTAGAAAATTAAGACCAGCAGTGCATTAAAATTAATATTACAGTTCTGGAAATGGATAGTGGTGATAGGTCTACAAAATTGCGAATGTACTTAATGCCTCTGAACTACACACTTAAAAATTGTTACTATGGTACATTTCCTGTATATCTTACCAGAATTTAAAAAAATAGGACTACAAGCATTGGAGACAATTCTATATAGAGCTGTCCTTTCTGCATGTCTTTTTCCGCTGAGGCACAGACAGTTTTTGTTCTGAACAGTCTTTTCAAGGATGCTTGTATAGGTTGAATGGTAGAAACAGTATCACCCCAGAGCACAGGGCAGCTTTGTTTTCCATCCAGTATGAGAAAGATAGGGCTTCCCTGGTGATTCAGTGGTAAAGAATCTATCTGCCCATGCAGGAGACATATGTTTGATCCTCAGGACAGGAAGATCCCCTGAAGAAGGGAATGACAACCCACTCCAGTATTCTTGTCTGGGAAATCTAACAGACAGAGGAGCCTGGTGGAAATAGTCCATGGAGTTGCAAAAGACTGAGCAGCTAAACAACTACATAAGGAAGATAACATCTTCTTCCAGGACAAAGGTTGACAGGTTTGCTTGAAGCCCCTTCATAGAAGAGGATTCCTAGATTCCCATTTCTCAGCTGGGATATATTGTCCACTGCACGTGCAATATCCATCTAGGTCTGCCTGCATGCTCCCTGGGGGTTTTGGAGCATGAGGGTTTGGTATAAAACTCATGCTGCCTGCTGTGCAGTAATAAAGACCTTTGTCCCTGACCCAGGAGTCTCGTGCCCTCTACTGACACTCAGAGAACTTGTGGTAGGCCACATATCAGGCTGTGAGTGGGACAGAGTCTCAGACCGCTCACAGTTCTCCAGTTTGGGCAACAAATGGATGGGAGCTGGGATTCCCCTGGTGACTCATTGGAAGAATCCACCGTCCAATGCAGAGGATGCGGGTTTGTTGGAGAACAAAGATCCCACATTCTGGCAGTGCAGCCAAAAGAGAAAAAATTTTAAAAAAGGATAGCTGACAGACTTGGCTCTCTGAAGAGAAAGGGTGAAGTTAGGGGACAAAAGAGATGGCACCGGAACTGATCAAAGGGAATGCTCTCACCCAAGTGTTGGGTGAGTGAGTGAGTGAAAGTCGCTCAGTCATGTCCGACTCTTTGCCACCCCATGGACTATACAGTCCTTGGAATTCTCTAGGCCACAATACTGGAGTAGGTAGCCTTTCCCTTCTCCAAAGGATCTTCCCAACCCAGAGATCAAACCCAGATCTCCCACATTGCAGGCGAATTCTTTACCAGCTGAGCCACAAGGGAGGCCCCAAGTGCTGGGTGAAGGGGAGCAAATGGGAGTCCTGGATTGCCCTATCTATTAATACTTAGAAGCTGCACAATGATTGGTGGGATTGAAACAAGATGTGGGACGGTATTCTTATCCTCAGTTGGGACATGAAACAGATGTCTTTGTGACAATGGGTCGGCAAGCCCTGTGGCCCAGTCAAAAGACAGTACATTGTAGCTGCTGGAATAAATGCTGTTAGTGCTAAGAACACAGAGCTTTGGTTCAGCCACTTGAAGTCAGGAGTCAGTGCAAAGCTTTACCTACTGGGGATGTTGACTAAAAAAAAAAGTACAACCTAAAAGTTGGAAATTATGTTTTATTTGATGGACAAAACTGAGGACTTACGCCCAGAAGACAGCCTCTTAACTCTTAGGGATTGCTCCACAGAGGTAAGTAAAGTGCCACAATATATAAGCTTTTGCAACAAAAAGCAGATAGTTGGAACATCAAAAGATTCCTATTAATTAAAGACAACCTGACATAAGTGAATGAATTTAGTGCTTTTCTGTGTATGGGGAGATGCAGGAGACTGGGCTCACTGAAATTATTCCTTTGATATATATCTTAGCTCTCTAGGGCCAGCATCCTGCCTTAGTCCATCCTGAATCCCCTCAGGGTGCGCAGTCCAGGGCGACTGCAGTGGCAGATGGCTTGATGGCCATATCATCCTTTGCTTACTGTCATGTGGCATGTGACATCCCTCGTCCACAGGGATGCTCTCTCCCTCTGCCCTCTGCACCCTCTGATCCCCGCCTCCCCCGACCCTGACTTTTTTCCTGACCTCAAGGAAGTCCTGATACTCTAAGAAACCAAATTACTGGGTCACAGTCTCATGGTCCCCAAGAAGGACTGAAGGCCATACTCACTTTGCACAAATACACTCAGGAACTTCAGGGAGTGAAGGGACTCACATCTCTCTAGCTTCTTTGAATATAGGCACCCAAGTCACCATCCTGTCTGGCCAGTGATACTCAGATATAACTGATGGGATTTGGGCCGGGATCTCAGTGGGGAAGAGAAGCTAATTTGACTTTATGGGTGGAACTAATTCAGTGTGCTGTCTGAATAGTAGGAATTGAGGTGCTGTATGCTTATACTGCCAACCTAAAAGTGTCAAGAGCTTCCCTGGTGGCTCAGACGGTAAAGAATCTGCCTGCAATGCGGGAGACCTGGGTTCTGTCTCTGGGTTGGGAAGATTCCTTGGAGAAGGGAATGACTCCCCACTCCAGCATTCTGGCCTGGAGAATTCCACAGACAGAGGAGACTGGCAGGCTATAGTCCTCGGGGTTGAAAAGAGTTGGACATGATTGAGCGACTAACACTTTCACTTGTAAGGGTCGTTGGAGATTATCCAATCACAAAAGTGCAGCAAATAAAGACATGCTTATGATACGAGTTCCCTGCAGTTTGTCACAAGTGGGTGAGCCAGGATTTAGCACGGGTGCCTTTACCCTCTGATTTCAAAGGTTTTACCCAACAGGTGATGTCCAGTTGGTTGGCAAGTCAGAAGCCTTTGTTTTAAGGTCCCTGACTATCAAACCCATCAGTAGGCAGCTGATAAATTCAGAGGCTTGCTTTCTAAGTGAAGTTTCTTGGACTTAAATGCACAGATTCACAACCCTCTATTTCTCTGGCACCCCAGGAAAAAGTGCTGCGTGTCTGCTCCACTTCCCCGCTCCCTGCATCCACAAAGGAGATTTCGCTTCTTGGACTTCGGGGGAACTAGAGACAGTATGTGCTTCACTGGGGCATTCTATTTGGTCCTTTATATCAGCTAACCCATAAATCAGCATTTTTTGAGCGAGGCCCGAACCAATAGCAATGAATGCTCTCTTTGTCCCCTACAAAGAGCCTACATTGCAGCCTGGCAACAAAAATCATATGGTCTGCCTACATCAAGAAACTGCAGTGGCTGGCAATCTGACCTGTTGCTGTGCCTGTCATCCCTGTCCACGTGCTATGAAAACAGAAAAACTCGCCCACTCCTGAACCATTTATTTTGCTACGCCTAGTGGCATTGATGGCAGCTCTTAGACACGGACTTTGCCCTGTACATGTATGAACACACAGACGAGCACAATCTTTTAAAAATGAGATTGATTCAAATTCATATGCTTCTCCTGGCAGCTGAGTGGCCTTGGGTTATGCTATGTAGAACTCTCAAGTCTACCACAACCCAGTGACAGAGCCCATGGTTCTCAACCAAACAAATGTGATCCAAATCAAGGTTACTAACAATCTCCAAATGGGAGTGACTTGTAATCTTTGGGCTCTTTGTATGTGGGGGAGAGATAGCCATGGACTCTCCATTGTGGATGAGGGTTGGTTTTTTGCTCATCTATTGCCCCATTGGCAATGACACTAGAGATTAGCCAGTCAAAATTGCATGATTCATAATGGATAACAGAATGACTTTAGACTACATCCTCCCTGTCTTGAATAATAATAATAATTATGCTCCCCATAATAGTTAACAGTTAGTTATGTCTGGGATCCTGGGAGGCGTGATTGAGGTCAGTACTGCTGGTTAGCCTTTTTCTTCTGCTTTTGGAATCTTGCAGATAATAGCCTTAATTAATGCTATCTGAGGCACATTGAGCAGGTGATCAATGGAGTGGCATACTCAAGTTTGGCCAAGAATATATAGGGTCAAGGGATGGAATACCCTGGCAGAGAAAATTTGCCATGTACCCCTGTGTATCCCTTTGCATTCTTATTGAGGGTGGCCTTGATTGAACCTCACTTAGGCCATTTCTCAGCACTGTGTTTACAGCAACCTTGGGGGATGAACTGATGTATCCTTTTGGAATAAAGAACAGGCTTACCAATTGCTTGCTATAAAAGAGACGGGTTAACTAAGTTCAGTGTTCCTTGGTATCCCACTCCTATAAAAGAGATAGGTTAAGTTCAGTATTCCTAAACTGCATGCTTAGCATTCATCTGAGCCGCTAATGTTACATCGTGAGACTTGGGGACTTAAGGAGAAACTGTGAAAACATTATGCTTATGCTGCTTGCTGCCGTGAGTAATAAGGGCCTTTGTTTTTGATCCAAGAGTCTCCTATTTTATATCTGCATCTCAGTTCAGTTCAGTTCAGCACGCCAGGCCTCCCTGTCCGTTACCAACTCTCAGAGTTTACTCAAACTCATGTCCATTGAGTCAGTGATGCCATCCAACTATCTCATCCTCTGTCATCCTTTTCTCCTCTAGCCTTCAATCTTTCCCAGCATCAGGATCTTTTCAAATGAGTCTGTTCTTCACATCACGTGGCCAAAGTATTGGAGTTTCAGCTTCAACATCAGTCCTTCCAATGAACATTCAGGACTGATTTCCTTTAGGATGGACTAGTTGGATCTCCTTGCTGTCCAAGGGACTCTCAAGAGTTTTCTCCAACACCACAGTTGAAAAGCATCAATTTTTCAGCCCTCAGTTTTCTTTATAGCCTAACTCTCACATCCATACATGACAACTGGAAAAAACATAGCCTTGACTAGACAGACCTTTGTTGGCAAAGTCATGTCTCTGCTTTTTAATATGCTGTCTAGGTTGGTCATAACTTTCCTTCCAAGGAGTAAGTGTCTTTTAATTTCATGGCTGCAATCACCATCTACAGTGATTTTGGAGCCCCCCAAAATAGTCTGCCATTGTTTCTCCATCTATTTGCCATGAAGTAATGGGACCGGATGCCATGATCTTAGTTTGCTGAATGTTGAGTTTTAAGCCAACTTTTTCACTCTCCTCTTTCACTTTCATCAAGAGGCTCTTTAGTTCTTTTTCACTTTCTGCCATAAGGGTGGTGTCATCTGCATATCTTAGATTATTGATATTTCTCCTGGCAATCTTGATTCTAGCTTGTGCTTCTTGCAGCCCAGCATTTCTCATGACGTACTCTGCATATAAGTTAAATAAGCAGGGCAACAATATACAGCCTTGACGTACTCCTTTTCTTATTTAGAACCAGTCTGTTGTTCCATGTCCAGTTCTAACTGTTGCTTCTTGACCAGCATACAGGTTTCTCAAGAGGCAGATCAGGTGGTCTGGCATTCCTATCTCTTTCAGAATTTTCCACAGTTTATTGTGATCCACACAGTCAAAGGCCTTGGCATGGTCAATAAAGAACAAATAGATGTTTTTCTGGACTTTCTTGTTTTTTTCCATGATCCAGTGGATGTTGGCAATTTGATCTCAGGCTCCTCTGCCTTTTCTAAAACCAGCTTGAGCAACTGGAAGTTCACGGTTCACATATTGTTGAAGCCTGGCTTGGAGAATTTTGAGCTTTACTTTGCTAGCGTTTGAGATGAGTGCAGTTGTGTGGTAGTTTAAGCATTCTTTGGAAAGTTCTGCATCTAGAGAACACGAATAGGTTAACTTAATAGCCTGGGACTGAGGTTTCCCTGATGGCTCAGATGGTAAAGAATCTGCCTGCAATGCAGGAGACCTGGGTTTGTTCCCTGGGCTGGGAAGATCCCCTAGAGAAGGGAATGGCTACCCACTCCAGTATTCTTGCCTGGAAACTCCATGAACAGAGAAGTCTGGTAGGCTACAGTCCATCGGGTCACAAAGAGTCAGACATGGTTGAGGGACTCACACACACACACACACACACACACACACACACACACATTCACTTGCAACTAAGGTAAAAGAAAATCCCGACCTTTACATAGTATTTGACTGTCCATCAATATCTTTAACACACATTGTTCTCATTGAGTTCTATATTCTTGTACCAAATTTAAGCATTTAAAATTTTCTTGAGTTAAATGCTTGCTTATTTGTGAACAGTTTTATTTCCTGATTAACATAATTAAAATAACAGATTTTCCTCTAATTATTCATACTTTAGCTATGTCCCACATTTTTTACTGGTTTATTACCTGATTATCAGTCTAAATTATTTTAGCACAGTCAAGACTTGCCCATGGATACTTAAATTATAATAAGAATAAAATAATAAAATGAGAATAAAAAGAGTATATGGTGGTTGTGGGAAAAAAATGATTTAATATATATAAAACTCTCTTAAGAAAGTGTCTGGTAAAAATAAAGTTCTGTGTCAGTGTGTATTGTTAATCATTTTGATAGTTGCTTTTTTTAATTTACTTTTTTTATTGAAGGATAATTGCTTTACAGAATTTTGTTGTTTTCTGTCAAACCTCAACATGAGTCAGCCATAGGTGTACATATATTCCCTCCTTATTGAACCTCCCTCCCATCTCCTGCCCCATACCATCATTTTAGATTGATATAGAACCCCTGTTTGAGTTTCCTGAGCCATACAGCAAATTCCCATTTGCTATCTATTTTACATATGGTAATGTAAGTTTCCATGTTACTCTTTCCATACATCTCACCCTCTCCTCCCCTCTCCCCATGTCCATAAGTCTATTCTCTATGTCTGTTTCTCCATTGCTGCCCTGCAAATAATTTTTTCAGTACCTGTTTCTAGATTTTGAATATATGCGTTAGAATATGATATTTATCTTTCTTTTTCTGACTCTCTTCACTGTATAATCGGTTCTAGGTTCATCCACCTCATCAGAACTGACTCAAATGTGTTCCTTTTTATGGCTGAGTAATGTTCCATTGTGTATATGTACCACACCTTCTTTATCCATTCATCTGTCGATGGACATCTAGATTGGTTCCATGTTCTTGCTATTGTAAACACTGCTGCAATGAACAAAGGGATACATTTTTTTTTCAGCTTTGGTTTCCTCAGGACATATGCCTAGGAGTGGGATTGCTGGGTCATATGGTAATTTTATTCCTAGTTTTTTAAGGAATCTCCATAACATCTTCCATAGTGTCTATATCAATTTACATTCCCACCCACAGTGCAAGAGCACATCCTTTCCAGCATTTATTGTTTGTAGACTTTTTGATGATGGCCATTCTAACCATTGTAAGGAAATATCTCATTGTGGTTTTGATTTGCATTTCTCTAATAATGAGTGATATTGTGGTGTTGGAGACGACTCTTGAAAGTCCCTTGGACTGTAAGGAGATCCAACCAGTCCATCTTAAAGGAAATCAGTCTTGGGTGTGTTCATTGGAAGGACTGATGCTGAAGCTGAAACTCCAATATTTTGGCCACCTCATGCGAAGAGCTGACTCATTTGAAAAGACTTTGATGTTAAGAAAGATTGAAGGCAGGAGGAGAAGGGGACGAGAGAAGATGAGGTGGTTAGATGGCATCACCGATGCAATGGACATGAGTTTGGGTAACCTCCAGGAGTTGGTGATGGAGAGGGAGGCCTGGCGTGCTTCGGTTTATGCGGTCACAAAGAGTTGGACACAACTGAGCAACTGAGCTGCACTGTTGAGCATCTTTGCATGTGTTTGCTAGCCATCTGTATGTCTTCTTTGGAGAAATGTCTGTTTAAGTCTTTTTCCCACTTCTTGATTGGGCTGCTTGTTTTTTTGGCATTGAGTTGCATGAGCTGCTTGTATATTTCGGAAATTAATCCTTTGTCAGTTGTTTCATGTGCTATTATTTTCTCCCATTCTGAGGATTGTCTTTTCACCTTGCATATCGTTTCCTTTGCTGTGAAAAAGCTTTTAAGTTTAATCAGGTCCCACTTGTTTACTTTTGTTTTTACTTCTGTTACTCTAGGAGGTGGGTCATAGAGGATCTTGCTTTGATTTATGTCATTGAATGTTCTATGTTTTCCTCTAAGAGTTTTATAAAAGTTTCTGGTCTTACATTTAGGTCTTTAATCCATTTTGAGTTTATCTCTGTGTATGGTGTTAGGAAGTATTCTAATTTCATTCTTTTCCATGTAGCTGTCCCATTTTCCCAGTACCGTTTGTTGAAGAGGCTGCCTTTGCCCCATTGTATATTCTTGACTTCTTTGTCAAAAATAAGATACCCCATAGGTGCATGGGTTTATTTCTGGGCTTTCTATTTTGTTCCATTGGTCTATCTTTGTTTTTGTGGATAGTTGCTCTTAAGAGACTTATTTGTGTCATCCTTTCTCACTGATTTCTGAAATATTGAATTTGCATTTTCTCCTAACAAGTATTTTGCTTCTTCTCACGTGCCTTTCTTCTCTTTCTCTCCTATCCAGAACAACGGTGTTATACACATTCTAAAATTTTTAGCCTTAATTTTTATATATTTTCTCCTTTTCTTTTTTGTCCCTCTTCCTCTCATTAGTAAAATAAGACTTTACGAAGTTGTTTATCTTTAATTCTCACATCTCTTGCAGCATTCTCTACGTACTTCTCTCATTCATCACTTCCTCCAAGTTTTTCAATGTTGATCTTCACTTGACAAACCTTCTGAGACTTCATATAACTAAGAACATCTTTATTACACCTTCAGATTTGAATGGTAGCACAGTTAGCTATAAAATAATAGGTTCACAATTCATTTCTTTATATATTCTAAAAATACTATGTTGCTTGATTCCAGGGTAGTTATTGAGAAGTTTGATGTTGTCTCAGTCTGTTTGAATTGCTAAAATAATTTACCAATAATTTATCATTGGTAAACAATAGAAATTTCTCACAGTTCTGGAGGCAGAAGTCCAAGTTAAGGGTGCCAGCATGGTTAGGTTCTGGTGAGAGCTCTTTTCTATAGACTACTGACTGACATATTATATCCTCATGTGGCAGAGAGGCAAGAGAGCTTTTAGGAATTCCTTTTACAACGGCAATAATCCCATTCATGAAGGCCCTATCCTCATGACCTAATTACTTCCCAAAGCTCCCCCTCTCCTACTATCATCACATTAAGAAATAGAGTTTCCACATAGGAATTTTGGGGAATATTCAGTCCATAACAGATGTAAATATGATCTTAATCCTTTTTAGGTGACTTGTGTTTTACTCTGAAACTTTCAAAATTCTTCTGTCTTCAGTATTGTATCTAAATGTGGGTTTTTCCTTCTCTACTTGGCTTTCTCTGACCTCTTTGAAGACCTCAAACTGTGTTCCTAATTTGGGGACATTTACCTCCATTATTTCTTAGGGATTCAAAATAATGTAAAATAATTTAACTACTTTCTACATTTCTATTATTTTTCATTTCTAAGGCTCATTATTACCTGTATGTTGGCTCTCCTGTACATACCCTCCATAATGGTATTTTTACATTTTTGATCTCTTTTTCTGATACCTTCTGGAAGAATTCTCAATCTTTTCTTCAAGTGCACTATTTTAAAGCTTTATGCCCAACCCTTCCTCAAAGAAAAATAGTAGTAGTATCAGGTAACAAAACAAAAAAGCACTAATGGAAATACTAGGTATGAAAAAGGTCATAGTGAAATAAAGAACACATGGTGATTATCGGTGCCTTGACAAGAATGGTTTGACTGGAGCAATGGGAATAAAGTGATTAGAATAGTTCAAGAAGGAAAAGTGGGATGAAATTATTACAGAAGACTCTATTCAAGGCATTTTTGCTACAAAAAATAGAATGGTAGGGTTTGCAAGGGATTTAAAATGAGAGGTTAAATATGAGAGGTATGTATACAAGTGGGAACAAGCCAATAGAGCAAAAATGAGAATGTGGGCTTAACTGCAGGAGTCTTTTGAGTACTAGAAGGAATGAACACTGGTCACAACTAGACAGAATAGCTAGAGCACTGAGATGGTTCGTGTGTATAACACGAGAGAAGGAAGTTATATGGACACAGTGAAAAAAGAAACCAGCTGAGAGTGAGATGGAAGGAGGACAGAAACTGTGAGTGAAGAGAAGGTGTGAGATACTTGTTGGAGAAAAGTTAAAGTGTGAATTGACCAGGAAGATGTTTTACGAATTCTTACAGGGTGTTGTGGGCCCTTGATTTTCAGGGCCATATTTCAAGTGAAAAGAGTCAGCATCATTGTTTTTTTCTCCAGGCATTTTCAGCAACTTAGGTACAGGTGCAGAGTAGTTGAAGTAATTTCATATACACAAGATGTGAGTTTTCAGTTCCCAGGGACAAAGGAATTGAGTATATGCAAGGAAAATAATGTCTATAGATATATAAAGAAGAAAGTGAGGGATGGACTTGTAGATGAGGGATAGGTGATAGAATCGACTGTCACAAGAGCCTGTTAAGAGTCAAAGAATTGTCAGGATAGACATAATAAACAGAGTTACCTAGAAAGAGGATGAAGTAGGATGCTAACAGTTAATAAGAGTTTTGGAGGTAATGACAAGACCTAGAGCTGTGTTTTCACACCTAAGTTGAATCCTATTAATGAGTCATGAAGTCAATATGGTGGATCAGTTTCTCAATTAGCATTTTTAAATCCTGGCCACACATGAGAGTCACCTAGAGAAACTAAAGCTTAAAAAAAGAGCTCAACACCTCACTCACAGAGATTCTGATTTACTTGGACTGATGCAGGATTCAGAAATTATCGTTTTTTATTAGAAAATTTCACGTAACTCCAATATGCAAGCCTGGTTAATAACCACTGTCCCAGGAAGATATTGACATAAAGACCGAGGGTAGAAGTAATGGAGTTAAGACAGTAAGCCAGGAACTAAAATTTTCTAAGATGAAAAAAGAGAGGGGTATGAGATCAGATGTCTGATAGGTTGTAATAAGGTGAGGTAGCAGGTAGTCAACAAACAGTATTTACAAGAGAAAACTGTACACATACACACATGCCTGCTCAACCATTTTGTAGATGGGTTTCAAACAGAAACTTTGACTTCATTTCTTATATTTTGAACTAAGTGGAAATAAATGTGAATCAGCTAAACAAACGAGGCCTGCAATTTGAGTTCAGAAATATCTCCAAGTCCCAACTGATAAAATTCGATTTGAATAAATTATACTTAACTTTAGAATTAGGAATATTGCTATCATTATAAAAAATTATTTGTAAGAAAGAGAAAATAAATTGACTGGAAAGTTTATTGGAAAATCTATGTCAAGCTCCATAATTTAAAATTTTTAAAAACAAATTAAAAACATCTATAAAATACATTCAGTATTTTAAGATAAAACTACTCAAAAATGGTAATATCACAGTTATGAAAATAACAATTATGGCAAGCTATACATTTTTAATTATAGAAAACATTAAAAATAAAATATTCAACAAAATATGTCTTGCTGTTGTTTTGGGGAAAATGGGGGACAAATATTTAAATATTATTTACATATATTTATTAAAAGATTTTTCATATGACATTGTAAGTAGTCCCATTTCTACTGTAGTTTGGTGTAATACATGAATTTATACACAGGAGACAGAATACATAAAATTACACAGATGGTGGAAAAGCCACATTACTCTCCAATACATACTGAATTATTGCAAAGGGCATAATCCAAACATATAAGCAATATTAATTTCAGGAAAAGGGCACTGCTCACCTCTAGGTACACACAAACATTTACAAACTTAGTTTATTAAACCAGAGGAAGAAATAAAATGTATCATAAATAATTGGTCTTCCATTTTCTCATGTTAGTTTTTAAATTCTTTTTTAATCATAATGAAATCTATTAAGAACAGGATTTTCTTTAAATGTGTATGGTTCAAACACGATTCATTTTTGTAGGACAATCTCTTTTTTACTTATGTTCTTATATAAATATCTGTATATATATAAATTCTTAAAGTTACATCTTGGAAATTGATTGTAAAAAGCTGCTTTCTATTTAATATGCCACAATAGGTCAGTGTTTACATACTGTTCTGGAAGACTGATAAATTACAACACACAGATTTAGAGGCAGAAAACTGAGTATTATTGAATATGTATTGGAATCTTAACAAAATGTTTTACTGTATTTACCCTATATTCTTTTGCACTCAAAGTTTTAGATAAGTACAGTGAGGAATTTTATTTACTGAAAAAATCCCAAATTTCTGTTCTACTGTTATATAAAATTCTAAATACAGCCTTTAGTTTAATTTTGATAGCATTTGTATTACATGAAAAGTCCATGTGATAGCCAAAATAGTGTAATATTGTAGGTAAATATATGAATGTATCTTTGCCATCAGAGTTCTTCTAGTTGGTAATAACAAATTATATATGGTAGTCATTATTTTATCAAGACCTCTGCTATTATAAGAACAGACTTGAATACAACTCCCTCAATGACAGAGAGCAAATTGGCAAATAATTAATTTTACATTTAGAAGAAAAAAGTTAAACATGACAGCCTAGCATCAAAGCTGATCATCCTTTGTGAATGCATTAAAAATATGGGTAATGAACACAGAAAAACCAAATACACTTTAAAAACAAGTACTGTAAGAATATTTACATACACATATTAAGGCTCATTAAGAAAAAGATTATTAAAACATAATGTGAACAATAAATTAATTCACAGTATAAGCACACTTTGAGGAGTAATTTAAGTCAGGAATAATAAAAATACAGATATAACATCAGTTAGCACTATGAATATATATTCTGTTCTGTCATACATATAAAAATTTACACATGGCACAGCTCTTTTAAACCAAATTTTTTACAAAAATATTCACTGATTTAAATAAAAGTTGACAGAGGTAGAATCTGTGTCAATGTTCATGATTTTCAGGAACAAGTAATTCAAATATTTCATTACTGTTTGTCCTTTCCAACTCACGGAAAGCCATCATTCTGAAAAAGGGGGGAGGGAAAGATGGGTTAAGGAAAAAATGATAAAATTAGTACATTCATGAAAAACTGAAATTCAGTAATGTTTTAACTGAAATTACAGTCTCTAATAAAAACTTGCCCACAATCAAATTATATCTAATAGTTAAGAAGTATTGTTCTCTATTTTAAAAGATATTCTTCTTAAACTACAAAAGCATGTCAAAGTATGAGTACTAAAAGAATGATACGCAGTAAAAAGAATGGGGTAACAGAAATGTTAATTGAGAAAAATCACTCAAAACAAGGGCTAATATGATGTCTAGGTTTAAAATTACAAACAAGTACTGTAAATTATGTTGTCTGAGTCTTAAAATAGCATGTTTTAGGGGAGAGTCAAATATTTTTACAAATATCTTAGAATTTCCTCCCAGAAGAAAACACAAAAACTGATCAAAAGTTTTTTTGAAGATAATTTCTATTAGAATTATATGTCTATGTATGTGTGCATATTTATTACAAATTAAACATAAGAAAAAAGTATATACCAAAATGCTATTTCTCTGAATTATAGTATTAAACATGTACATCTGGGTTCACAGCAGCAGTTTCACAACAGCCAGAAGGCGGAAGAAACCCAAGTGATGAGCAGATAAACAAACTGTGTTATATATGTAGAATGAAATACTATTCAGTCTCAAAAAGGAAGGGAATTCTAAAACATACTCCCAACTTGGATTAAATTTGAAAGCATTATAGTGTGTGAATGTAAGTCACATTAACTGACTGTGAAATAGGTCAGTCACAAAAAGAAAAATCCAGCATGATTCTACTGACATAAGGTACAAAGAGTAGTCAAACTCAGAGATAGAAATTGTAACAGTGGTTGCCAGAGGCTGGGGGAAGGGAAGAGTCATTTAATGAGTACAGTTTCACTCGGAAAAGATAAAATAAAGTTCTGGAGATTGATGGTGGAGTTGATTTTTGCACAAGAGTGTGAATGTACTAACTGCCAGAGAAATGTATACTTAAAAATGGTCAAAATGATAATTTGATCTTATGTACATTTACTTCAATAAAAAAACATTAAAAAAAAGTGATTTTGGTTTTCTTTATATTTTTATATTTTGTTTTCTCAGTGAGCATTTTTTAGACATAATAATCAAAACAGTAAAAGCAAAACTGGATTATATAATTTATTAAAGAAATTATAAATATGGCTTAGTATGAATATTTCTATTCATTTATGTGTACTTATGGGGAAACCCCTTAAAATTAGCTTTAGTGACAACATTAGAAAACATGAATGAAAATGTGTTAGCAATTAACAACATCACTAGGATACTTTGGGAATTTGTTAATGGCTGCAGATGTTTTCTGAACTACATCTACTAGAATGGAAAATGGAGAAAGTCTGGCACGTATTCAAAAAGCTAAACACAGAATTACCTTACGACCCAGCAAATCCAGGTACTCCCAAAGACATGAAAACAGACTAAAACAGACTCTTGTACACAAATGCTCACAGTAGCATTATTCAGAATAGCTAAGAGGTAAAAACCCATGTGTCCATCAACTGATGAATGGAAAAACAATGTAGAATAAACACAAATGAATATTATTTAGGGACGGAAGGACTGAAGTTCTGATACATGCTACAACACAGATGAACCTTGAAGACATTAGCCTAAATGAAGTAAGACGATGCAAAAGATAGGACACTGTATAAAGTCACTTAGATGAAAATCTGGAATAGGCTATTTTTAGAGCTAGAAAGTAGATTAGAAGTCATCAGGGGCAGCGGAAATGAAGACAACACTGGGAAGTTACTGTTTCATCAATAAGAGTTTCTATTTGGGGTGCTAAAAACTTTTTGGAAATACTGCTGATGATTGTAATACATTGTGAATTTAATGCCACTGAGTTGCACACTTTACAAAATAGTTAAGAAGGCAAAGTTCATGTTATTTATATTTTATCATTAAGTTAAAAAAAAGTTTTCCAATTCATCCCACCTTTAGAGATTGCTGGTATCCACTATGTTCTAGATCAGTGGTTCTAAGTATAGTGTGGAGATACCTAGAGTCAAGCCTCTTTTCTTAAAACTAGGGAATTACTTGCTTTTTCACTCTTATAATCTCTTGAGTATACAGATAAGTTTTCCAGAGGCTACATGATGTGAAAGGCCAGTTAGTAGGAAATATTTCAGATCTCTGGGCCCCAGGGTCTCTGTCACAACTACTCAATTCTGCCACTGCAGAATAGCAATCTTAGACAATATGCAAACAATTGGGTGTGGTTATGGTCCAATAAAGCTTAATTTACAATAGGCAATGAGGTAGATTTGGCCCCTAGGCCCCAGTTTGCCAACCCTTAATCTAAAATGCAGCTGTGACTCAAGCACAAAAAAATGTTTGTGACACAACTGCCAAGAGGCTTTATAATGAAAAGCTGAAGCTCCGTCTAATCACATTCAAATTAATGCAGCAGCTTAGAAGCTGTAAGGACACAGTGATTGCAGCCAGCACTGGAAAGTGGTCCTCAAAATCAAAGAAGAAAACACATGTTTTAATCAAATAAATAAACGCAAAAGCACAGCAATCTGAAATCATTTAAACGAAGGCCTTACAAATACTAATAAACCTGGGGCATCAGTATATTAAAGAATGGAACATAACTAATGTTCTTATGAGGATTCTGAGTCACTAAGGAAACAATTATTTTCTACATATTTCTACTGAAAGAGGCCAAAAAATATATAATTTTTAAAAGGACTGAGGATTGACTTCACTATTTCTTCAAGATAAGACTTGACTGCCTACCTTTCACCTACCTTTCAAACTCTGGGTCTGACCCATTCATTTCCAGGTCCAAAGTACGAGCACATCACTTTGATGCTTCCTCAGTCAAATATCGGAGAAGACAATGGCACCCCACTCCAGTACTCTTGCCTGGAAAATCCCAGGGATGGGGGAGCCTGGTGGGCTGCCGTCTATGAGGTTGCACAAAGTCAGACACGACTGAAGTAACTCAGCAGCAGCAGCAGTCAAATATACTCCAGCTCTTTACAATCACTTTGGAAAACTGACTTGCCAAAACTACTCAAGCTTGAACATATGTGTGTCCAGTGTGACCTAACAATTTCATGCCTAAGTGTATACCCCAAAGAAATGTATGGTATCTGTTCACCAACATAAGGTACTAGAATGCTCATCATGTTTCTATCTGTAATAGCCCAAACTGGAAATGATCAAATGCTCATCAAAAACAGAATGAGTAAATGGACCGTGGTAAGTTCGCATAATGGAATATTACACAAGACTGAACCATCTACAAGTACACAGCAGTATAAATGAATCTCACAAAGGTACTGTTGAGGAAAAAAAGTCAGAAATATATTTCATTTATAAAATGTCCAGAAATAGAGAAAAGGCATTTATGCTTTGAATAACCAAAACAGTTACTTTCAGAGCAGGAATTATAACCAGAAGTGAAGTGCAAGTTGCTCAGTCGTGTCTGACTCTTTGTGACTCCATGGGTAAGTCCATGGAATTCTCCAGGCCAGAATATGGGAATGGGAAGCTGTTCCCTTCTCCAGGGGATCGTCCCAGACCAGGGATCGAACCCAGGTCTCCTACATTGCAGGCATGGATTGTTTACTGTCTGAGCCAATTATGACCAGAAGGAAGCCCCAAAGAGAAGTTATGTTTTGTTTCTTGATCTGAGTACAGGTTGCATAGGTGTGTTCGATTTTTTAAAAATTCACTCAGCTGTATATACTATGATATACCACTTTTCTGTATGTATCTCTGTATGTATAATATAATTTACTTAAAAAAATCTGTCCTAGCTTTCAATATTAAATAATATTTTCTGTCTTTATCTATACTTTCACTATCTGTTATTTGTACCTTGAGTGTGACATTTTATCAAATATTACCCTGTGAGATTTCATATTGTCCTTTAATTTTTAAAGTATAATTTATATACAATAAGATGCATGGATTATAAATGTTCAGTTCAATGAGATTTTACAATGGTGTACACCCATGTAACCATCACCACCACAACACAGCATATTCCATTACTTCCAAAAGTTCTCGACTGCCTTTCTAGGCAATCTCTTCCCCACCAACTCAGAAAACAACTCTTGCGATTTTTATAACCAGAGATTATTAGTAGTTTTGCTTATACTTGGTGCTATATAGTTACCTTTCTGATGATCAGTTTATATGTTCAGGAGAATGTAAAGGAGACCTCATAGTAGAACTAAGGGGTGGCGTGCGAAGACCATGCCGACGCATCTCTTGAATTGCTCGTTCTCTGTCAGTAAAGACAAAATAAGAGAATATACCAAAAAGTGGTAAACAAATAAAAGGCTCCATTATTGTTATTGGTTACGTAATTTCTATTCAAATAATTAGTATTTCTACTAAATTTAAATCATGTCTTTATATAATTTTTAAGTTGTGGATAAAAGATTTCAATTAAAGGAATATGTACTTTAAGAGATTGTTCAAAGCTCCTCTGAATATAGATTTTTCAAAGCTGAATGGTTCTCCTCTCTGCTCCTACTTCTCCCACTTCTTGCACATAAATCTAGTCCTCTTCCTTCTTCCTGTGTCAAAATGCCCAAATGTTAGAAGTAAAATCATCTGTTCTCTTTTATGCTTTCCTCCCCATGTCTGGGTCTGTCCCACAAGGCATAGTGACTATGTTGCCACCTCCACTGTGGGCTGTTCATAGTGCCTGGACTAGACTTTTTGACTTGGACTTTTCAATATCTAGGATCTCTACCTAGATAGGTGCTTCATAAACTTTTTTTCATTACAATCCCCTAAAATTTATTTTTAGATATCCCCTTAGATGTCCTACCCTCCGTCAAATTTTAATACATAGATATACTGTTAATGTACTGTGGTCCTTCAGAGGGCCACAAATCACTGTAACACCGAAGGTTTTTTTGCCATTTCCTCTTTCTCCAAGAACCCATATTGTCCCCTGTGGTAATGGCATTGCCTCTTTAAGAACACATGGTCTAGCTGGATGGTAAAGAGAAGGAAAAACATAGCTACAGGGGTAGAGGTTTCCTTGCGGATCATGGGCAAGAAAAAAGAGAGGAATTAAGAAGGTCTCTAACCCAATGAAATAAAGAGCTTGGTTTAGGACCCTTGAAAAGAATTTCAACTGTCATTAATTAATGAAAATCATCATACACATTCAGTCTAGCACACTCAGAAACTGGATCTTCTAAAGTACCAGCAATTAACATTGCTTTCATGACAAAGATGCAATCTCAGGCTTCATCTCTCTTTGAAATCATAAATATTCATTTCCTCACAAATTTCATCTATAATCTAAATTGCATATGACTTAAAAGTTTTTGATGTAAATGGGTAAGAGTAAGACTGGAGAACCCAAAAAGTTGACCTAAATAAGCAATCTGACCACTATTTGAGAATGAAATCTTAGACATGTTGATGTCTATGGTATTAATATGGTAGGACAGAATAATGGAAGAAAAGTTAACTTGAGAAATTGATTCGCAAATTAGATTTGGATTTTAACTGTTAAACCAGGTCTCATTTCTATTTGTTAACACTTGGAGAGTAAATTTTCAACATAATAAAGCTAATGAACTGATATATAAGTGAGTGTGAATTACTAGGTTGTAAAGAATATACTGTAAAGATTAAGAACACAGGGTTTATAGTTAGACAGATTTTAGTCTTGGCTCTGCTATTTACTATTTGTGTGATGTTAGTTTCTAATAATAATATAGGCACAATACTAGATAGTTAATAGGGTACATACATAGTATATGGTATATATTTATTAATTGACCTTATGATCATCAGTTATATGATAAATTGTATTTGGAATTTGGAGAAGGCAATGACACCCCACTCCAGTACTTTTGCCTGGAGAATCCCATGGAGGAGCCTGGTGGGCTGCAGTCCATGGGGTTGCTAAGAGTTGGACACAACTAAGCAACTTCCTTTTCACTTTTCACTTTCATGCATTGGAGAAGGAAATGGCAACCCATTCCAGTGTTCTTGCCTGGAGAATCCATGGGGAAGCCTGTTGGGCTGCCGTCTATGGGGTCGCACAGAATCGGACACAACTGAAGCGACTTAGCAGCAGCAGCATTTGGAATTTCCTGTTGGATCATAAAGTTCTGGGCTCTTGTAGAATCCTTACTACTTTGTTGATTCCCTAACTATATCCTTTGAAATAATGTCCTGATTTTGCCCTGAGGAACGCTATAGCAAATATTTATTTATACAATACTTGCTACTCTATTTTATTATGGGGATATTATCTTATACAACATGTATTGCCATTTTAGAAAAAATTACCAAAGGAATTTATCTTCCATATTAGTGCCAAGGAAAGTTTGCTATTTATAAGCCATATAAAAGCCTTTTTAGAGTAGAATAGGGAATAAATAAAAACACTGTCTGATGTTAAAAATATTTTCTTACCGTTCATATCTTTCAGTTGAAATCTGCCTTTTCAGAACATCAAGATCTGTTTGTAATTGTGCCATTTTAGCCCGGAGCATGGTGTTTTCCCGGCTTTGACTATTTCTTAAAAACAAATTAAAAAAAATCAAGTAAGTAAGTAACAGATACTCTGTTTTATAGAGTCAAATACTAGGGAATTTTGTTTTTGTTATTAATAAAAACAAGTGGAGGTGACAAATAAGGATAAAAAAAGACTTTTTAACAATAATTTCATAATCGTCTGGATTTCCATCACAAAGTTTTCTTTTTCATTCATCTCATTTATTTAACATTTACTGAGCTTCTAGTATGTGGTAGGCACTTCAGCAATGCTGGAGATGCAAATTTGAGAAGACATGAATTGTAACACTGAAATGCAGAGTATTTTTATTGGCTCTTTCTTGACTCCTACCTCAGGAAGAGTAATATTTCTCACACCTTTTTTTAAAAGTTAATTATTGGGACTTCTTTGGTGGTGCAGTGGCTACGAATTTGCCTGCTAATGCAGGAAACATGGGTTCAATCCCTGGCCCAGGAAGAGCCCACACGTCATGCAGCAACCAAGGCTGTGCGCCACAACTACTGAGACAACGCTCCAGAGCCCACGAGCACCTGGAGCCTGTGCTCTGCAGGAGAAACCACTGCAGGAAGCCCAGGCACTGCAATGAGGTGTAGCCCCCACTGGCCACAATTAGAGAAAGCCTGCAAAAGTACTGAAGACTCAACACAGCCAAAAATAAATAAATAAATAAAATTAATTAATTATTCTACTTATACTGTCTATCCAGGGTTTTACTCCCTCTTGCAAAAATATGTCTAAACTTCACCATTATCAACCTCCTAAAAAGTAATCCATATACTTATGAGGGTCAAATTTCATGCTTTTCAAAGTTTTTTTCTTTTTTTTAAAAAATATATTTATTTATTTTCTTTACATTATTGTGTTGATTTTGCCATACACTGACATGAATCTGCCATGGATATACATGTGTTCCCCTTCCAGAACCTCCATCCCATATAATTAACTTTATTTTTTTTATCATTTATTTATTTTTATTTTCTTTACATTATCGTGTTGGTTTTGCCATTCGACATGAATCCACCATGGGTATACATGTGTTCCCCTTCCAGAATCCCCCTCCCACCTCCCTCCCAATTCCTTCTCTCTGGGTCATCCCAGTGCACCAGCCCTACACACCCTGTACCAAGCATCAAACCTGGGCTGGCGATTGATTTCACATATGATAATTTCCATGTTTCAATGCTGTTCTCCCATATCATCCCACCCTTGCCCTCTCCATAGAGTCCAAAAGACTTTTCTCTACATCTGTGTCTCTTTTGCTGTCTCACATACAGGGTTATCATTACCATCTTTCTAAATTCCATATATATGCATTAGTATACTGTATTGTTGTTTTTCCTTCTGGCTTACTTCACTCTGGATAATAGGCTCCAGTTTCGTCCACCTCAGTAGAACTGATTCAAATGTATACTTTTTAATGGCTGAGTAATATTCCATTGTGTATATGTACCACAGCTTTCTTATCCATTCGTCAGTTGATGGGCATCTAGGTTGCTTCCATGTCCTGGCTATTGTAAACAATGCGGCGATGAACATTGGGGTACACGTGTCTCTTTCAATTCTGGTTTCCTCAGTGTGTATGCCCAGCAGTGGGATTGCTGGGTCATATGGCAGGTCTATTTCCAGTTTTTTAAGGAATCTCCACACTGTTCTCCATAGTAGCTGTACTAGTTTGCATTCCCACCAACAGTGTAAGAGGGTTCCCTTTTCTCCACATCCTCTCCAGCATTTATTGCTTGTAGACTTTTGGATTGCAGTCATTCTGACTGGTGTAAAGTGGTACCTCATTGTGGTTTTGATTTGCATTTCTCTGATAATGAGTGATGTTGAGCATCTTTTCATGTGTTTGTTAGCCATTTTTACATCTTCTTTGGAGAAATGTCTGTTTAGTTCTTTGGCCCACTTTTTGATTGGGTCGTTTATTTTTCTGGAATGGAGCTGCAGGAGTTGCTTGTATATTTTTGAGATTAATTGTTTGTCCGTTGCTTTGTTTGCTATTATTTTCTCCCATTCTGAAGACTGCCTTTTTACCTTGTTTTTCGTTTTCTTTGTTGTACAGAAGCTTTTAATTTTAATTAGGTCCCATTTGTTTATTTTTGCTTTTATTGTCAATATTCTGGGAGGTGGGTCATAGAGGATCCTGCTTTGGTTTATGTTGGAGAGTGTTTTGCCTAAAAATATGGAACACCTCAAGAATTTGTGTGTCATCCTTGCGTAGGGGCCATGCCAATCTTCTCTGTATCGTTCCAATTTTAGTATATGTGCTGCCAAAGCAAGCACTCAAAGTTTTTTTCTAATCCATAGCATGAAACACAGCCAACTCTCCCCACTGTGAAATGCTCTCCCTTTCTGACTTTGTTCCTCAACTGTAGACATTTTTCTAAAGGTCACTCATTCACTTTCATGGGTACCATTTCTGTAGTGGACATATACAAATTACATCTCCAAACATGATGTCTCTTCTGAATTTCCAACAGGAGCTGCTACATAAACAAAATATTTTGGTTTGTTACCACTATTCCAACTCCTATCCTCCTCTCCTCCAAAATTGAAAAAAAACAACTTTTTTTTTGTTTCTGCAGTATTTTTCTATCATTTTCTTTATGTTACAAGTCTATAAGAAACTATTCATATTGAAAATTTATTTGTGACAGACTATTTCCCCTACATACATTGATTTATGACACTTACAGTTTGCTTTCTGAAAGGGTCAACTTCTCTTTAAGTAGCTGAATTTCTGTATCCTTCTCATGGGAAGTTAAATGGGAATGAAATTCTTTATCTCTATTTGTAGCCAACAATGATTCAAGGTTTTTAATTGTATGTCTCTCACTCGACAGTTGTTTTTTTAACAGCTCTGACTCTGATTTTATATTTTCTAATTCCATTGCAACCTACAAAAATAAAGTAAGGTATATCAGTACAACTTTAGACTTACTCTGAAATATTATCTGGAGAGCTATACACACATCAGTTGCTTTATTCTGGGTACTGATTAAAGATTCTAAAATACTTTTTAAGTATAATAAAAACATCTTATTTTCACAATAATCTTTGTTATTTTTAGTTAGGATTTATTTTGACCATAAGACCTATTCCAATCTCAAATAATTTTCTTTTGCATTATTTTGTCAAGAAAGGGTAATTAACATAAAACTCTAAAATGTGACCACTTTATCAGCCAGGAGGCCCTTCTGGTTTATTAAATATATATATATTTTGATTACACAGACAAACCAATTTTGAAACTTCTCTGTCTCTGAAAATAAAGCTACTACTCATTGAGTGAAAACTGGAAACACTCATGTTTAAGAATACACATTGGGTTGTTTAAAGTAACGCTTCAATTTAGAAATGGAAAGTTCCAGCTTACTCAACTTGCAAATTAGAGTAAAATTTTCATCAGGAAAAATATTCCACTTGGGGAGGAATAAGCTGCTCAATTCTTCACATAAATCTTAAACAGACAAAATACACTGGGATATGTTCCTATTCTATAATTAGAAGACTCATGTTCTAAGTACCCATCTGCTTCAAACTAGCACCTAACTTCCTTATCATATTTGCCAAAGAAATCTTGGCAATGAGTCTAATAGTCAAATCTAGTTGTCAAAATCCTGTAGTGAGAAGTCACTGTTTTAAAGGGGAACAAATATATTGGGTAGTGAATGGTAAAGTAAAACAGTTAGAGTAGGGCTAAATAAAATAGTATGTTACAAGACAATCTTTTTAAGTTCTCACCCTCTCAAATTCAAGATTTTTGGAATTCAATTGTTGGGTCATAATATCTTTGCCTGAATCAAGCTTAATGCAAAGTTCTCTAAGAGATGACAAATCATTTAACACTGCTGCTTTCTCATCTTCTTGGTGTCTCAGCTCTTCTTCTAACCTAGAGATAGCTTTTGCCATTGATGAGATCTGAGATTCATAAGCATGATGTGCATTCATGTGCTGAAAATAGAAAAAGAAATAAGTACAAAATTAACGTAATCCAATAACTTTAAAGGTTTGAAACTGTATAGCTACAATGTCACTTTATAAAACTATAAGAGCCAATTTTTGCAATTTAAAAAATTTTGCAATTTTAAGATACACTCTGGAAGTTCTCTGCTATTTAAAGATGGCCTATGTAAAGCTTAAAAAATAAATTATGCATAATTATTAATCATGGTAACTATCTCATATATATCTACAAGATGCAAAGATGAAAATTACTGTTTTAGGATTGTGAACATAGGGCTCTCTGAAGTTAAATTTTTTCTTTATAAACTCTCTTTGTTAAAACAATGATGAAAGTGAAAGAGATGAGTGAAAAAGTTGGCTTAAAACTCAACATTCAGAAAACTAAAATCCTGGCATCTGGTCCCATCACTTTATGGCAAATAGATGGGGAAACAATGGAAACTGTGACAGACTTTATTGTTTTGGGTTCCAAATTCATTGCAGATGGTGACTGCAGCCATGAAATTAAAAGATGCTTGCTCCTTGGAAGAAAAGTTATGACCAATCTAGACAGCATGTTAAAAAGCAGAGACATTACTTTGCCAACAAAGGTCCGTCTAGTCAAGGCTATGGTTTTTCCAGTAGTCATGTATGGATGTGAGAGTCGGACTATAAAGAAAGCTGAAAACCAAAGAATTTATGCTTTTGAACTGTGGTGTTGGAGAAGACTCTTGAGAGTTCCCTGGACTGCAAGAAGATCCAATCAGTCCATCCTGTAGAAGATCAATACTGAATATTCATTGGAAGGACTGATGCTGAAGCTGAAACTTCAATACTTTGGCCACCTGATGTGAAGAACAGACTCATCTGAAAAGACCCTGATGCTGGGAAAGACTGAAGGTGAGAGGAGAAGGGGAGGACACAGGATGAGATGGTTGGAAGGCATCACTGACTCAATGGACATGAGTTTGAGTAGGCTCTGGGAGCTGGTGGCGGACAAAGAGGCCTGGTGTGCTGCAGTCCATGGGGTCGCAAAGAGTCGGACACAACTGAGTGACTGAACTGAACTGATCAATAACATATATACTTATCACTCCTCAATTACCTTGAGTTAAATTCTGAATTTCAAAAATAGAGTTTGCTTTAAAATTACATAACTAAAGTCATAATTAAACTAATAATAGTATACAATTTTATGAGTTTAATAACTGAAATAATGAGCAAAATTTGAAATACTTATAAGACCCTTTTTCCTAGAATGATCCACATTTAAAATGGAGTATTTAAATAAATAAATTAGTAATTGTTAAAATAAATGAGTAATAAATAAAATAATTGAGTAATAAAAACAAAGCTCTACTTCTAGAGTTTAGGAAGAATTCCACATTTGAAAATTAAATTATTACACAGGATTTACTGAAATCATCAACATTAAAAATCTAATGCAGTGATGTGGAGATTTAATATATTTCAACAGTTGCAGAAAAATATTTGGATTTTCCAAATATTAACAAATTAGTCAAAATTTCCCCCAAATATACATAAGGCAATCTCATATACCACATAAGACATGAACAATGACAAAGAACAGAAGAGCTAAGGAATAACTTCTGAGAATTAGGAGGCTGAGAAACATTACTTTAGTTACATACTCGTAACAGAAAAACATAAAAATAGTGTATTAGATTCCTAGCACTGCTGTAACAAACTACTGCAAATTACTGGACAGCTTAAAACAACAGAAATTTATTCTCACACAATTTTGGAGGTTACAAGTCTGAAATTCAGATGTTGGCAGAACTGGCTTCTTCTGGAAGTTCTGAGGAACAATCTATTTCAAGCCTGTCTCCAAACTCCTATGACTGCTGGCAATCCTCAGCGTTCCCTGCCTTGCAGACACATCACTCCAATCTCTGTCTTCATCTTCAACTGGCACTCTTCCTCGTGTATTCTGTGTCCAGACTTCTCTTATGTCATAAGGATACCAGTCACTGGGTTATGGCCTGCCCTAGTCCAATATGGCCTCATCTCAAATTGTCTACACCTGCAAAGGCCCTATTTCCAAAAAGATGACATTCACAGGTACTGGTGGTTAGGATTTTGATATATTTGGGGGGGACATAATTCTAGCAACTCTCTGGCTCCCCCAAATTCACAAGTCCTTCCCATGTGCAAAATACATTCATTCTATCCCAACATTTCTAGCATCAACTCTTAAGTCCAAAATCTTATCTAAATCAGAACGGGTAAGATTCTGGGAATGGTCCATCCTGGGGCAAAATTCTTCTCCCTCCATGATCTGTGATGCTAGAAAACAAACCACCTGCCTCTAAAATACAATGGTGGAGGAGAAATAAAATAATCTCATTCTGAAAGGGAGAAAACAGAAGGAATCGAAGGAGTAAGTAGGTCCAGAGTAAGTTTGCACTCAAGCAGGGCAAACTTCATTAGATTTCAAGGGTCTAAAATTAATGATCTCTATCTTGATGCTCTGTCCTTTGAGCCTGCGAGGGCAGCACACCTCTTGGCCACAGTGGCAGTGGTGGTGCCTTACAGAGGAAATAGTCCAGTCCCCCAGGCCTATGCCCTCTGGGCCTGTGGTACTGCAACAGCCCCACCAGCTTTCGAGCAGCCCTGCTGGTCTCCCAGTCACTCTCAGAGTTATCCTTCCATTTTCCTAAAGGAGAATATATTCAGTTGCTCAGTAGTGTCCGACTCTTTGCGACTCCATGAGCTGCAGCACACCAGGCTTCCATGTCCATCATCAAGTCTCAGAGTCTTCCCAAACTCATGTCCACTGAGTAGGTGATGCCATCCAGCCATCTCATCCTCTGTCGACCCCTTCTCCTCCAGCCTTCAATCTTTCCCAGCATCAGGGTCTTTTCAAATGAGTTAGCTCTTTGCATCAGGTGGCCAAAGTATTGGAGTTTCAGCTTCAACATTAGTCCTTCCAATGAATATCCAGGTCTGATCTCCTTTAGGATGGACTGGTTGGATTGCCTTGTAGTCCAAGGGACTGTCAAGAGTCTCTCCAACACCACAGTTCAAAAGCATCAATTCTTTGAGGCTTAGCTTTCTTCACCATCTAACTCTCATATCCATACATGACTACTAGAAAAACCATAGCCTTACGAGACAGACCTTTGTTGGCAAAGTAATGTCTTTGCTTTTCTAATATGCCATCTAGGTTGGTCATAACTTTCCTTCCATGGAGTAAGCACCTTTTAATTTCATGGTTACAGTCACCATGTGCAGTGATTTTCGAGTCCCCCAAAGTAGTCTGCCACTGTTTCCCCATCTATTTGCCATGAAGTGATGGGACCAGATGCCATGATCTTAGTTTTCTGAATGTTCAGTTTTAAGCCAACTTTTTCACTCTCCTCTTTCACTTTCAGCAAGAGGCTCTTTAGTTCTTCACTTTCTGCCATAAGGGTGGTGCCATATGTATATCTGAGATTGTTGATATTCCTCCCAGAAATCTTGATCTAGCTTGTGCTTCCTCCAGCCCAGTGTTTCTCATGATGTACTCTGCATATAAGTTAAATAAGCACGGTGACAATATACAGCGTTGACGTACTCCTTTTCCTATTTGGAACCAGTCTGTTGTTCCATGTCCAGTTCTAACTGCTGCTTTCTAACCTGCATACAGGTTTCTCAACAGGCAGATCAGGTGTCTGGTATTCCTATCTCTTTCAGAATTTTCCACAGTTTATTGTGATACACACAGTCAAAGGCTTTGGTACAGTCAGTAAAGCAGAAATAGACGTTTTTCTGGAACTTCTTGCTTTTTCGATGATCCAACGGATGTTGGTAATTTGATCTCTGGTTCCGCTGCCTTTTGTAAAACCAGCTTGAACATCTGAAAGTTCACGGTTCAGGTACTGCTGAAGCCTGGCTTAAAGAATTTTGAGCATTACTTTACTAGCGTGTGAGATGAGTGCAATTGTGCGGTAGTTTGAGCATTCTTTGGCGTTGTCTTTCTTTGGGATTGGAATGAAACTGACCTATTTCAGTCCTGTGGCCACTGCTGAGTTTTCCAAATTTGCTGGCATACTGAGTGCAGCACATTCACAGCATCATCTTTGAGGATTTAAAATAGCTCAACTAAAATTCCATCACCTCCACTAGCCTTGCTCGTAGTGATCCTTCCTAAGGCCCATGTGACTTCACATTCCAGGATGTCTGGCTCTAGGTGAGTGATCACACCATGTGATTATCTGGATTGTGAAGATCTTTTTTGTACAATTCTTCTGTGTATTCTTGCCACCTCTTCTTAATATCTTTTGCTTCTGTTAGGTCCCTACCATTTCTGTCCTTTATTGAGCCCATCTTTGCATGAAATGTTCCCTTGGTATCTCTAATTTTCTTGCAGAGATCTCTAGTCTTTCCCATTCTATTGTTTTCCTCTATTTCCTTGCACTGGTCACTGAGGAAGGCTTTCTTATCTCTCC
Source organism: Antilocapra americana (assembly GCA_007570785.1). Lineage (NCBI taxonomy): Eukaryota > Metazoa > Chordata > Mammalia > Artiodactyla > Antilocapridae > Antilocapra > Antilocapra americana. The sequence goes on from ML662436.1 coordinate 1,457,821, forward strand.
TTGCTATTCTTTGGAACTCTACTGACCTGTTTTCTGCTTATAAGATCCAAGAAGTTTAGCCTTCTGTTCAGTCATCCTATTTCTGTCCATTTCAGCCCAAGCTGGCAGTGTTTCTGCTGAGGTGACTGGCTGTATCTATGGGTCACTCATCTAATTGCTTCACCAAGAGGTTGTCTAGCCACAGTCTCAGCCCTGCCTCCAGAACACTCTATTTGTACAGGTTAGATCTTTTCCAAATCATTGAGTCCCAGCTCCTCTCTTGCTTAGCAATTCCTTCCTCAATTTGTCTTTTTCCAGAACTAAACAGACAGTTCTCCAAAGAAGATATATAGATGGCTGACAAACACATGAAAAGATGCTCAACATCACTCATTATCAGAGAAATGCAAATCAAAACCACAATGAGGTACCACTTTACACCAGTCAGAATGGCTACAATCCAAAAATCTACAAGCAATAAATGCTGGAGAGGATGTGGAGAAAAGGGAACCCTCTTACATTGTTGGTGGGAATGCAAACTAGTACAGCCACTATGGAAAACAGTGTGGAGATTCCTTAAAAAACTGGAAATAGAACTGCCATACGACCCAGCAATCCCACTGCTGGGCATACACACCGAGGAAACCAGAATTGAAAGAGACACGTGTACCCCAGTGTTCATCGCCACATTGTTTACAATAGCCAGGACATGGAAGCAACCTAGATGCCCATCAACTGACGAATGGATAAGAAAGCTGTGGTACATATACACAATGGAATATTACGCAGCATTAAAAAAAAAATCATTTGAATCAGTTCTACTGAGGTGGACGGAACTGGAGCCTATTATCCAGAGTGAAGTAAGCCAGAAGGAAAAACAACAATACAGTATACTAATGCATATATATGGAATTTAGAAAGATGGTAACGAGAACCCTGCATGCGAGACAGCAAAAGGAATGCAGATGTACAGAAGAGAGTTGTGGACTCTGTGGATGAGGGCAGGGGTGGGATGATATGGGAGAATGGCATTGAAACATGTTACGTATCATATGTGAGATCAATCGCCAGCCCAGGATTGATGCTCGGGGCTGGTGCACCGAGATTTCCCAGGGGGAGGGAATCGGGAGGGAGGAGGGAGGGGGGTTCTGGAGGGGGAGCATATGTAAACCCATGGCGGTTTCATGCCATTGTATGGCAAAACCAATAAAAAAAAAAAAAAAGAAAAGATGCTTAACATCACTCATTATCAGAGAAATGTAAATCAAAACCACAATGAGGTACCATCTCAGCCGGTCAGAATGCCTGCTATCCAAAAATCTACAAACAGTAGGTGCTGGAGAGGGTGTAGAGAAAAGGGAACCCTCTTATACTGTTCGTGGGAATGCAAACTAGTACAGCTACTATGGAGAACAGTGTGGAGATTCCTTAAAAAACTGGGAATAGAACTGCCATACGACACAGCAATCCCACTGCTGGGCATACACACAGAGGAAACCAGAATTGAAAGAGACATGTGTACCCCGATGTTCATCGCCGCACTGTTTATAATAGCCAGGACATGGAAGCAACCTAGATGTCCATCGGCATACAAATGGATAAGAAAGCCGTGGTACATATACACAATGGACTATTACTCAGCCATTAAAAAGAATACATTTGAATCAGTTCTAATGAAGTGGATGAAACTGAAGCCTATTATACAGAGTGAAGTAAGCCAGAAAGAAAAACACCAATACAGTATACTAACACATATATATGGAATTTAGAAAGATGGTAATGATAACCTTATATGAGAGGCAGAAAAAGAGACACAGATGTATAGAATAGTCTTTTGGACTCTGTGGGAGAAGGCAAGGGTGGGATGATATGAGAGAACAGCACTGAAACATGTATATTATCATATGTGAAACAGATCGCCAGTCTAGGTTTGATGCATGAGACAGGGTGCTCAGGGCTGGTGCACTGGGATGACCCAGAGGGATGGGATGGGGAGAGAGGTGGGAGGGGGGTTCAGGATGGGGAACACATGTAATCCTATGGCTGATTCATGTCAATGTATGGCAAAAACCACTACAATATTGTAAAGTAATTAGCCTCCAACTGAAGTAAATAAGTTAAAAAAAAATGTGTTTCTTTCCTTTACATCTTACTAGAAACAGCAGGAAAAAATCAGGCTGCACCTTTCATACTTCGCTTGGAAATTCTGTCAACTAAATATCCAAGTTCATCACTTTTAAGTTCTACTTTCCTAAGAGCAGACCATACTTTAGCCAAGTCCTCTGCCATTGTCTAAGAATCACCTTTCCTCCAGCATCCAAAAACATGTTCCTCAACTGCATCCGATACCACAATGGGAGAAATATTCTTATTTCTGGACAACTTTCATTCATAATGATTTACGTATTTTGTAAATAATATAAGTTATCTCTATTGCTTTCCTGTTTTTCTTGAGTCCTCACCTTTATTGTCTACCTTTCTACCAATAATCTTTTCAAGGTAATCAAGGCTTTTCTATCAGGCACTCAAAACCCTTTCAGAATGTATCCATTACCCAGTTCCAAAGACCTTTTTTAGGTTTGTTAGAGCAGCATCCCACTTTCTGGTACCGAAGTTTATATATTTGTTTCCTGATGCTGCCATAACAAATTACCACAAACTAGCTAGCTTAAAACACAGAAACGCATTCCCTCACAGTTCTGGGGCCTCATGTCTGAAATCTAGGTGTCAGTAGGATCAGTTCCTTCTAGAGGTTCTGTGGGAGACCCTGTTCCATGTCTCTTTCCAGCTACTGGGAAAGACTACGTTTCCAGCTACTAGTGACTGCTGGGAATCCGTGGGGTTCCTTGCATTGGGAGACACTTCATTTCAATCTCTGCCTCTGTCTTCATATGGCATTCTCCCCTGGGCCTTCTGTGTTTGAATCACTCTTATTTTATAAGGACACTAGTTACCAAATTAGGGTTCACTCCACCTAGCAGGACTTCATTTTAACTTGATTATATCTGCACAGACACTATATTCAAACGGAAGTCACATTCACAGGTTCTCAGAGCTAGAACCTAAATATATTTGGTGTTTGGAGGTGGGGGGTGGTGCATAATTCTACACACTACAAGTAATCAATACTTTCTTCTAAAAAATGAAGACCAACTACAATACTCCACCAACAAAATGAAAGGAAAACCAATAACCAATACTTCTACGTCAATCTAACTTACTAAGGACTCCTATATTTTAATTCAACTCAAAATTTTACTAAGAGATTTTTATTAGACTCTATGGGAAAAGTTTGTTTAAATCCACATGCAAAAGAATGAAACTGGAACCTTATCTTATTTCATATATAAAAATTAACTCAAAATGGACCAAAGACCTTAACATAAGAGCTGAAACTATAAAACTCATAGTAAAAAAAAGGAAAAAGTTTTGTGATGTTAGATTTAGCAATGGTTTCTTAGATATGACACCAAAAATACAGGCAAAAAGAAACAAACAAATTGGACTTCATCAAAATTTAAAACTTCTCTGCATTAAGGATAAAATTGAGTGACAAGGTAAGCCACAAGATGGAAGAAAATATTCACAAGTCACATATCTAATAAAGGAGAAATATTTAGAATATAAAAACAACTCATAAAACTGAACAACAAAAAACAGTTTGATTTAAAAAAATAGGCAAAGGATTTAAATAAATATTCTTCAAAAAAATATACAAATGGCCAATTAGCACAAAAAATGTGCTCAACATCACTAATCATTAAGAAAACACAAGTCAAAACCAAAATGAAATACTACTTCACTCCCACTGGGAAGGCTATTATTAAAAACAAACAAACCACACACACACACAAACAGAAAATAACAAGCATTGGTAAAGATGTGAGAAACTAGAACCCTAACACTGCAGGTAGAATGCTGGTTGTCAGTGGCTGGGGGAAGTGAGTGGGAACTTAGTACTCAACGGGTACAGAGTTTTAGGTGGAGAAGATGAAAACATTCTGAAGAAGGACGGTGATACACTTAAAATAGTAAATTTGATGTTATATGTATTTTACTACAATAGAAAAGTAATGGAGCTCTCCTAAGCAAATTATCAGAATTAATGACAAAAGATTACCATTCAATTTGATTTTACCAATATTTAAACCTCATTTTGAATGCTTCCTGTTTTACTAAATTATGTCTATACAAGAAAAATGAATACATTACCTCCTGAATTTCTTTTTCGAGCAGCTCCACTCTCTCTCGAAGGTGTCTCCTCTCTGTGTCTATAGAAAGAAGTTCCAGTCGAACTGAGCTGCTTTCTCCCTCAGCTTGATGTGCTTTGACTTCCCAGTCTTCAGCGCGATTATGAAGCATCTGAAATCTATCTAACAAATCTTGATTTTCTTTTTCCTGGTTTAATCACAGTTAAATTGTTTCTAAATTAGTAATGGTCACTCACTGAAAACCCATGTCATAAACATACAACACACTGGGATTTTGCTTTACTTTAAGAAGCATAAGATATCTGTGCAGATACTATACTAAATAAGACATGCAAGAAAATATACAAGGGCAACAGGCAAGATCTCCACTTTCATATGTTAATACCTAATTGAAGAGACAGAATAAAGAAACATGAAAAAGTTAAAACAAAATCAGTCTTAAATTCAACCTAAACAATGTTTTTTCACCTTAGCAGCCATTAAGCTCTCCCATCGTGACACTTCAGTTATATAATTATGAACTCTACTCTTCATTTCTTCTTTTTCTTGCACTGCTGCTTCTAATTCCAATGAAATTTGCTATAAATCAGAAAATGAAGATAAGTATAAAATGAATGCAGCACCTAATGAGTTCTACTTATGTTCAAACAGCTCTTTCTGAATTTTGGGGACTAATAGAGAGTAGGGAAAAAAGGAAAACTGTTCCTAAGTATTATTTTCACATGGTTTTTTGACTGATCTTGACTTTTTAATCAATTATTACCATATATCTCCCACAACATAACTGACCACATATCTGGCACTTAAACTAAGGGCTATCTATGCTCAGGGATTAATATTTTTAAAAATTTAGGTATCAGGAAAATGCTCTATAACGAGTAATTTTAAAAAATGTAAAATATTTAAAATAAGAAAATCACTGGTTTTCTTGGTATGATCCTTTAAAAAACTAGACAAACAAAGCCAATACCTTTCAGTATCTGCCATTCTAAAATATTCATTGATTAGCTTATAGGTACATAAACTCTAAGCCACTGGAAGTAAATACAAATAATTAAAATCTATCATGGGTCTTTAAAACACAGCAACTTTGCCTTGGGGGTGATACTGAGGTCCTCATGCAGTAGACTGACAATGATTTCTGCCATAGAGAACACCATGCTCCCAGCTTCAGGATTCCTTGTAACAAAGCCTACGATGGTGTCTGATGGTTTATTATGGCTATAATATACAGCAGTATTCTAAGCCACATTTTAAAATATCTTTATAAACAATATTCTCCTTAAAGAGTTATTTCTTTTGTTGCTCATATTTATAATTAAAATTTAGAAGACATAATATTTAGAGCTTTAAAATTTAACAAACATTGAATATATTGCAAAACTGTGTATTATTAAATTATCAAAGTTATGTACTGTGCTCACACCTGGTTTTCTCTTGCCATTGTAGCCAGATCATCTTGTAATCTTCTGTTTTCCTTAAAAGACATTTCTTTAGATCTTCCTACTTCATCAAGTTCTTTGTGAGCCGCATCAAGTTGGCGCCGGAGGCTGCTTATATCACGATCCCGATTAATCAATGTTTCCTTTAGGTGGCTGTTACATGAGTGGGGTAGCAATAATAAAGAAAGCTTTTTGGAAAATTTAGTTCATTTAAAAGGAATCTATTTTACTCTGAATTTAAGAATGCAAGAAATTACAACTATGCAACATATGGATTGGGATAAAATAGTTGCAAATGATACAACTGACAAGGGCATAATTTCCAAAATCTACAATACAGATCATACAACTCAGTAACAATAAAAAAAAAATCAGGTAACAGAAAACCTAAACAGACATTTTTCCAAAGAAGTACAGCTAACCAATAGGCACACGAAAAGAGGCTCAACATTACTAATTATTAGAGAAATGCAAATCAAAACTAAAATGAGGTACCACTTCATACCAGTCAGAATTGGCCATCATTAAAAAGTCTACAAATAATAAAAGTGGAGAGTGTGTGGAGAAAAGGGAATTCTCTTAAACTGTTGTTGGGAATGTAAACTGGTGCAGCCACTATTGAAAATAGTATGGAGGTTCCTCAAAAACACTAAAGAGTTATCATATGATCCAGCAATCTTACTCCTGGGCATATACTCAGATAAAACTATAATTTGAAAAGATACATGCACCTCTCTGTTCAAAGCAGTACTATTTACAATAGCCAAGACATGGAAGCAACCTAACTGACCACAGACAGATGAACAAATGAAAAACATGTGGTGTGTGTGTGTGTATATATATACACAATAGAATATTACACAGCAATTTAAAAAATGAAATGATGCCATTTGCAGCAACATGGATGGACCTGGAGATTATGATACTAAGTGAAATCAGTCAGAAAGAGAAAGACAAACACCTCCATGTAGAATCTAAAGTATGACACAAATGAACATATTTATGAAACAGAAACAGACTCACAGACATGGAGAACAGACTTGTAGTTGCTAAGTGGAAGGAAGTAGGGAAGGGAAGGACTGGAAGTTTGGGATTAACAGTTGCACATGAATGTACAGAGAATGGATAAACAACAATATCCTACTGTGTAACACAGGGAACTATATTCAATATCCTATAGTAAACCACAATGGAAAAGAATCTGATAAAGAATATATATATATAACCGAATCACTTTCCTGTACAGCAGAAATTAATGCAACTATTACTGTAAATCAACTATACTTCAATAAAACAGAAGAAGAAATGACAACTACTGCATTAAGACACTGATTAATTAGGTGAACAAGACATTTTAGACCTCCACCAATCATTATGTGAAAATAAAGTCTTAAAATAATTTGTTATTATAAAATTAAAGTAAAAACAGAAGATTTTCAAGTGTTAGTAGAACATAAATGATTCAACTGGTAAATATTTATTTAATGTTTTAAGTCCCTACTATTATATAATATGTTTTTGTTGCTGTGGTTGCTGAGTCATGTCTGATTCTTTGTAACCCTATGGACTACAGTCTGCCAGGCTCCTCTGTCCATGGGATTCTCCAGGCAAGAATACTGGAGTGGGATGCCATTTTCTTCTCCAGGGCATCTTCCCAACCCATGGATTGAACCTGTGTCTCCTGTATTGCAGGCAGATTCCTTACCACTGAGCTACCAGGGAGGCCCATATAATATGTAACAGTATATAAAAGAAATACAATTAGTGCCTTTTTTCTTAAAGTAGAGAGACTAGACACAAAATGTAAAATCTTGCAACAGTATTTAAAAAGGTTTAGATGTGGAATGGAGAAGGCAATGGCAACCCACTCCAGTACTCTTGCCTGGAAAATCCCATGGACAGAAGAGCCTGGTAGGCTGCAGTCCATGGGGTCGCAAAGAATCGGACACAACTGAGCAACTTCACTTTCACTTTTCACTTTCATGCACTGGAGAAGGAAATGGCAGCCCACTCCAGTGTTCTTGCCTGGGGAATCCCAGGGACAGCGGAGCCTGCTTGGTTGCCATCTATGGGGTCGCACAGTCGGACAAGACTGACTGACTTAGCAGCAGCAGATGTGAAATAAATTCAGTACTAGCTGCTGAGGTAATCTAAGTTTTGATGATTAGGGCCTGCACAGGATAACTGCAGTAGAAATAAGAAGTAGGTATGTAAAGGAATAATTAATAAGACATAATTGTTTAGACGTCAAGGTATGTAAAGGAATAATTAATAAGACATAATTGTTTAGATGTCAATGACAGAGGAAGGGAGAAAGTTAGAGGATAACAATTTCCATGTAGGAGACTGAGAAAATGATAACTGCCACTGGTAAAAATAGAAAAAGTGAAAAAGAGAAATTTTCCTATTGTCACACTGCTATCCAAATAGACAACGCTGCATTCACCAAAAACTTCCTAAAAAGCTGGATGCCATTCCATCAATTACTTACTTAAGAGAAGATTCATACTCTGAGACTGTTATCTTCATCTGAGTAATAGTTTTTTCCTACAGAAATTATAAAAATATATCAGATTCTAAACCATTCATGTAGAAGTATCTCCAGCTGAATTCTAAAATTTGTCAATTTATATAATTTAAACGTGATATATATCATATATCATATGATATATGTTTATATATCATATAACATGTTATAAAAGAAGGCTCTAAGTAAAGATATTTCCATGTACCAATTACATTTCACATATTGGCATATTTCTACCCACTCTAAGAATCTGAATTGTTCCTTGAGTTTGCTGTAATCATATACGATAAAATTATATTCTAGAAATAGAACTTTTAAAAATTCAAATTATTGGGATAAAATGAAATTTAAACATATCAGAAGAGATGGCTCTGGGTCTTGGGAACTCGCCCATGGTTCTTATGAAATAAGAACTGTATATCTTGCAAAGCAATTATCCTTCAATTAAAAAAACTGCATATATGAAACATAATAATATTTTCTATTCAGATAGCAGATGATATTATTTAATAGTTACATACTTTATTAGCTAGGTTTTCATGCAAGTTTGCAATCTTTTCTGTTTTCTCATCCACAGTCTCCTGAAGGATGTCTTTTTCTTTATCAATAACACCGATGGTCTTTTTCATTACATGAGCCTCTTCATTCTGTGAAGTCACCCTAAGGTGTAGTTTACCTATAAATGAAAAGAAATGTTTCTTAGACAAAGTAAGTTAGGATCAGCAAAAACAAAATTTAAGAACACTTACCTATTTTTTCCTCCAGTATTTTAACTTGTGCTTGGGCCGATTCAAGTTCACTCCTTTTCATGTTAAGTCGGTGCTGATAATCCTCAAGTGACCGCTGTAGTTGCTCATTTACTAGCCTAAAGAGTCAGTAAAAACAAATGGGATTTTTATCTCTGGTGGAAATAACTTTTAAAAAATGAAAGATCTTAAAAAATAGTTTGCTTATTTTAAAAGCTTCTTTAATTTCTTACTTTAAAGCTCTTTCAGTATTATCAATGGCATTATATTATATATATTAGTCTTTTCTTCAAAATATTCCATCTTCCTAAAAAATAATATAGTGTAAAAATAAAATTAATTGTATATAATTTTTCTAGAGGCTTCCTTGTAGTTTTAAAGCTTTTCTCAGTTTTCTATCATCAACTCTCTTTCTCTTAAAATCTATTTCCAATAGTCCAGGCAAAGTCCTGTTTTTATAGAATGGTCTCATACTTCAAGATTCTGAGCATCCTGACTAATGAGCTTTTAATTCTGCTTCCTATTCTGAATATTTCGAACACCAGACCATCTTACCTGTCTTCTGAGAAATCTGTAGGCAGGTCAAGAAGCAACAGTTAGAACCAGACATGGAACAACAGGCTCATTCAGAATTTGGAAAGGAGTACGTCAAGGCTGTATATTGTCACCCTACTTCTTTAACTTGAAGAGTACATCATGTGAAATGCTGGGCTAGATGACTCACAAGCTGTAATCAAGATTGCCAGGAGGAATATCAACAACCTCAGATATGCAGATGATACCATCCTAATGGCAGAAAGTGAAGAGGAACTAAAGAAACTCTTGATAAAGGTGAAAGAGGAGAGTGAAAAAGCTGGCTTAACTCGACATTCAAAAAAGATCATAGCATTCAGTCCCATCACTTTATGGCAAACAGATGAGGAAACAATGGAAACAGTGAGAGACTTTCTTTTCTTGGGCTCCAAAATCACCGCAGATGGTGACTGCAGCCATGAAATTAAAAGACACTTACTTGATCCTTGGAAGAAAAGCTATGCCAAACCTAGACAGTGTATTAATAAGCAGAGTCCAATAGTCATGTATAGATGTGAGAATTGGACCATAAAGAGGGCTAACCGCTCAGGAATTGATGCTTTTGAACTGTGGTGTTGGAGAAGACTCTTGAGAGTCCTTTGGACAGCAAGGAGATCCAACCAGTCAATTCTGAAGGAAAATCACCCTGAATATTCATTGGAATGACTAATGTTGAAGCTGAAGCTCCAATACTTTGGCCATCTGATGTGAAGAGCTGACTCACTGGAAAAGACCCTGATGCTGGGAAAGATTGAGAGCAGGAGGAGAAGGCGGTGACAGAGAATGAGATGGTTGGATGGCATCACCAAATCAATGGACGTGAGTTTGAGTAAACTCTGGGAGATAGTGAAGGACAGGGAAACCTGGCGTGATGCAGTCCATGGGGCTGCAAAGAGTTGGACACAACTGAGCAACAATAACTTATGAATACAGATATGAACCAGAATATAAGAAAGGCCGTTTCATTAGGCTGCTTTCCATCTTAGGATGTACATAGTGCCTTGCAAGGAAACAACAGAGGGAGAAAGAAGTTTCCACCTTAGTTCTTCCTAAATAGTATTCCTTAATTAAACAAACATCCCAAGCTCTTGATCTTATTACACTGTTTGTTCTGATTTTGTATAACAAGTGTTTCCTAAATCTGGCCACTGTTCTCCAAGCTCACTGCCACTGTTTGACTCCTGGTACATTGTCTCCAATGTTCTCCATCAGTCTCTTAAGACTCTGAATCCACCTTCCCTATTTTTGTCATAGTTCACTTGCTAACAGGAATGTTACTCGTGTCACTCCCCTAATTAAAATTTTCTGTTTATTCTCCATGTATATACGGTAAATCCATTCACTCTTAGTTATCATACTATGTTCTTTATAACCTGAGTCCAATCTGTAGATACACTCTACTTGGGCATACTGACCTCCTTACCATTTTTTAGCCACATCACCTTTTATACTCTGTAATAAATATTTTGATTTTAGATTTCTTTGAAAGAAGAATAACAATGACACAGGTAGCAAAATTTTTAGCAATTTTACACTATGGGGTACAAATACTGGGTTGAACAAAACAGTTAGGGTTTTTCATAAGACATCATGGAAAAACCTAAGGAACTTTTTGGCCAACCCAATAATATGAAGTACTTTTTGGTCAACCCATAATATGAATGATATTGTAGGTTTGGCTCCAGACCACCCCAGTAAAGAGAATATGGCAATAAAGTGAGTCACATGGCTTTCTGGCTTCTCAGGGCATATAAAAGTTATGTTTAAGACTCACCAACATAGAAAACAAAACTATAGCTACCAAAGGAAAGGGGGGAGGGGTAAATCAGCAGTTTGGGATTAGCAGATAAAAACCACTATATTTAAAATAGATAAACAACAAGGCCCTACGAACTAGTATGTAAAAAATAAACAACAAGGTCCTATAGCAGAGAACTATATTCAATATCTTATAATAAACCATAACAGAAAGGAATATGAAATATATATGTGTATATATAAATATATATACACTAAATCACTTTACTGTACACTGAATCACTTTGCTGTATACCAGAAACTAACACGGCATTGTAAATCAACTATACTTCAGTAGAAAATAAAATTAAAATTCAAAGCCATTAAAAAATAAGTAAATAAAAGCTGTGTTTAGATTATACTGTAGTCTGTTAAGTGTGCAATAGCATTACATCTGAAAAAACACTGCATATACCTTAACTAAAAAGATTTTATTTCTAAAAAATACTAACCATGGTCTGGGCCTTCAGTGAATTGCTGTAATAGTCAAAGCTCACTGAAGACAGACCATCATAACAAATATTACATTGAGTTTAAAATACTGAAAGAATTACCAAAATGTGACACAGAAACACAAAGTGAGCAAATGTTATTGGAAATATGTCATCAATAAACTGGCTTGACGCAGGACTGCCCAAAACCTTCAATTTGTAAGAAACACAACATCGGTAAAGAGCAATAAACTGAAGCCACAATAAGACAAAGTATGCTTATATCTGTTAGGGAGATGTTTGGAGGAGGCAGATACAAAAATTTGCTTGCTACCATATCAATCTATGAGTCTTTAAAAGTACAGGTACTCAAAACCTACCCAGATTCACACAGTAAATAAAAACCTCCCGAGATCAGTCCCTCAATCCATACTTTACAAAAATACTTTACAGAATCCCCTGATGATTCTGTCATAAGGGCAGCTTTGAGAACTACTGCTTTTTAAAGACTTAGCCCAAAACACTACTGTTACGAACCAGAAATAGTCATAAGCTTATTCTCAGAAGTGAAATAAAACTTCAGTAAACTTACCTAAGGGAGTTCATCTCTGTTTTCTGATGAGATGAGTCACCAGCCACATGGCTAAGTTTTTGAGCTTGGAATTTTGCTTTTTTCTCTAAAGACTCCATTGTTTCTTTCATTATAAATATTTTAGATTTTAATTCACATTTTTCATTTTCAAGCTATAATTTTAAAAATTAATAGGGATATGTCTCAGTTTCTTTTCCTTAAGCACTCTTTAATAATATTTCTGGAAGAAAACTAAGGAAATAAATTAGATTTATTTAAAAATACATTAAAAGTCATGTGTACGCTTCAGGTTCTAGAGGCAAGAGCAGATAAACACAGTTATCTCTCCTCTTCAATGTTACTGAAATCAAATAAAAAAGGCAAGCCAAGAAAGGAAGAAAAGAATATGTCCGTAACAGCAATGAAACAGGAAGAGAAAACACCAGCAGAAAAAAAATTCTAAAAAAAGTAGATAGGACTGAATTGAAGAAAAATCAGGACAGAAAATACTATAACTCAAACACAAAATGGACGAGACTTATATAAAGAAAGTGAACATTTTCCTAAAGAGCACAAAACACAATCTGTCTTAATGTAGACACACCATGTTTCTGAAGGGGAACACAGTATTGGAAATGGATTAAAATTTCCTAAAATAATTGTAACTTCCATGAAATTTCAGTAAGAATCCTAACAAAATCTTTTTAAACTAGATAAATGACTTAGATTTCCTTCTAAAATTTATTTAGGAGAAAAGTTAAGAAAAAAATGGTAAAAACTGGGAGAAAAAGAATAGAGCTAGCCTTGTTTTATGAGATATCAAAATAAATTAAAAAGCTACTGTAATTAAAACAGTATGAATTTCACATGTGGACAAGCAAACATACCCCTGATGTAAATTTAGAAAAGGCAGTATTTTAAGAAAGTGAGAAAAGAATAAACTCTTTAAAAACTAGAGTTGGGACAGCCACTCATTGGAGACAAAAAATAAGTTAGATTTCTATTTCATTTTATATACAAAAATAAATTCTAGATGTAATAATGATCTATCTATAAAACTCAAAACCAAGAAATACTTATGATAAATTTAAGTCTTCCAGTTAAGATGGCAGACTGACCACACATATTTTTATCTCCACTTCCTCTGGAAACAGCGCTAAAATGATTGTAAACTAGGTTAAATATTACACTCTTAAGGACAAAGAGAACAAGAAAGAAAACAAAGGTGAATCAGTGACTTCAATAACTTGCAGGAATATTCATTGCAGCACTTGGCTTTACAATAGCCAAGACATGGAAGCAACCTACATGCCCATAGATGGAGGAATAAAGAAGATGCAGTACATATACACAATGAAATATTACTCAGCCATTAAAAAGAATGAACTCATGACACTTCCAACAACATGGATGGACCTAGAGAGTGTCATACTAAGTAAGTCAGACAGAGAAGGAGAAATATCGTATGACATTCCTTATAGGTGGAATCTAAAAAGAAATGATACAAATGAATTTACTTACAAACAGAAAGAAGAGACTAGCAGACCTAGAAAGCAAACTTATGGTTGCCAGGGTGAAGGGATAGTTAGGGAGTTTCGGAAGGTCATGTACATATTGCTATATTCAAAATGGATAACCAACAAGGACCTATTGTATAGACATGGAACTCTTTCTCGATGTCATGTTAATCAAGTATATCCCAACATTGTTAATTACAACATTGTTAATCAAGTATACCCCAATACTAAAGGAAAAGCTTTAAGTCTGAGGAAAAAAAAAAACTTGTGAAAGACAAACAGTAGATAGAATAGTGGTTCAGAATGGGAAAAAAATACAATCTAAAGCAGTTTCTGAACTTAGGAACTAATGATGTTGACACTAAATAATTCTCTGTTGTGGGGGGGCTGTCCTGTGTACTGTAGGTTGTTTAGCAGTTATCTCTGCCCTTTGGTTACTAGATTTAAGTATTACTTTTCCCCCTTAATTGTGACAGACAAAATTCTCCAGATATTGCCAAATATCTCTTAGGAGGCAGAACTGACTCCAGTTGATAATCATTGACCTACAATGACCTACAATGACCATGGCCAGGAATACCAATGAGAGGTCAGCTGACTTACACTGAAGCTCAACACATGAAGCCATGAAGTGGTAGGGAAGGGCTGCAAGGAAAACTGAACAAGGAGACTGGCTGAAAGTCTATAACTGAGATGTTCACTACATGAGCATTCCAGTTACTTAGAATGACACTCTCTAGGTCCATCCATGTTGTTGCAAATGGCATTAGTTCATTCTTTTTAATGGCTGAGTAATATTCCATTGTATATATGTACCAAATCTTCTTTATTCCTCTATCAGTTATCTCTTTCTAGAAGTTCTCTTGGAAATCAAAAATACATAAAAAATCAATAGAAGGACTAAAAGATAAAGTAGAGTCAATCTCCCAGAAAGTGAGAAAAAAGTCAAAGAGAAAAGAAAGAAGGGATAACAACATCAGATCTTTTTAGGAAGTCTAAAACCAACTAGTAATAGTTTCAGAGAGAGAAAATAGAAGAGTATAGTAAATTACCAAAGAAATGAAGACAGGAAATAAAGAGAGAAAACCCTAAAACTTTTCAGAAATAAAAACGTCATGTACAAAGGACTCGGTAACAGAACAACAGACATCTCAAAGAAAGTTGAAAGACAAATGAAGGACAGTATTCAAAATTTTTAGTGAAAATAATTCTCCAATTGAGACTGCCATATGCCTAAGCCAAGTCATAAATTTGAAAGTTGAATAAAGACATTTTCAGACAAACAGACTAGCAACAAAATTTCCTCCCATGTATTCTTTTTCAGGAAACTGCTGGAGAAGGTACTATGTCAGAAGGAGGAACAAACCAAGAAAGAAGAAAACATGAGGTTCAACATAGGAGGGACAGACAGGGAAAGTCTTATGAGGACAGCTATGGAGAGACATAGTCTACAATGAAGTAAGAAGATAGAAACCTCAAGAAGGAAGGTCTTTAGCAGGGAAAGGACCAGAACTGATAGGTTTGAAAACAAAAAAAATATTGAAAGGCTTGTGGCAGAAATAAAGCCCTTGATAAAAATTAGCAATGAAAAACAAGAAAAGTAACAAAAACAAAATGAAACAAAAGCAATGAATAATTCTAGGAACGTGGTCTACAAGAAAAAAGGCAAGAGTAATATTGTTCCATTTGGCTGAGTCATAAACCATGAGAAGTCTTGGCAATATAAACAGTAACTATTAAAGAGAGTAAAACATCTAATTAAACTATGTTAAGGTAATAGGGGAAGAAAAAGGGAGTGCTAAGCGGTCAACTACCATCATGGAGACTCACTAAATAATCTTAAATCCATAAATAGCACAAGCAGTTATTTAGAAACAGGGAGGTATAAACACTAAGAAAAGAAGTTAAATAGCTGTGGATGGTAATCTGTGGGACAGGGCAGTGAGAAGGAAAAAAAAATTTGCACTAAAAATTCCAGAATTCTTATATTACAAACAAAAGCACATGCATGGTATAAAGACTAAAAACATGAATCACCTGGCTTAAGAACACTACCTGAACCTTTGAAACTACTGAGCAGTCTCCAGTCACATCCCTTAATCCCTGCCCACAGTAACCACTATCTTGAGTCTCGTGTTTCTCATTTCTTGCTTGTCTTAGCACACCACATCTGTATGAATCTCCAAACAACATACAGTTTATGTGAACATGTTTTGGAACTCTACGTAAAAAGAGTCATACTGCATGTTTTCTTTCTTCTTCTTTTGAAAACCACTTCATTTTCGGCTGTATTGGGTCTTTGTTGCTGTGGGGCCACTCTCTAGTGAGGTGCTTGGGGTTCTCACTGCAGCGGCTTCTCTCGCTGCAGAGCATGGGCTCTAGGGCACACAGCTCTTTAGCAGCTGCGGCACATGGGCTCAGCAGTGGTGGTTCCTGGGCTCTAGAGCACAGGCTCAAACACTTGTGGCACACAGGTTTAGCTGCTCCGCGGCATGTGCGCTCTTCCCAGATCAGGAATCAAACCCGTACCTCCCGCAATGGCAGGGCCAAGGAAGCCCCTGCATGCTCTCTTCAACATATTTGTAAGATTCATGCATGCTGATGTTTGTGCCTACTCTTTTGCATTTTCGCTGGTCTGTAGCACTCCATCGTATGACTCACCACTCTATTTTCCTCACAACTGATATAGATTGTTTTCTATTTTCAGTCAGTGAGCAAACCTTTTAGGTTTTGTGAGCCTTATGGTCCTTTGCCGCTACTCTACTCTAACACAAAACCAGCTGTAGACAATGTATTAACAAAAGAGCATGGCTGTGTTCCAATAAACACACTGGAGACAAAACAGACTGGAGGCCAGATGTAGTCTGGGGGTCACAGTTTATTGACTTTGATTCAGGGTTCAGTGGATTTGTTGACTAACAGAGTAATCTAGGGGCCAACCTAGAACCATGCCAAATTATTCTTCAAAGAGGTACCAGCTGGCACTCCCAGAAGCTTCACATACTCACTAATAAAACTAGCTATAACTTGTTAATTTATGGTGACCTGAAAGACGTGAAATGATTTTGTTTTGGTTTTAATTGGTATTTCCCCTATTTTTGAGGTAGAACATCTTTTCATATTTATTAACCATTTATAATTTCTTGTACCGTGAATTGTCAATTCACAACTTCTGTTGCATTTTTTTAGATTAAATGTACAGCAAGTTGTTCTCACAATTAGTGGCTGTCTTTTCAATTTATAGCTATTTGATAAAGATATTCCTGTCAATGTGGTCCTATTTATCTATGTTTTCTTTAAAGGAATAAACTTGTTAGTGTCTTGTTTAGGAGCAAACACTCTGGAATCAGATACCTGCTAGCTGTATGATCTTGAGCAAGCTTCCCCTCTGCCTCACTTTCCTTATCTGTGACATAAGGATAATGTTAGCACTTACTGCTTATAGTTGCTGTGAGAATTAAAATTATATGTATATGAATACATATAAAATGTTGAGAAAATGATGTGACACACAGTAAATGCTATATAAATGACTGCTATTATTATTTTGCTAAGGTAAAAAAAGATTTTCTCTTGTATTTTCTTTTAAAATTTGGAGTTATTTCTTGAACACTCAAGGATGCAAGTAACCCTGAACTGAGTTTTGGGTCTGGCATGTATTTTAGGTTGGATCGGATTCCTTTTTTACATACCTATATATGAACAGTCAATTGTCCCAGAAACAAGTAAAGTGAAGTGAAGGTGAAAGTGGCTCAGGTGTGTCCGACTCTTTTCAAGTCCATAGAATCTTTCAGGCCAGAATACTTGACTGGGTAGCCATTCTCTTCTCCATGGGATCTTCTGGAAGCAGGGATTGAACCCATTGATCCTGCATTGCAGGTGGATTCTTTACCAGCTGAACCACCAAGGAAGCCCATCCCAGAAACAGTGTTACTGAATAATTGTCTCCTATCCTGTTGATGTGAGTCCTCTATAGAATTTCCATAATTTTGGGGCTTGTTTTCTACTAGTTTTATCACTCTTAATCCCTGAGCACTATCACCCTATCTTAAATACTAACTCTAAAGCCTTCATATCTAGTAGAACAAGTTACACAGTGTATTCTTTTTTAAAATGTCTTTGTGATTCCTGACTCTCTGCTTCCAAGCAAATTTTTAAATCTATTCTCAATTTTCACACACACGCACACACATCATGTTCTCAGGATTTGAGATGAAACTACATCAACTCTACAGATGAATATGGGGAGGATTTACTTTTTTTACAAACATGATATCTGTCACCTTTTTAACAAACTGTCACCTTTTTAATAAACCTGATATATCACTCCATTTATTTAGATCTTCCTTAATGTCTCAGTAAGGTTATAAAATGTTTTCTATTAAGATCCTTCAAAATTATACACAGGCATCTTGTATTATTTCTTGCTATAGAAATGGTATGGATTTTCTTTTCATCTATATTGCATGGGATTTCTCATGTTACTGTAATTCATTGTGCATTCTGAATCACAGGATTTCTCTGTTTCCTATAATACCTAGAAAAGTATCAGTTATTATGTCATGAAATACAGCCTCTCCCATATTCTATTATAATCTCCTAGAATTCTGACTAAATAAATGTTGGACACTTTACTGTCTAAGGCTTTAAATTTATTTTATATTTTCTATTTCCTGCTCTCTTTTCAATGACTTCTAGTACTTCAGATATATTTTCCAGTTTATTAAAGTCATGCTTTCAGATTCTGGGCAGGCTAGATAGGGACCCTTAGTAACTAAAAATTTAGGCAAAATACATGGAACAATGGTTTTCAAGACACTGGGCATCAGGCAATGAAGTACAGTGACTCCTAAGAGACATGAAATAAATGAGACAAGCCCTATCACTGTTTCAGCTTATTGCTGGAAGAATTTCTAGGCTGTGGCACAGGAAAAGGAACCCAGCTGGACTTGGTGGTTCCCCTAAATTCAGACTGTAGGACTGAGAGTCAAGGGAGGCCGGAGTAGTTAGAATTTGTAGGGTAAATACTAGGGGTGTAAGAGTACAGGGTTAGAGCTCCAGAGATCTACAAAGGGTACCCTTGAATCTTCAGCTGAGCAGAAGCTCAGCTTACAAAAAGCTACCCAAGGCAAGGCAAAGAACCATCAAAGAATTAGAGGGAACAGTACTGAGGGCTCATGCATAATAGTTTCTCTCCCATCAGTCATTTGAAAACCTCATAATTCATGGGGCAACAAGTAGAGAGTGTACCCAAAAAGATTTGGTCTCAGCAGTAAAACAAAATTAGTCCCAGACTAAATGCTCCTCTAGTCCCACCTAATTAAGCTTAAAAGTAAAATCAAAAAGGATCAAGCTACTTCCATCTGACCTATCCATATCACAGAACAAATTCAAGAGTGTTTCAAGGAATATAAGCTCTGCAGCAACCAAAAAAATAAAATAGACAATGTCTGACATTTAATCTAAAATTACCAGGAATGCAAAGAAGCAAGAAAATACAACCTAAGTGGAAGAGGAAAAAAAATCAACTGGCCCAACTTTGATTGAAACAGATAGAATTAGTAGATAAAAACAGGGAAGACATGGAAAAGGAAACTAGTCAAAAGAAAACACAATGAGAAAAAAAGACTATCAAAACACTTACCAATTTGTTAAAAACCTTATCTCTAGTGAGAGCAATAAGGAAAAGGAATTTCACTTTTTACTCTAAGCCTACATTACATGATTTTTTGTTTAAAAAAACAAAAGAGCAAACTATCATAGCTAACACTTAATGAATGCTTATGACATGGCAGTGAATATTCTAAGTTCTTGATGTGTATTAATTCATTTAATTTTCACAAAAACTCTAAGAAATAAGCTTGAGTACCATTTCTATCTTACAAACAAGGAAATTAACAGATAAAAAGTTAAAGAAATTTGCCTACAGAAAACAAGAGACAAGAAATGGATATGAATCCATGTAGTCAATCTTCAGAGTACACTCCTAGTCGGTCACTGATACACAGCTTATCTAAAATGTTTTGTAATTTTAAAAACATACAGTACATTAAAATATAATTGAAATAATCATTCATACAACAAAATATAACCCAAATCCAGTTTGATAAATTACCTGGTGATTAACACATGTCAAATGCTCAATAGTTTTCTCTAATTCTGATTTTCCAAAAATACTCATTTCCTGGAGATGCTGTAAGAGAATTTTATAGAAGATATTCACTCGTATCAGATAATAAAACAAAATTTCAAAAATAAGCAATGCAATTCTACAGTACTATTTTGCCTTTTTATAACATAGAAATGTTTTAGAAAGAAAATCACTAGAAATTTTACAAAAATGATGCTTTCGGTTGAAAACAAAAACGAGAGTTCTTCATCTTTTACACTCTACCTCCATGTGTGACTGGGACAGAAGACACAGAGTGATATGGGTTCATTTATACAGATCAATCCATTAGCACAACTGTAAAGGGAAAAACCCAGCAGATTAAGTAAGCCCAGAAGTATGCCCTCATGAGAGGAGACACAAGAGAAACAGAGTATAAGGGAACAACAGATGGGATCAGAAAGACACAGGAAACAGAATACTACAGGGCCACGCAAGAGTTCAAAGTTTCAAAAGTGAGCTGGTCAATAATATAAACACAAGTGTTGTTATTTTTGATAATATTAACTTATCTGCCTCTTTTTGATGCTAAGTCCAGGACAAATGATATGTTGGTGCTCTGTGAGAATTTTTCATGCCAATTCTTACTTCGATCCATGTTATTCATTAAAAATGGGCTTCCCTGGTGGCTCAAATGGTAAAGAATCTATCTGCCTACAATCCAAGCGAACCAGGTTCAATCCCTGGATTGGGAAGATTCCCTGGGGAAGGAAATGACAATCCACTCCAGTATCTTTGCCAGGAGAATTACATGGACAGAGGAGCCTGGTGGGCTCCAGTCCATGGGGTTACAAAGGGTTGGACACAACTGACACTTTCACTACTATTCATTAAAAATAAGTTAAGACATCTGATGTTTGGATTACATATTTCAATGAAAAAGTCACTCTACTGTAGGCCTTTTTTTATTTACTAAATCATTCAGCCAATACTGACTACATATTATATAACAAGCGCCAAGTAAGGTGTTAGGAATACAGTAAAACAGATAAAGTCTCTCATGTCATAGACATTACAGTCTAGTAAAGATAAACCTTAAACAAGATATTAAAATAAAATTCATGAATATTTTGCTAGGGAAAGGAACCTGAAGGCAACATATTGGAAGGGAATCAGGGATCCCAAGTTCACTTCCTGTGTAAGGCTGTTTAACCTGGCTCTAAAGGATGAATAGAAATCAGCCAGGTAAGGAGACTGAAAGGGATAAAGGAGTTGTCAATAGCCTATGTTAAAGCAGGGGCATGAGAAAGTCCATTAAGCCTGGAGTTGAGAAAATTAGGGATGGGGAGTGGCTGAGCTTGACCATGATGTAGCAAGGGCCAATCATGGAAGTCCCTGAGAACAGTTAATGGACTTTAAAACAGGAAGTGAAGCAAGCAGATTTATATCTTTGAACAATGACTCTGACTTCAGTGTAAAATACAGATTTGAGAGGCCACTGATACACTAGTGCAGTTGAGAGAATAATGGCCAGAATAGGATGGGATGGTAGCAGGGGAACAGAAACAAGCAAAGTGATGCAAGAGAAACCACTGTGAGCTCAGCAGCCAGAGTCTTTGTGACATCATTAGCTGGGTAATCTTGGGCAATTCATTACTATTTTTTTTATTAAGGTATAATTAATTCACAATATTACATAGGTCTTAGGTGTAAAACATAATAGTTCACAGTTTTTAAAGATTTACTCCATTTGTGATTATAAAATACCAGCTGTATTTGCTGTGCTGCACAATATATTCTTGTAGCTTGCTTATTTTATACAAACTCATTAGTACCTCTTAAAAAAATTTTTTTTTTAAATTTTGTATTTGGCCACATCACAGCATATAGAATCCTAGTTCTCAGACCAGGGATTGAACCCACACCCACTGTTTTGAAAGTGCTGTCTTAACCACTGGACAACCAGAGAAATCTAATTCCCTACCCCATCTTGCCCCTCCCTCCATCCCTCTCCCCACCAGTAACCACTAGTTTGTTCTCTGTATCTGAGTCTGAGTCTTTTTTGTTACATTCACTAGTTTGTTTCATTTTTTAGATTCCACATGTAAGTGATAACATACAGTATTTGTTTTCGTCTGACTTCTCTCACTAAGCATAATGCCTTCAAGTCATGCCATGTTGTTGCAAATGGCAAAATTTAATTCTTTTTTAGGGCCAAGTGGTACTCCATTGAATACACATACTACAGCTTCCTTATTCATTCACTGATGGACACTTCAGTTGTTTTCATATCTTGGGAACTATAAATAATGCTATGAACACATATCTTTCAAATTACCGTTTTTACTTTCTTCAGGCATACACCCAGGAGTGGAATTGCTGGATCATATATTATTATAGATCTATTTTTAGGTTTTTGAGGCATCTTCAAACTGTTTTCCAAAGTAGTTACATGAATTTATGATACCAATAGTGTACAAGCATTCCCTTTTCTCTACATTCTTGTCTACATTTGCTATTTGTGGTCTTTTTGGCAATAGCCACTCTGACAGGTTTAAGGTGATACCTCATTGTGGTTTTGAGTTTCATTTCTCTGATGATTAGCAATGTTGAGCATCTTTTCATGTGGTTGCTGGTTTGGCAAATTATTTAAACTCACTAACTCAGATAATGCATCTGTAAGCATTGCCAACTGAAAAGGCAACTGTAAAGATTTACTGACAAAGCCCTTGTGAAAAGCACTTAGAACAGAGTTTCCCACATGGAAAGGGTGTAACACACGTTAAATATTATTAGAGGTAGAATCAGTAGGACTTTGTAATTAAATGAGAGATAGTTTTCAGGGAGAGAGGACTCAGTGATGATGCCTGGGTTCAAAAAGTGGGTGGGCAGTGAAACAACAGGAAACTAGTAGATGAGACTTAATGACTGAGAGGATTAGTTGAGTTTTTATGTAAAAAATTTGTTGTAAACTCATAAATCCTGCCTCCTGTAATCCAGAAAGAGTCTGGTAATATCAATGTCACTTTTTCTGAGTTTTTGGTACTACTGTACTTTTTTATCCTACTTTTACATTCCTTAGTCATTTCAACAGACATGGAAAAGGATAAATCAGCAGCTTGTACTAAAAGTTGCCATATTGCACAGAAGTTTTCCATTTGGTAACTGTGACACTTATTTTTATAAAAAAAGCACTTTCTGGAAGGCAATTTTCCAGAAGATTCAAATTAAAAATACTCTGTTGGGGCAAAACTTTAACTGAAAATCTATGACATAAAGATCACCTTGATAATACTTAAAAGTTCTTATGCTTAACCTTAGGTACTAATTTCTAAACATTAATTCAATAATATTTATTGGAAGTAAACTATGGACTCCATAATAGTAATAGTAGTTAACATTGAGTTCTTTGAATGTACTGAGTACTGTTAAGTGCTTTATGTATGCTACCATTTTGGAGAGATTATGAAATAAAATACTGCTGCTAGATATGACACCAAAAGCACAAACAAAAGAAAGAAAAAAATGAATTGGACTTCATCAAAATTTAAAAATATCTGTGCTTCAAATAACAATACTAAAAAAAAATGAGAAGACAACACACAGAATGAGGGAGGGAAAGTATTTGCAAATCATGTATCTGACAAGGGGATTTATTGAGAATATATATTCTTACAACTAAGTAAGATAATCCAATTAAAAATAAATGAGCAATGGATCTGAACAGACATTTCTCTAAAGAAGATATACAAGTGGCCAAATAAGCATATGAAAATAAGCACTTTAGTCACTAGGGAAATGCAAATCAAAATTAAAAAGGATACTGCTTCACATTCACCAGCATGATGATAATAAAAAAGATAGACAGTAGCAAATATTGTTAAGGATGCAGAGAAATTAGAACTCTAACCCCTGCTAGTGGGACTAAAAGGAAAACAGAAACTGGAAAAACAGCTTGGCAGTTGCTCAAATGATTAAAGTTATCGTATGACTCTAGGTATACATCTAAGACAAAAGAAAACACACCCACACAAAAAGTTGTATACAAATGTTCACAGCACCATTATTTGTAACAGCCGAAGAGCAGAAACCACCCCAATGATAAAGAAAATGTTGTCTATCCATACAATGGAATATTACTCCATAATGTAAAGTAATAAAGTACTGATACACATGACCTAACAGGTGGACCTTGAAAACATTACGCTAAGTTACAGAAGCCAGACCAAAAAAAAAAAAAAAACCCACATACTGAATGGTTCAATTTATGTGAAATGTCCAGAGAAGGTAAATCTAGAGACAGAATGTAGATTAGTGGTTGTCTAGGCCTGAGGAGGCTGGGAGATGTTAAGAGTGACTGCTAACGGGTACAAGAGTTTCTTTTTGAGGTAATGAACAGTGCTCTAAAAGTGATTGTGGGGATGGCTGAACAAATCTGTGGATATACTAAAAACTAATGATTTACTTTAAATGGGTAAATTATATGGTATGTGAATATCTCAATGAAGCTTTTTTAAAGGAAAAAAATGATTTCCCTTGATATAAGGGACTTCCTAATGAGATCAGAGTTGATTCTTTTCTATAAAGAACCAGATAATGAATGTTTTAGGCTTTGTGGACCATACAGTTTTTACTGCAATTATTCAACTCTGCCACTGCAGCACATAAATGAATGAGTATTCCCACTAGTAAGTATTATTTACAATGAAATCTGAATTTCACAATTTTCATGTGTCATGAAATGTTCTTCTTTTGATTTTTTTCAATGATTTTAAAATGTAAAAACCATTCTTAGCACATTGGCCACATAAATAAAGTGCTCTGGATTTGGCTCATGGGCCATGATTTGGCAACTCCTGATCTAGATTTAAAAGTGTCATATCATGGGAAAATACAAAAAAGACCTCCTTTTTCTAAATAAATTACCTTTTAAAAATAAGTCAGTCTAATCACTTACCTTTAACTTGTCTTTTAAAGCTTCCTTTTCTGCCATAATCCTTCTTAAGTCAGATAATGCAAGTTCTTTTTCTTTTTCTATAAGACTAACAGTATTATGGGAGACTGTAGTTTGGGTAGAGTCTTGTCTTAGTGCAGATAATTCTTCCTGAGCCTTAAAGTAGTAAAAGATATAAATTAAAAAACACTGGATATGCTCCCAGTTAAAAAAAGGAAAACTAAACATATGCTACTTTTGCTCTCTTCTCAAATGCCACCAAAATGAGAGTAAAAGGATTCAAGTAATAATAATTAAAACAAAAAGACAAAAAGATAGAGAGAAGTGCCAACTACAAAATTTTGAAAGCCAAATAGCAGATGGACAACTACTAATTAAGTAAGCAGACCCAAGAAAGCTGAAATCTAAGCCAACTGCAGGAAAAGTCCAGAAAGTAGACAATTTGTACTGCAGAATCCCCCCAAAACTCCAAAAGTAAAAAAGCTTCTTCAACTTCGCCTTTTAACTCATTTATCTTTCTCTTCCTCTCAAAATAGCAATAGGATTTCATGGGAGATTGGTATGAGAACAAATTTTGGTGATAAACATCATGCTTTGCTCAGACTCACCTTGCCTTCTGACAACTGAGCCTTGTAACTGGTTCAACCTATAGTGAATTTCCCTCCCTATCCCTCGAAGCTAAGTCCTTAATATCCAATGTATCCAATTAGTTAGTGCTACCCACTGTTAGATACACATAACCCAACATGATTGAATCCCAAGGCAACACCTGACTCAGAGTCAGGCTGAGACCCATTCAGTAGTTTGAGAAATAGGGAATTATCCCAAAGTGACCTGACCCATAGATAGGCTAGAAAAGAGGAAAAATAAATATGAAAAAACAATAGAAATCTATGCTTTGGGAACAGGATGAG
The DNA here is from genome assembly GCA_007570785.1 of Antilocapra americana. Classification (NCBI taxonomy): domain Eukaryota; kingdom Metazoa; phylum Chordata; class Mammalia; order Artiodactyla; family Antilocapridae; genus Antilocapra; species Antilocapra americana. The sequence continues at coordinate 1,483,592 of ML662436.1, forward strand.
ATGACAGTAGAAACTACTAACTACGAAGGAATATCCCTAAGATCCATATACTACAGTAACATAAAGGATATACACTGGTTTCATTATAGTTAATTGGTGTTACATAATCAACATCTTACTTCATTATATAGGACACTTAGTTTATCTCTTTCTGCTGTCAATAATTTAACATTGGACTGTATATCCACCATCTGCTTTTCAAATCTTTCTAGCATACGTTGAAGTTCATCTCTTTCTCTTGTGATGAGGTGGATATCTGAGTCGTAGTCACCCTGAAACATAATTCAAGACAGAAGTTAGCATTTGTTGTAATTATCACCACATGGTTGCCACAAGGATGCTGATGATGAGACTGACTGAAAGATGCTGACAGACAAAAAGAACATAACTTCCTTTAATGTAATTAAGGAACACAATTATTAATCTATAAGGAGAGAAGGAGAGAGAATGCCAGCAATACTGGGGCAAATTTCCAGGCCTTTAAGTTCACAGCAAGAGACCCAGCTGCCACTGATCCTAATTGATCAGATCCCATCAGATGCTTCAACTGTCATTCTCCCCCAGTTGTTTATACTGGTGGTGTAACTATAATCCCCAGACTGGCATGCAGTATCTGGGAATGTGTTGGCATGCAAATTTTGAGGTACATCCCAGACCTACTCAATCAGAAACTTTGGGGGTACATCAAGCCCTCCAGGTGATTCTGATTCATTTGGAGTTGAGATCACTAGTTTATAACCCTATCCATGGATGGGAGGAATCAAGAGGGTATGTGTATACCCGCTCACCTGCTCACCCAGTACAAGTAACTCTAACAGCCTAGCACATTCCTCATGGTTTTCTGAGACTAAATCCAAGATCAATTTCCTAGGCATACCAGCCCTCAACTGTCCCAGCATCAAACCTATGTGAGGTCTATTTTTTCTATAATCAGATAAATATTTCTACCAGATGGTGTACATTAGGATATTCACTGAATAAGCAAGTACTTCCAACATTCCTAAAACAAGTTATGCCTATTATTCTAGTACAACTGAAAAAAAAAAAAAACCCCATTAACTTCATAGCTATTGTAGAAAATAAATATGGTAAATGTACACTTGGGGTCTGTGGTATATTAATGTTCAAGTACTATATGCAGAAGCTCCAGATAGTGATAATCTGGTATTTTGCTACATTGGAAAGCATCCTAATCTATGTTATTTAATACCTACTATGCACACACCATGTCCAATGTACACTTGGCAAATGGTAAATATCCGTGAAGTATCCTTCACCTGCCACTTGGAAATAAGTTACCCTCTTGGTTAAGCAAGAAAAATCAAGGGAAAATGAGCGAGATTAGCTATCTGGACACCTTGAAGGACAAAATGTATCTGTATTACAGGATAAAAGCAATTAGGGTGAGGACTTAATTAACATTTAAATAACGATAAAAGAAAACCTATAACTTAACCATATTTAAATAAAAATATTTTTACAGAAAGGAGGTGGTATGCCTGGATTTTAGCAAAGGAGAGCTCAATGAATAAGGATTTGACAGTCTGTTTTCATTATTGTCTAAGTCTCAGCTTAAATGCCAATCTCTGTAAGGAGTCCTTCCAGATTCTCCAATCTAATTTAGATCTCCCTCTATATACTCTCAAAGCATTCTGAATATTTCCCATATTCTTTCCTCATTAACACTTACTATAAATGAGATTGTGAAGTTATTTACACAATTGGGTGTTTAATATGTCTTTATCACTAAAACCAGAGATCAAACTGCCAACATCCACTGGGTCATAGGAAAAGCAAGAGAATTAAAAAAAAAAATCTGCTTCACTGACTATGCTAAAGCCTTTGACTGTATGGATCATATGGATCACAACAAACTGTGGAAAATTCTTAAAGAGATGGGAGTACCAGAGCACCTTACCTGTCTCCTGAGAAACCTGTATGCAGGTCAAGAAGCAATAGTTAGAATCAGACACGGAACAAAGGATTGGTTCACTATTGGGAAAGGAGTACATCAAGGTTGTATATTGTCACCCTGCTTATTTAACTTATATGCAGAGTACATCGGGAAAAATGCCAGGATGGATGACTCACAAGCTGGAATCAAGACTGCCAGGAGAAATATCAACAACCTCAGATATGTAGATGATACTATCCTAATGGCAGAAAGTGAAGAGGAACTAAAGAGCCTCTTTATGAGGGTGAAAGAGGAAAGTAAAAAAGCTAGCTTAAAACTCAACATTCAAAAAACTAAGATCATGGCATCTGGTCCCACCACTTCATGGCAAATAGATGCAGAGAAAGTGGAAAAAGTGACAGATTTTATTTTCTTGGGCTCCAAAATCACTGTGTATGGTGACTGCAGCCATGAAATTAAAAGATGCTTGCTCCTTGGAAGAAAAGCTATGACAAACCTAGACAGAGTATTAAAAAGAGGGCTATCACTTCGCTGACAAAGGTCTGTATAGTCAAAGCTACAGTTTTCCAGTAGTCATGCACAGATGTGAGAGTTGGACCACAAAGAGGGCTGAAAGCCCAGTAACTGATACTTTCAAATTGTGATGCTAAAGAAGATTCTTGAGAATCCCTTGGACAGCAAGGAGATCCAACCATTCAATTCTAAAGGAAATCAACCCTGAATATTCCCTGGAAGGACTGATGCTGAAGCTGAAGCTCCAATACTTTGGCCACCTGATGTGAAGAGCAAACTCACTGGAAAAGACCCTGATGCTGGGAAAGACAGAAGGCAGGAGGAGAAGGGGATGACAGAAGATGATGTTTGGATGGCATTACCGACTCAATAGACATGAGTTTGAGAAAGCTCAAGAAGATGGGGAAGGACAGGGAAGCCTGGTGTGTTGTAGTTCATGGGGTCACAAAGAGTCAGACATGACTTACGGACTGAACCACCACCACCACCACTAAAATGCAAATGCCCTCAGAGACATACTAGGTCGTTCTCACCCCATCTTCATTGCTTAGCATGTAATTTGGTAAAATGAATGAATTCCCCACTTCTATAAATATGTCTTGTATGTATGTGTGTTAATAATTCCCTTTTATCACTCCATTTGTCTTAAACACACACACACAAACTCATGCGCACATACCCACAATGCTAGACTGAGGATAAGAAATAGGTCTTCTTTATCTTGTATCCTGGATGCCACATTCATAGCACGCTCTCAGTGTACATCTACTGAATTAAACCTAACTTACTACCTATACCTGATGTGTTTTGAACCAGCAAATAATAAAGAAATAAAACATTTGCTAGGAACTAGGTGTTATGTTGGACCCTTATACAATTTTGTCATGTAATCTTCATAAGAGATTATAGATACATTCCTCACTTTGCAAATGAGGAAGCTGGGGCTCCATGAGTTAGGTAACTTGTCTAAGGTCATAAAGCCAGTGTGTGGAGTTGCAGCTTCTGTAAGGTTTCCAACTCCAAAGTGGAGTTGCTCAGTCATGTCTGACTCTCTGCGACCCCATGGACTGTAGCCTACCAGGCTCCTCCGTCCATGGGATTTTCCAGGCAAGAGTACTGCTGTGGGCTGCCATTTCCTTCTCCAAGCATTTCCCATTACACTATACCCAAAACTCAAATTTGGAAGTCCAGTGAGTACAAGGTCAAAGAGACCAGTGCTGTCCCTACACAGACAACAGAGAGCCACTGGGTATCTTGTTGACAAAAATCACTGATATGAAAAATGTCAATATTTTTTCTGAGTTGCAGCAATCCCAGGAAACTCTGCCCAACAATTTGCTATAAAAAGCATGGGTTGAAAACTCAGCCTATACCAAATCCAGCTTGAAAGAGGTCTATGTTGTCTGCCAACAACTGTTTCTAAACATGTTTAAAACACCCAGTTTTAGGCTGGAATTTACTCCTGAGTTCACAGCACGCACAACTCTTGCACTCCACCCATTTCACTCATGTACATCACCCATTATTCCCTACCACGCCTGAAATTTACTTCTTGGACTCTAAAATGCTGCCAAGGTCCCAACTTTCTAAACTTTACAAAATGAATTATATCAGGTAAAATTAGAACATTTCAAGAAACTAAATAAGGTGAAGGGGGGAAGGCCTCTCCTAATTTTACCAATACCTTACCCGTATCTCAACTTATCTTTCAACCATGAATTCACACCAAGCAAACAAACCCAATATTTCAAAGTGTTGAGACACTTATCTACTCAGTTCTACTTAATAAGTTGATTAAACTAATCAACATTTTTCATTTTTGAAGACTGTCTCACACAATGAAGGTGATCAATTCAGTGATTTATTTTTCTTGATTTCTAAGTATATATGGAGCTTACAAAACAACTCAGTAACACAAATTAATTTACCCTGTATGTTCCCAGCAATTCATTGTGCTCTTAACAGATAACAAAGCACAGTGTTTAAACTAACACTCTAAATCAAATTCAGTCACGAGCCAATGAGGTTAAAAAGCAGTCTAATTAGAAAATGTCTTAAAACCATCTGGCACTAGGCAGAAGATTTTCAGGAAAAAGATGGCAGAGTTGGTAAACGCAGCCAAGTCTAAAATCAAATGTCCTGAGTTTTAATGACTGTACTTCCAACTTCCCTAATTTTATCCAGTATGTAGATAATGTTAAGGTCATAGAAACCTCCAGGAATCCTCTAATCCCAAAGTTTAAAAAAGAAAAATCTAAAGAACCCAAATGATAGTCATAAAATGTTGAAAATAATAAAGACCTAAAATGAGGACAACATGTTTTTACTCTCTTATGCATCATGGTTAACCTTATACAATACACATCTTTAGACCATCAAGTTGCAAATGTGGTTGTAGTGGACAAATGGGATGATCTGTCCAGTGCTCACTGCCATTTTTTACCCTTTCCTGTTGCACAATTATCATGGAAGATGCCTGGTTTGTACAATGTGGCCTGCCTTTCTGATTGGTCCAAGGCTGGGAATGGCATGAAGCCATGTAGCCTGCCATGTAGACAAAGCCACTCTACTTAAAAAGAGCAAATGCAGCTGATAACAAAAGTAAAGATTAGAAAGAAAGGAAATGTCCAGTAGCATGAGTTCCTGGATTCAGTTTCTGGAAGCTCTGATGCTCCTGCATTCCTCTCATATATATAATGAGCTATTTAATCTCCCTTAATTTCCAGGAATCAGTACGTTATACTTTGTTCTCAAGTAGTTTTCCTAATTAATGCAGTGTTCCTAAAGTATAGGTCACAGAAGACTACAAAAATGAAAATTAAGAAAGACTTCTTAAAAATAAGTATGAATAACATTACATTATTACAATAATAAATCAAAAGTTTGCTCATAAAGATCTTTCTTGCCTTGTCAAACACTCTCACAAAGAGACATTACCTTTTCTAGTGTTTTAAATACTGGAGATTTTTCACATGTAGAATGACTTTTAGAGCAAGATCTTCGCTGTATTATATGTTGGAGTTTTTCTAGTTCTTTCTTATAAAAGTCTCGTTCATCTTCTATACCTTTCAGAAATGTATCTAAACGAGAAGGTGACTTGTCTCGTCGTTTTATTCCGTGTTCTAGTCTCATCCTCTCAACTTCCAAAGTAAGTTCTCTCTCTGCAAATTAAAGTAATAAAATCTTAAAACAATGCTGCATATAAAATGTGTAATCAGCCAAATAGATAATATCAATAATTTTTACAATGAAAGCTACTAAAAATCATTGCTGTTTTGCATATCACCTACAACTGCCAAATATCAAAGAGGTAAATGCTGAAAGGAAAAGAGGAAAAAAAAAACCCCAAAATATTAAAAGTTTAAATAAAATCCAATAAGTCAAGTCCTGCTTTTGTCATATCCAAGTCTGGGTACTATTTAGTAGTACACAGTGAACAATAAATTATTACACGGTGCTTACTCTCTGTTGACCTGAAAATGCACTAAAAGAAAACTGACCTGTTAAAATTGGTTATAATATGCGCGAATTTAACATTAAGCTTAAATTTAACATATACAAAACAATATAGTCTTTCCTCAAATAAGCACAATTATTAACTTTTATCATAGAAATTGCCTTTACAGGAGTCAAAAGTAGCCTGTGCATGTGCATGGAAGCTAAGTCGCTTCAGTCGTGTCTGATTCTTGGCAACTCCATGGACTGTAGCCCACCAGGCTCCTCTGTCCACAGGATTCTCCAGGCAAGAGTACTGGAGTGGGTAGCCATGCCCTCCTCCAGGGGATCTTACCAACCCAGGGATAGAATCCCCATCTTTCATGTCTCCTGCACTGGCAGGCAGGTACTTCACCTCTAGGACCACCTGGGAAGCCAAAAGTTGCCTAATATTGGCAATTCTGTATAGCTCAATCTAATTTAACTGATGTTCTTTACAATTCAAAAGCATGAAGAGATTTTCAAGACATATTCCGATTCATTTACCATCTTCTTTCAGTCATTTGACAGATAATTATTGAGCATTTACTGCATGTCCAGCATGAGCTAAGAATACAAGTATGAAAAACATGTCCAAGGTCAAATAATTATTCTAATTGTAGTAGGACAAGAGCCACAAAAGAAGAGCATGCAATACAATCCAGAGGATGAATAGCAGAATTCATTCTGAGGAGTGACCGGAAAGGTTAAGAAAGCAGGAGACATGAAGGAATGGGCAAATGCTTTAAACGGTAATCAAACAAACTGATGAAAGAAAAGTGTTCACTGTATTTAGCATAATGGAGGTGACTGGTGACCTTAACAAAGGCAGTTTTATTGGTGAAGTAGAGGACAGAAGCCAACTGGAGTGGACTGAGGTGCTAAATGGAGAAGGAAATGGCAACACACTCCAGTATTCTTGCCTGGAGAATTCCGTGGACAGAGGAGCCTGGTGGGCTGCCGTCTATGGGGTCGCACAGAGTTGGACATGACTGAAACGACTTAGCAGCAGCAGCAGTGGTGCTAGAGGATAGAAGGTGATCAAGCAGAAAAGCAGGTATGAATGACTTTTCAAGATGTAAAAGCTATAATGAGGAGGAAAGAGTAGCTGGATAGGAATGGGTCAGTTTTTGCTTTAGAATGGGAAAAGGGAAAAGCATGTTTGAATACCAAAAGGAAAAAAACAGTACAAAGGCTAACATTATCAAAAAGAGATAATACATACATTTTAAAAGGAGAGAAGATGAGACCTATAGAACAGATGGAGGCAGTGGCCTATCATAAAAGCCAAATGGCTCCATTTGGGAAGATAAGGGTGAACAGGTTCAAGATCTGGGGACAGGAAACATGGAATGCCTCCCTGACGGCTTCTGTTCTTTTAGGAAAACTGGAGGTAAGATCATCTCCTCAGAATGGGTTTACTGAGAATGAAAAACACTTGAATATGTTCCCTGCATAGTGGGAGATCAAGCTGTAAGGAATATACGGTAAGATCTCCATACCTCACTGAAGGGGGCGCTGTGGTTTGGGGCCATGTAACCTCCAGTGCTACTGGTACTGTCTGGGGCACATGCTTGCTCCTTGGAAGAAAAGTTATGACCAACCTAGACAGCGTATTAAAAAGCAGAGACCTGCCAACAAAGGTCCATCTAGCCAAAGCTATGGTTTTGCCAGTAGTCATGTATGGATGTGAGAGATGGACTATAAAGAAAGCTGAGCCTCGAAGAATTGATGCTTTTGAACTGTGGTATTGAAGAAGACTCTTGAGAGTCCCTTGGACTGTAAGGAGATCCAACTAGTCCATCCTAAAAGAAATCAGTCCTGAATATTCATTGGAAGGCCTGATGCTGAAACTGAACTCCAATACTTCAGCCACCTGATGTGAAGCACTGACTTGTTGGAAAAGACCCTGATGCAGGGAAAAATTGAAGGCAGAAGAAGGGGATGACAGAGGATGAGATGGTTGGATGGAACCACCAACTCAATGGACATGAGTTTGAGTAAACTCTGGAAGTTGGCGATGGACAGGGAGGCCTGGCGTGCTGCAGTCCATGGGGTTGCAGAGTCAGACACGACTGAGTGACTGAACTGAACTGGGGCACATGCAAGTAATGATCAGCAGCATGCATGTAAATATTTTAGTTGATCCATGGCTGGATTTTGGGTAGAAGGATGCATTCAAAACACAAAGAAACAAGGGAGTTTCAGGTATCTGAAAGATTACACTGAAATGGCAGGATAGAAATAGCATGAAAGGAAGTAAAATTGCAAACTTTCATATGTAGGCCTAAGCACTTTAATAATATATGAACTCATTTAATCCTCATTAACTAGCTTTTGGGTTAGGTGCCATCTTAACCACACAGATAGGGAAACTGAAGCAACATTAAGTAACATGCTCAAGTCATACAGCTGGTTAAGCAGAGAAGGGGTCAGATAGATTATCCACATGGATGCTTAAGAGCCTGGGACACAGCATCTTCTCAAAACAGCACACTGGCTTTCCTTCACTTCCTCAGACACATGAATCTGAGGGCACCAGGATTCTGTACTTGCCATCTCCTCTGCCGGAAAATTGGCCCAGATTGTCATATGGCTTGGTATCCATCACTAAGCCCTTTGATCAGCTGATCTCTAGCATACCCTCCCATTTTATTTAATATCTTTACCATCTGAAATTAATTTCTTCACTTATGTGCTACCAGTTTGTCTCCCTAACTAGATAAAAGCCTCCACACGAGCAGTGGGCCTGTGTATCTTGTTTATCTTTTTACATCCCAGCACTACAGGCTCATAAACATTCGTCAAATGAATGAATGAATGAATTCTTACATGTTCCTTAAACCAATTCATTTAGGATAAATAGCAGAAAGTTAGCCTATTTCAAGTGTGTAAGTGTGTGTGTGTGTGTGTGTGTGTGTGTGTGTGTGCGCACGTATCTGAAGGTGATAAAACTGCATTTACTTAAAAAGGATAAGGTACGGTATTTCAAGTGTATAAGTGTGTGTGTGTGTGTGTGTGTGTGTGTGTATCTGAAGGTGATAAAACTGCATTTACTTAAAAAGATTCTGTACTTCAATGTCCCACTACTTCATAAGGGTCTTTCTCGTAGTCTTAATTCTATTATTATATGTCTCAAAGAAAGATAAATTTACATTGGAAAATATTCAACTGGGGTTCCCTGTACCAACTAGTCAGAATATAAAAGGTTCCTGTAAGGTCCTTGAGGGAGAGAGATTTTCTACTGTTTCTCAGTGCCTAGTCTGGTTTCTGATACACAGCAAACACTCAACAAATATTTATTGAATGAATGAATGAAAAAGAAACATCATCTAATACTAAAAATAAAACATTAAGAGGAAATCACACTTTTTAAGTTATCAACATTTTACATTTTACCTGTAACTGCAAAACTTTCAATTTTTTTGTTAAGTCTTTGCTTTTCTTGTTCAAGCTGATGAACAACAGTTTCCAGGTCTGATTTTATAAGGAGCTCATCATTCAGTCTCTCCTTTTCTTTATGACATGAGCTTAATTCCTGAAAATTTTAATACTACAATTAAGATTTCTAGCAACTTTAAAAAACATGAAAGCGCATTTATTTAAGAATAATTCACATACACACACTTCTAGTCAGTCAAATATATACCATTTCAATTACAGTTAATTCTCAATTGAGGCTAAAAGCATCATAAAACCCAAACTCAACAGTGCTCCCTTCTAAAGTAGTAGAATTATTGGATTTTATTTTCTTTTAATTTGTTTAGCATATTGTCTGTCAAAAAAGTGAATATGACTTGTTCAATAAAAAATTTTAGTGTTTTTATGTTGAAAGAAAAGCAGAAGTAAAGACAGTGCTCAAGGACTACCACAGGTATACATAAGCACCAGGTTATTCTCAGTCTCACTTGCACAACGTGGTTAAGACCAGCACCTGGACACCGAGGATTCATCTACGAACGATTCGTCTATGGACGATACTATGAATGTGAAACACTTTGCACGGTGTCTAGCACATGGAAAGTACTTAATAAATGTTAGCTAATAATATTGTTAGCATTTATCTTAAAAATACATAAAATGTAATGCCAACGGAAAAAATAAGAAAGGTCAGAAAGTAACTATATCTTGCTGTCAGGCAACAATATTGAAACTTGGTCACAGTTCTGAGACAAAATATTATAAATTACATACAACTGCAAACAGTGTACACTACAAACAGCAGTGAGCAAACAGCAAAAATCCCTGTCCTCACGGAGCGTACACTACAGGAAAAACATCATCAAAACATCTACTTCACATTTCCTGACTTCATACGTTAGGCTACATCCAGGTTTATGCTGGGATGATTACTAGTTGTCTCATTTGAAGACCACCAGAGTGAACAATATGACTAGCAAGATGGTTTGTACAGCCGAGCAAATTAATTAAAAGAAAACCGGGTTATTTTTAATAAAAGTCAACAATTTTATCAAGTAATTATCAGTTTTTAGTTTTAATATTAGTAAACTGATGAGTCATGAAGTCATTTAAATAATATAAAATTCCTAACAGGCTTTCCAAATTTGAGTGTAACTTGCTACCTATTATATATGAAATTAAAGAAGTATACAATATACATACTGACTGAAGTAAGTCAGAGAAAGACAAATATCATATGGCATCACTTATATGTGGAATCTAAAAAAGGGTACAAATGAATTTATTTATAAAACAGATATACATTTATAGATGTAACAAACAAACTGATGGTTAGCTGGGGGTAAGCAGGAAGGAGGATAAATTGGGAGATTGGGCATGACATATACACACTACTGTATATAAAATAAATAATTAATAAGGACCTACTGGATAGCACAAGGAACTCTACTGAATACTCTGTAATGGACTATATATATAAAAGAATCTATAAAAAAGAGTGGATATATGTATATTATAACTGATTCACTTTGCTGTACATCTAAAATTAACACAACATTGTAAATCAACTCTATTACCATAAATCTTTAAAAATTAATTTCTAGAAATAGAAAAAAAGAATTATAAAATATAAATGTAACCAAATATATAATACAATGGGATATTACTAGCCATAAACAAGAAGTAACGATACATGCTATGATACACATGAACCTTGAAAACAATGGGCTAAGTGGAAGTCACACATAAAAGGTTACATACTGTATAATTTCATTTACATAGAATATCTAGAATAGGCAAATTATAGATTAGAGAGACAGAAAGCAGATTAGTGGCTGTCAGAGGTTGAGCAGAGGAAAATAAGGAATGATAGCTAATGGGTATGAGGTTTCTTTTTGGAGTGATTAAAATGTTCTGGAATTAGTAGTGATGGCTGTACTACTTTGTCTCTATACCAAAACTGTTGAACTGTACACTTAAAACAGTAAATATTATGAAAGGCAAATTATATTTAGTAAAAAAAAATGTAAAATAAAACATAAAATTTTTCTTAATGAAAATTCTGGCAATTCAATACAAAACCTACTCACCAGTTGAAGTTTTCCCATTGTTTCTTCAAGATTCCGCATTTCAGAAAGTTTTTTTTTAATCTCTTTCTAGGAATAAAAAGCTTATTAGGTACATACCTAAAAGTCAAGAATACTTATCACTAAGTGACAGTGAAAATGAGACCAAGTCATTTCTGAGTAATTCATATTCACTGTCATCAGTGAGAGCTAAAGCTTTAACCAGCTCTATGCCTCAGTTTGAATGAAGAGGAGGGAAAGTTTAGGTTTCTCTTTAATTTCTGGTATCCTGAATGCTTATAGGGACCTATTTGTAACATATGCAACAAGAGGGCCACTTGAACATCTTCTGTCTACATACTTGTAGGACTTTTCTCGAGCCTTGATTTCTAGGATCCCTTTTAGGCCCTGTCATTTTCTGACTTCCCTATCACATCTGCTCTTTCACCACCCACGACTATACCTGTGCTTGTGCTTAGTCGCTCAGTTGTGTCCAACTCTTGGCTACCCCATGGACTGTAGCTTGCCACGCTCCTCTGTCCATGGAATTCTCCAGGCAAGAATACTGGCGAGGGTTGCCATGCCTTCATCCAGGAGACTATCAACTTGGATTTTCTAAATGGCAACTAAGAGTGCTGAATGCCAAAATTAAATTATGACCTAACAGGAATCTTTTACTGAGCCAAGTTGTCATTCTCCACTACTGCCAATGTGACATGTAAAACTATGTTCAGTATGTTGTACACACATGAGAGAATATGCAAAAGAAAGTAGAAAAGCAGAGCAATGAGAGACAGAAATGCTACAAAGAAACTAAAGTCACAAAAGCAAAATTAAAACTGCACTGAGACTTCCCTGGTGGCCTAATTGCTAAGACTCCATGCTTGCAATGCAGGGGGCCCAGGTTTGATCTTTGGTCAGGGAACTTGACCCCACATGCCACAACTAAACCTGGTAAAATAAACAAGTAAAAAAAATTGCACTAATTATGTTTTCTTCATTTTCAAGGTTGTTTTGGCTACTCTTGGTCCCTTGAGATCCATATGAATTTTAGGATTTTTTCCTATTTCTGTAAAAAGAATATCACTAGGATTTGGAGAGGGATCACACTGAATCTGCAGATTGTTTTGGGTAGTTCAGTTCGGTCGCTCAGTCGTGTCCGACTCTTTGCGACCCCATGAACTGCAGCACACCAGGCCTCCCTATCCATCACTAACTCCCGGAGTCTACGCAAACCCACGTCCATGGAGTTGGTGATGCCATCCAGCCATCTCATCCTCTGTCGTCCCCTTCTCCTCCTGCCCCCGATCCTTCCCAGCATCAGGGTCTTTTCCAATGAGTCAACTCTTCACATGAGGTGGCCAAAGTATTGGAGTTTCAGCTTCAACATCAGTCCTTCCAATGAACACCCAGGACTGATCTCCTTTAGGATGGACTGGTTGGATCTCCTTGCAGTCCAAGGGACTCTAGAGAGTCTTCTCCAACACCACAGTTCAAAAGCATCAACTTTTCGGCGCTCAGCCTTTTTCACTGTCCAACTCTCACATCCATACATGACTACTGGAAAAACCATAGCCTTGACTAGACAGACCTTTGTTGGCAAAGTAATATCTCTGCTTTTTAATATGCTGTCTAGGTTGGCCATAACTTTCCTTCCAAGATTTAAACACCTTTTGATTTCATGGCTGCAATCACCATCTGCAGTGATTTTGGAGCCCCCCAAAATAAAGTCTGACACTGTTTCCACTGTTTCCCCATCTATTTCCCACAAAGTGAAGGGACCGGATGCCATGATCTTAGTTTTCTTAATGTTGAGCCTTAAGCCAACTTTTTCACTCTCTTCTTTCACTTTCAGCAAGAGGCTAATTTTTAGTTCCTCTTCACTTTCTGCCATAAGGTTGGTGGCATCTGCATATCAGAGGTTATTGATATTTCTCCCGGCAATCTTGATTCCAGCTTGTGCTTCCTCCAGCCCAGTGTTTCTCATGATGTACTCTGCATATAAGTTAAATAAGCAGGGTGACAATATACAGTCTTGACATACTCCTTTTCCTATTTGGAACCAGTCTGTTGTTCCATGTCCAGTTCTAACTGTTGCTTCCTGACTTGCATACAGGTTTCTCAAGAGACAGGTCAGATGGTCTGGTATTCCCATCTCTTTCAGAATTTCCCACAGTTTATTGTGATACACACAGTCAAAGGCTTTGGCATAGTCAATAAAGAAGAAGTAGATGTTTTTCTGGAACTCTCTTGCTTTTTCGATAATCCAGCGGATGCTGGCAATTTGATCTCTGGTTCCTCTGCCTCTTCTAAAACCAGCTTGAACATCTGGAAATTCACAGTTCATGTATTGCTGAAGCCTGGCTTGGAGAATTTTGAGCATTACTTTACTAGCATGTGAGATGAGTGCAATTGTGCGGTAGTTTGAGCATTCTTTGGCATTGTCTTTCTTTGGGAAAAGGTCAGTTTTGGGTAGTAGGGACATTCAAACAATAGTCTTCCAATCCACGAACATAGGATATCTTTCCATTTATTTCTGTCTCTAAATTTTTTCAGCAGTGTTTTATAGTTTTCAGTATACAAATAAATCTTTTGCATCCTTGGTTAAGTTTATTCCTAAGATCTTTTTTCTTGTTGATGCTATTGTAAACAGGAGTATTTTCTTAATGGATTTTAATATAGAAATGCACCCAGATTCTTATACAATGATTTTGTATCCTGCAAGTTTGCTGAATTTATTAGTTCTGTTTTTTTTTTTTATTGGCATCTTTAGGGTTTTCTACACATAATATCATCTCATCTGGAAACAAAATTTTACTTCTTTATTTCCAATTTGAATGCCTTTCGCTTCTTTTTCTTGCCTAAGTCCTCTGGCCAAGACTTCCAGTACTATGTTGAACAGAAGTAGTGATAATGGACATCCTAGTCTTGTTTCTAATATTAGAGGAAAAGGTTTCAGTCTTTCACCACTGGGTATGATGTTAGCTGTGGGCCTTTCACATATGGCCTTTATTATGTTGAGGTAGTTTCTTTTTATTCTACTAATTAATGGAGATGACACTGTATCATTTAGTTGATGTAAAGTAGTGACCTTAAAACTATTAATAGGTTATACTCATGCTTGGGATAATATAAAAATTATCCAAGTATTATGCAAAACTACCATATACATACAGTTTTATGAAATCAATATCTGGATTCTTAATTTGCAAATATACTTCTTAAAAATTATCTACCTGAAAACCTGTGGTCTAGGTACCATGTGAATTCTTCTTTCCCACCTACCCTTCCACAATTGCCTTTTGCCTACTCTTCAAAAGAAAGGCAAGCTTTTAATTTCATACTATAATATCTCTACATATAAAAAAATTCTGAAGCACCAAACATCTGAAATGTTGGGGCTGGTTGAAGCCTTTAATTAAGATGCTATTTTCTCTCATTATATCTTACTAAAAGATGTATTTTCAGTACAATTTTACTTTTTTATTTGATAAGTATTTACCAGCATTTGTGCTACATCTGTCACTTTGATCCACTGACTACTAATAATTATAATGATAACACTTTTTACTGGAAAATGCTAACCTTCTGAACCTTATAGTCACAGGATATTTTTAAATTAAAAAAATTTCAATTCATGTATGTTTTTAATTGCAGAGACATTTGATAGTTATTATAAAAAGATGATCAAGCATAAAATATGTTACAATAAGATACAATTTTGTGGAGATTTCAAGAAGGGTCATTTGGATTCTACTGGCTATATTTATAAGAACAATCTGACAATTTTAAGAGATCAATCTTTACAACTGATTAGAAATTACATCCTTTGCATCTAAAGATGAAAAACGTTAGCTACCAACTTAAAAAATGTGCGAGGACATACATAGTTTCAAAAAATACCTTTAAAGCGTTCATGAGCACATAATTACCTAGAGAACAAACTTAAGAAGCCTGCTCATAACGCAGAGAAAGGACAGATGAAAATCTTGAATGAAAAGAGGAAGGAATCTGGAGAATTGCCATAAGAATAGATGTGCTTCAGAAAGACACAGGAACAACTGGAGAAAGTACAAACATTTATAGCATGTAAATAACTTAAAAAAAACTCGAATTACAAAACAAACCAAAAGACCTGGATAGGATATCAAAAGAACTCAAGCTCACTCCACTCTAGGAGAATTAATGAGCACCCCCATAGCCTAGCCATACCTTTGCTTCCTCAAGTTCTTTGTCAGCAGTCTCGAGCACTTCTTCTTTATGTCTTTCCAACTGCTGTGCTAACTGGTCTATTTCAGTTAATTCCTGGCAGAGTTTTTCATTTTTGTTACTTAAATTAACAACCTCAGACGTTACTGTTTCCTTGGTTTCCATAAGCTCTTGTATATGCTTTTCCAAGTCTTTATTAGCTTGCTGAAGAAAGTCAACCTAAATTGAATTTGTAATTGATAAGTTAATAAATTGGAAAATTATCAAATACTGAACTTTCAAAACATTTCAAAATACTGTATTTTTTAAAATACTGAAAGTTAAAAACCCAGCTATTTTACATTTTCAAATTTATATTGTTTTGATTTGTAAAACTGCTGATGTGTGGTTTGGTAAAAATATATATCCACTGTTTCAGTTTTCAAGCATAGAAGGAAAGGATAAGTAAGAAACTTGTGTGAACCTTTTCCCAATATAGAGTTCTAAAGATATGACAAGATTACCACTATGATGCTAATTTTAGTCTGACGTGCTGTACAACACAGCAGCCACTAGAATCTGCATATAGCTACTAAGCACTTAAAATGTGGCTCGTCCAGAGGTGTGCTATAAATACAAAGAGGAGTCCAAAGACTTAGTACAAAAAAATAGTATAATACGCCAATGATATTTGACAACACCGACTACATGTTGAAATGATAACATTTTGGATATATTTAAGTAGATACATTATTAAAATTAATTTCACTTGCTTTGTTTTTACTTTTTTTAATCAGACTACTAATTTTAAATGACATATGTGCCTCATATCCTATTTCTACTGAACAGCACTGCTCAGGAGCTATGCTAATATTTGGGACTTAATCTACTCTGGCTGCAGTCCAGGCAGCAATGACATCTCAATATCTAAAGATCATATGGAAACAACCTAATGTCCTTGACAGATGAATGGATAAAGTTGATGTAGTATGTGTGTGTGTATATGTGTACAATAGAATATTATTCAGCCATAAAGAAGAATGGAATAATGCCATTTACAGACACATGGGTGGACCTAGAGATTATCATACTAAATGAAGTCAGAAAGAAGACAAATACTATATGATATCATTTATATGTAGAATAAAAAAATACAAATGAACTTGTTTACAGAACAGAAACAGACTTGAAGACACAGAAAACAAACTTATGGGTACCAAAGGGGAAAGGAGACTGGGGAGGGATAAATTAGGAGTTTGGGATCAGCAGATACAAACTGTTGTATATAAAATAAACAAGGTCCTACCATACAGCACAGGGAACTTTATCCAATAACATGTAATAAAACATAATGGAAGGACTTGCCTGGTGGTCCAGTAGCTAAGAATCCACTTGCCAAAGCAGGGGACACTGGTTCAACCCCTCATCCAGAACCTAGGATCTCACATGCCACAGGGTAACCAAGCCTGAATAATGCAACTACTGAGCCTACCCGCTGCAACTACCGAAGACTGTGTGCCCTAGAGCTCAAGCTTGGCAAGAAGAGAACTACCTCAACAAGAAGCCCATGCACTGCAACTAGAGAGTAGCCCCGACTGTCGAAACCAAAGCCCACTGCAGCACAGAAGACCCAGTGCAGTTAAAAACAATCAAAAAACAAAATGGAAAAGAAGATGAAAAATAATACATATATAATATGGATAACTGAATCACTTTGCTGTATACCAAAAACTTAACACACACTGTAACTCAACTATACTGCAGTTAAAAAAAACATTTCTAAAGGTCATTTGTCACATTTTACCGAAGTCTCTTGTTCTTTCACTCTTAGGTCAAACATAGTTAAATAAAAACTGTATGTTTAATTTTTATATTTATTTTTAAAAATAACCCTTTTTTATATTATAAAAGAAATACAAATTTTGAAAATGGAGAAAATCATAGAGAAGACTATCTTACCACACAAAGATAAACCTTTATTAGTGTATTTTGGCATAGTTTCTTCTAGTGTTTTCTCTCTCTGAATGTATATACACAATTTTTGAAGCAAATTGAGGATTATTTTTTACCTATAGTTTATTCTCCTCTTTTAAACATTTAACACTGTGGTATATCAATTCCTACACCTCATTAATTATAAAAACAGGATTTTTCAACAGCTGTACCCAATTTTGGATACTTCGACTCTATGAAATCTTTTCTGTTGTAGATAATACCCAAGTAAACAACCCTTTAACCTTTACAAACCCAAAGACCATTAAAAACACTCACGACTTTTTATGCTCAGTGAAATAATTATAAAAGTCATTACCTGGATATTTAAATGAGCAATAAGCTTTTCGTTGGCTTTATTTCTAGTCTCCAGAGAAAGAATATCAGAGGAGCGACCCCCATCCAATGCAATCGACAGTCGTTCTATCTCTCGTTCTCTAAGTTCAATCTGAAAACATAAAGTTGTGTCATCATTTTTAAAGATATGGTTTTGAACTGAAATGATTAACACTGGACAAATGTTTATTTGAATATACTTCCATTTTTCTTATGTCCCACAATGTATACAAGAGATTAACCTCATATGTGTTACTGACATGTAAATGGTATTTTGAGATCCATGTATGCAGAGCAAAAATATACACAGAAAATCTCAACCTAAGAACTGTCAACACAGGCTTCATAAGTATTTTTATTGAAGAGATTCTTTCTAATTTTATGTTTTGTTTTTTCCCTCCTCTAAGATTAGGCAATGTTTATACAAAAAGAAACTAAGTCCTGGAACTGAGTCTGAACTCCTTCAGTGCCTGGTGAAATAAATGGGAGATAAACAAATGAATATAAAACAAAAAGGAAAGTGATTTGCTACTGAAACTCAGTATTAAAAAGGATATGAGATTGGAATGAACTTCCTTTACTATCTATCATGTAGAAAAAAACAGACATACAATCAAAAACATCACTACCAACCATGAATTCACATGCAAGAATCTAGAAAAACACACACACTTTAAAATTTTGGTTTTCTTTTCAAAAAAAAAAAATTGAAAACAAAAACCAAGTATTCAACTTAACAAACAATTATTGATCATAGTTCTAAATATACAAAGATGAATAAAACATGATCCCTTACTTTCAGGAACACACAGCTTTACAGGAAAAGCAAGAAAGTAAACCAATAATTGCTTTAATATGTTGTTCAATGATACAATAATAGAAATGGGTATATAGTACCAGAGTAGTCAAGGAAATAAATAAATCCAAAAAAGTTATAAAATATGCTAGGCAGAGAAGAAAAGAGGGATATTCCAGGCAGCGACAAAGAAGCATAAGGCAATACAATATGCTTAAGGGAGCAGAAATGACTCAGTATGACTGAATTATAACATGCGAGGGAAATTAACAGTTGCAGATGAGTCCAAAGAATCAGGCAGGAACTAATTATGATAAGCACTGAATACTTCACTAGGGAGAAATATTACTCAGGACTAAAGGGTGAATGTTATAAGAATAGGACCAGAGGCAAGAAGACCTCCTGTAGGAACGTATGAGGTGATTAGAGCCTAAGAAACAGTGGGACAGGACAGAACAGAACACGTAAGTTTAAGATCTGACAGAATGTGGTGAGTGGTATGTGACAGGCAGAGAATGAGATATATAAAGACTACAGAATGCTGGTTTGGGTAGATGCTAAAGCTTCTAACCAAAGTTGAGAATATAGGAGGAGAAACAAATGTGAGACAGAAGCTGGAAAGTTCAGAACTAGGCATATATGTACAGACAGCCTTCACTGAAGTGGAAATGCCAGCGTCAAGCTGGGCATATCAGAATGGAGCTCAGCAGAGAAGTGTCAGCCTGAGAGACTGGAGAGTCATCAATATTCAGGTAATAGACTAAGAGAGTAGATGAGATTATCTGAGAAAACATGGAGAGGAGACATCAAAGAATCTTGGGGATTGGTAATATTTTAGGGAGCAGGCAGACAAAAGAGCAAAGACGATATTATAAGAGGCTAAAAAAAAAAAGGCAAGAAAAGGAAAACCAAAAGAAAATGAAGCCACGGAAGAGTTTCAAAGAAAAATGATCAATAACGTCAAATATTGCAGAGTGAGTCACAAAAATGAAGACTTAGAAGTATCCTTCTGGATGCAGCAACTAACGTCAATGGTAACGGTAACTAGACTAACTTACATAGTGGGGGACAGAAGCAACAGAAGGTTAAGAAGTGAACAGTATGTAAAGTAGAGGAAGAAGAATAAGACACCCTTTAGAGAAGTATGCATGAGAGAGAAGAAGGCCTTAGTTAGCAAGAGGGGAAACGTAATTAAAAGATTTTTTAAGGGGTATCAGTGATGATAATAAAAGCATCTCCTCACAGTACTGTTATGAAGAAATTTATAGCCATTAAAATGGCCATATAAGTTTGTTAAAGAATAACTGATTAAAGCAATATCCTAAGAAGACGAGAGGGAATGGGGCCAAGTGCACGAAACCTTAAATAGGAAGAATACCATCCTACCCATTAAGTCTTAAGGAGAACCTGTGAATATTGCTCATTTTAAAGGCAGAGATAGGAAATCGAAAAAGAAGATGATATCCTGAGAAGGAGGATGTTACAGGCCATGGAAAGAGCTTGAAGAGAACAGTAAAATCTGGAATATATACTGAGAACAGAACGCCCACACACACACAAAAAAAAACTGATAGAGAACAGAGTAGACTCAATCAAGATTGATAACCACATTAAATTGGTGATTTCAATCAGAACGGTCAGGCTATTTTCTTCAAACACCTCAGCCATCTCATGGAGACAATAAAGACTGGTCAGTTTATGTTCATAAAGTACTTAGAAAAAAAATGTGATGAAAGAATGACTGAATATAAATTGAAAAATATCAATTAATATTCGTCTCATATGCATATTTGATATGTTCAACATCTCTCCATAAAGTAAGTTTTTTGGATGACATTACTACAATTTCTTTTAACTCCATTTTATCCAAGTGATCTTCAAAGTACTTTATAACTTAACACTTATACCAATACATAGGTTACATCTATATTGGTATGTGCAGATATCTTCACTCCAAAAAAACGTAGTTATGTGCAGAATATGAAAAACGTGTTACCTGATTTAAACTTTAGTAAGCATATTAAGAAAGAAAGCCTATAATTACCCAAATCAGAATTTAGCCAAGACACCAAAAGAAAGTATAAAAGAACAAAGCTTATTCAAAGTTTTCATGTAACCCCGAATCTATTTATTCCCTTGCTTCTTTAGAAAACTGTCTTATGGGGTACTAGCGCTCATAGAAAAAACATACAACAAGCATGGCAACTCGAAAGAGTAACTTTCAAAGACATATTCAAAATGATAAAATCTACAGAAAGAGTAAAAAAAGTTTTTCAAAATACTATTATAAAGCATAATACACTTCAATAAAATACCTCTTGAGATGGAAACAGTTAATATGGTTATAATACTTGGGGAGACAGATGATTCACCTTTAAAAAAAAAAAAACTACTACTCACCTCAATGCATAATGAACTGAAGGCTCTGAAGCCATCTAAGCTATTCCATCTATTAATTCTATTAACGAATTTACTAAAAAGAAAAGCTGTATTAAAAAACTCAGGTATCAGAAATAGCAAACCTAACCCAATTCTGTTTACAGTCACAGCACACTCACCTCAATCCCAACCAGGCAAATAGAAGATCCTACCTGCTTGTTATAATCTCTCAGTCCACTTTCCATCATCGCTAACTTCTCTTGTAACTGGCAGACTTCTTGTTGAAGTTCTTGAATTCTGAAACATATTTATAAGTAATGTCAACATACTTTTGATAAGAAATAACAAAATTATAAGAAGTGAAATTAGATGCCTTCTTTTAAAAACTCTCAACTTTTTGTTTCTCCGTGAGGTAGGAGGTGCTGTGCCAAAGGGTTCCCAGGCCACAGCACAGAGTACATCAGCTTAGAGACTTAATTTTATAAGAACAGATACAAAACTGAGCGGTAAATAATCTGAAACTCAGATGCATTATGTCTCCTACTGCATTTTGATCCTTAGGACAAATTCTTCTGGGTATTGTTGCCAATTCTTAGGTTTAGGGAACTAAGCATTGAGTCCAAAACTCACAATAAGTGAAATAAGGGACTATATGTTTTCTGACCCCACATGACCCTGTATTTTCTGACGAACTATCTTGCAATCTTAGAGAGAAGAGAAATACTGAGAAATACCAGTTTTCCAGGTAACTACAGCAAAAAAACCTACTCTTTCCTGGAACCTGTTAATTCCAAGAGAATCAATATTTGTCTAAATCATCTTAATTGTATGAATGCCTAAATGTACTGTACTACATCAAACTTTGCCAAGCATTAACAAAACAGGACACAATCACTTTCCTACTGGACAAATAAAGCCTGAAGCCAGGTTTAATTTTAAGAGAGATTTTCCATAGGGTAGATAGAGTATGGCTGAACACTGCTTGTACCTGCCATCAGTATTACTAGAGCCAACATTACCCATAATCTAGGAGTAGGAGAGCAGTATGTATGCAGCCTCACTCATAGATGCATGAATGACTCTACATACAGTTAAACATGAGTGTGCAGACTAAAACAAATAAGGTGATCAAGACACTAATGCTACCTATGATGGCTTGATAGAAAAGAAGAATGTTAAGGCAAAGAAAAAGACAGAAAATGATACATATGCTGTTGTTCAGTCACTAAGTTGTGTCCAACTCTTTGCAACCCCATGGATTGCAGCATCCCAGGCCTCACTGTTCCTCACCATCTCCCAGAATTTGCCCAAGTTCATGTCCATTGAATCGAATACATACAGAGCCCTCTAAAACTCAGTAAATAATGCTAACATACTGTCGAAGTCCTAGTTTATAAGAACCAGAAAAACAAACACAAAATATTTCATGGGTAAAGTCAAGTTAAGTGTATAAATACGGGTACATAATATTGTGTGAGAATAACTGAGCTAAAGACCCTAATTAGTCCCCCAACCAATGTCTTTTTTTTAAATTGATATAGAGATTAATAATAAAGTAGAAAACTCTCTCATATTGTCTATATAATCTACAAAGTAACAAGCTAGCTGCACTAACCATTTCCACTAGTGTATGCTGTACTTTAAATTGTTTCTGCAGCCGTGACCGGAGAGGCTGTCACTAGTGCTATTTTACTCCTCTGTACCTTTTAAGACGTTCTTAATGGCATTTTGTGTATTTCCCGTTGTCTCAGCTTCTTACTGGGTTGTAAGCTTCTCAAAAGTTCCATCTTTACATCCCAAGAACACTTACATAGCCTTTTCCAAGGAGTTTATTGAAGTTATAATTAAAATAGAATTTACATTTGATTCCAAGTTAAGGAAACACCAACATACAGAGCTAGAGAATCATGAAGCAAGAATTTCAAAGCCAGTTACAAGTCTACCCATGCTACTGGCATTTGAGAAAAATCTGAACAGAGAGTCTGTAGAAGATTTACTTGGGTGATAAAGCTGAATGTCAAAGCAACTCTACTGAAATAGGCTCTATATGGCACTAAATTGTTTTAAAGCAAATATAGACAGAAACCTCAGATATATGATTTACTTGAAATCAAATTTCAAAACAAGTGAAAACCTTCTATATTCAGAATATATTCAGAAAGCATTTATTGAATGCTTGTGCAAAGTTCTGTGCTACACACCAGAGATAGGCTAGTTAAGAAGACTAGCTAGTTAGAAGACTAGGCTAGTTAACCCTACTATCGAGAAACTTAGGGCTAACCAAGTGATCAGTTAACTAAAGCCAACAGAGAATTCTTTAATGCACCTGTTATCAGCTACGTGCAGGAGGTCTGCGATGTAAGGGTCATCCGGCTGAGGAACCGGATATGAAGTGATTTCAGAGGGAGGGACTGGTTCATCAATCTGCATGCGCTGGCGCCTGAAAGCAATATTTCTTTTCTTGCCACCTAAAAAAAAAGGCAAATGTGTATTTCAAAAAATTGAAAACAAAACAGTCTTAGAAGTAAATACTTCAGAAGGCTAGCCTTTTTGTTATAAAGTATGTCTCTAGCTCTTATTACATAAGAGCCAGGTCAAATGTTTTCTCCCTTATATACAAATACCCACCTGATGTTTAACTAAACAACTCATTTCTGAAAACTCAACAAGACACGATTAGAAAGCAAGCTTTATTTTCTGCATGCTTGGTATATATGCCCAGATTTAATCTGTTCCTTCATGAGATGAGGACCAAACTCTGGCAAGACTAAAAATTGAGTGTGCCTTGTGGTACATAACAAAAAGTCATCACCAGCAGAAAACTGTCAAATGAGAAGCTGAAGGCAATGACTAATTAAAATAAACATGTTTATTAAGCAAGGCCGAAGGAGCAGATAACTGAAACTTTAAGAATCAAAATTAGTATATAGCAGAATATGTATCCTGAATTAATGGGGAATTTTCTTAATTATCCTTAAAACTAGCAGGAATAATTTCTTTTGATGGCTAGATACATCCCATCTTGGTACAAACCACAAGGATAATTTACCTTTTCCAGTAGGTGGCCAAGATTAGACACGTACTTGAAAAACTGACCCTCACAAAGAACAAACACAACCCCACAACTCTGTCTTCCTTAGAATCCTAACAAGTTTTTTATACTCCTAACCTCTTGTTTTGAGGATGAAGAAACTAGGTCAAAAGTATTTAAACGACCTGCTTGTAGTTACACACCTGAACAAGGTAAACCACTTTCTTCTTCCCTTATCTCCTGGTTTTCTTCCTTGGTTGCTCCTTCTCAGTTTCTTTCAAAGACCCTCTTCTTCCATCTGTGCCTTAAAAGACAATTTCCTAGGGTCTGTCTTTGGTTCCCCTCTCTTTCCAATCTACATAATCTCACTAGTAACTCCTACCACAAAGCTTCAATTCTCAGGATATTTCAACGATTTCCAAATGTGAATCTCCATCTAGAACCATATTTCTAAGGAACAGACCTACATATTCCACTGCATACTAGGATTTTCAATGTGAATGTCCCATGGATGTAACATACTCAACAAACCCTTTGTAGAGGGTGGACTTCTGTTCTGCCTTCCGTATTCCCTATCTTAAGAAATAGTACCAGGACATCCTTGGTGGTTTCGTGGTTAAGACTAGGGGCGCAGGTTTGATCCCTGGTTAGGGAACTAACATCCCACATGCCCCATGGTGCAGCCAAAAAAAAAAAAAAAGAAAGAAAGAGATAGTATTGATATCCTCATTCATCCACTCACTCACTTTAAACAGAAATTTGGAAATTCCTCTACATCCCAAGTTTACTAAATTTATCCATCACTACATTTTAGAGATTACATCTCCTAAATCACTCTTGATTTAGGCCCATTCTTTTCTCAGAAAATCTAATTATCCTCCTTTTTTTGTTTTCTTAATCTTCTAGTTACTTCTGATATCTTCTCCCACATTTCTCCATCTTCTCTGCCTGTGGCTCAGCTCCTTCCTCTCCCAGCTTATTTTCTGCCATTTCAAGTAATTGGATTCCTCCCTGATCCTGGCCTCCCAGTTTGCAATTCTTCAATTCTCAGTGTCTGCTCTTCACTCAGCTACAGGCACATACTAACAAGATTAAGCCTGGACTGTGTCACTGGATAGAACTAAGCCAGCTCCCAGATCTTCAATTCTCTTCTGATGACAATCTTCATTCTGACCAAATTACTACTGATCCTCACCATGTTCTTTAATCCCTCAGTCTCTACCAAGTCTCACAATTCAGCACCTGCCTTAACCTCATTTACTTCTATAACCTTAATCTCATGGTTTAAACATGTCCATGATCTGGTTACTACTACTAGAGATTCTTCCATCAACTTTGAGCCTAGACAACCACTAACTCTGCATATGCCCCATCATTTCTTTTTTCTTCCTTGAGGACTACTGAGCATAAGGCTAAGAAGAGTAAAATAAACAAAGAAATAACAAAGTTATCATTTTCAAAGTCTTTACAGTATGAATTATTTTTATAATTAATAATGATGATAATAATAGAAAAAATAATTCAAATTAATAATAAAGGAAATAAAACCCTAGGCACTGAGGTTAGACTACTTATATCTAAGAAGTTTACTGTGTTTCTAAACACATGTAAAGAATATAAGCTGGGTCTTCAGAAATAAATTTTAAAGGTTTTGTGACTATCCAAATACATCTTTTCAAATACTAAAGTCTAAAGCGTGAATACCCAAAGTCCCATTTCAGTCAACAATTTTAACATCTTTAAAAGATTAGATGTATATAATTTGTTTTGAGAGGGAACAGATTCACCTGGGGTTTGAACTACAGCTTGCAAATTCTTTTCTTGAAGCTGTTGAATTTTTTCATTCTTAGCTTTGCTTTCTTTCTCCATAAGTTTAAGTTTATGAACATACTGATTATTTAGAAATTTCAGATCAGCTGTTTCACGTGCACACTTTTTCAATGTGGTTTTCAACTCTTAAAATGAAAAAGATTGAAAGAGTATTTTATACATCAAGAAGTTCTCCCATTCCATAAAACAAAAAACGTCACAATAATTTGAAAGGCTCCACCTGATTCTTATATGCTTTGTTAGAAGGTTGTAACTTTTCTATCACCATTAACAAAACTGCCAATAAGTTACTAAAAAGGAATTAGATTTTTCTTCTGTGGTATGAGCCTAATACGAGCTTTTGATCGAGTAAATTGGACACGAAGCTAAGGGATTATCAATTCATGCCAAGTATTAGCCAGGGCTTTCTCTTGCTTGGAAAATCCCATGGACAGAGGAGCCTGGTGGGCTGCAGCTCATGGGGTCGCTAAGAGTTGGACATGACTAAGTGACTTCACTTTCTACTAAATATAAGAAGATTTTATAATAAGTTAGCCATATAATTTACCCTTTGCCTAGTACCTCTGAAACCAGTCTATCTTCCAGATCAAAGTGAGTGAAAGTCGCTCAGTTGTGTCCAACTCTTGCGACCTCATGGACTATACAGTCCATGGAATTCTCCAGGCCAGAATACTGGAGGGGGTAGCCTTTTCTCTCTCCAGGGGATCTTCCCATTCCAGGGATCGACCTAGGTCTCCCACTTTGGGTGGATTCTTTACCAGCTGAGCCACAAGGGATCAAAAACAGGGTATAAAAGAATCAGAACAATAGATATATGGCTTTTTCTCAGAAACACAGAAGTTGTTTCAAGAACATTTTTCTTCAGTACCAGCATTTAATATTTTCTATAGCATCTTTTGGGCTTCCCAGGTGCCACAGTTGGTAAAGAATCCGCCTGCCAATGCAGGAGACACAAGAGACGCGGGTTCAATCCCTGGGTTGGGAAGATCCCCTGGTGAAGTAAAAGGCAACCCACTCCAATATTCTTGCCTGGAAAATTCCATGGACAGAGGAGACAGGTGGGCTACTGTTCACAGGTTCACAAAGAGTTGAACACAACTGAGAGCACACTACCCCATTACAGCAATTTTAATTCTAAAAATTCAATCCACATTCAGTGAAGATATATAGTTATGGAATGCAAATTTACTTTTCTTTTGGAAACTCCTCAACACACCCTATAATATTTCAGAAGCTGTCAGTAGGAAGACTATCACATTTTCTAATAAATAGTTTCAAAGATAGACTAGGATTTCCCACCTGTAAAATGAAAAGGGCAATAATTTCAAAAGTCACAAAAATTTACCTTTAATATGTTGACCTGATTGTTCTCTCAGTTTCATTAATTCCAGGTATAATTCATTATTTTCCTTACTTAACCTTGCATTTTCAAGTTTATAAGGTTCCAATACAAAATCAAAATTGGCACTCTCTTTTTCAGCTTTCACAGCAGATAATTTTGATTTCCGAAGACTTTCTGTTGTATGAACTAGATCACTAATATTAAAGAGCAGAAAATGCAAATATAAGAGAACATTCTAATAACTTCTAATAACTAAAAATAGATTTCTAAAAGGACTTAAATGTTAATACTAAGTGAGATCAAATTGAAAATCAAACATACAAAAATAAACACTAGAGGTCTTTCAAGGTACTAGAAGGTCTCAAAACTTTCCCGGCGTAATTAAGTTATAAAACATACACACATAGGCAGAATCGTCTTTCAACCTGGTCTCACTCATCCCATGTCTAATTAGTCACCTGATCCTGTGGAATCTGTGAACCTTATTTGGTCACTTAACATTTACTGAATGCCTGCTGCATGCTAAGTGTCAGGGATGCAACAAACACGGATCAGTTCCCTACCTCTAAGAGCACAGATGAACAGAATATTCACTGCATCAACATTTATTGGGCAGGGAACATGGTAAAGAACCCACTGACATGGAGCTTATATCCTACTAACAAATTTGTCAAAAGTTACAGCACTATGTGATAAACTCAATAAATATTTCAGTGCCGACCAGTGTTTAGCCTGGCCTAGGTATGGCAGTGAAACAGTCAGTCTCTAGGGTCTTGGAGTTTGCATTCTAATGGGAAGGTACAACAAATTTCCAACAATAATAACAGCTAAGGTTAACGTGCAGCATATGCGACAGAGAGCTGCAGGCCATGTAGCTAACTAAGCATAAAGACAAAGCAGGAAGGAGAGGGGAAAGTGACTTTACAGGCAGATATAACAGCATATGGAGAGGCCAAGGGTGAGAGTGAATACGTGTTCAGGAGCTTCAGGTGGTTCATCCAGGGAAGACGGAGTGTAAAATCACTGGGGAAAATGTGTGTCAGTTTCTTGGAAAGTTAAACATACTTCCACTCTATAATTCTGAATTGCTGACCTAGAACTAGATCATCAAGGATTCTGGAGGCCATACTAGAGACCACAAAGTATCTTTCATCCATTCTCCTCTTTTCATCATTATCACATATAGTCTTACTGCAAAAACTTCCTAGACCACTTCTCTGCTCTAGTTAGTCTCACATCACAGTAATAGGATTTATGTGGTAAAGAATAAAAATCACAAAGAATCTTTCAGGTAAGTTAACAGCTAAAGTCATGATCAACCACCTTAGAGAAGCATTATAAATGCATAGCAATTAGAGACCAGTGACTAACATAATACCATGTCAACTGCATTTCAATAAAATAAAAACCACTGAAAAAAGCAGCTACAGAACTCCCAACTAGATCAGGAAATCACATTAAAAACTGTACTTTTAATCACAGACAAAACCCTCAGAAACATTTACTCTAAATAGTATAGTGTGAATGGTGACCCTCGAGTTTTGCAACATGGAGAAGAGAGAAGCTTCAGATGATTTAAGGACTTTTAAAAAGTCTACCCATTTCTGTACTAAAGCATGAAGGTCAATCAGAAACTAGATAAATGGGATTCAGGGTCACACAGGTTTGCAATAGTGTTTTCATCTTTACCTGAAAAGTTTTTCTACCAAAGGTATACAGTCCACTGTCAGAGTCTGGCGGTATCCCAACTGATCCAATCTTTTCCTAATATTAAGATACTTTCTTTCTGCAGCTGTAGTCATCTTGTATTCCAAACTAGGTTTATTCACTTCCAGAAATTAAAATCCTATAAGAAAAGAGTGAAACATCATTTTATTATCAGTTATTATTATTGTTTAATGTTTTAAAAAAAGATTCTTTTAATATGAAGCAATTATTTTTGTTTCTTTTCAGGCAGACAGTCCTGTAGAATATTTAGACTGATTTAAATCCAATGCTAATGATATCCATGTTGCTGCATTAAAATAAATATCCCCTCATAAACTCAATATGCAGAAGTTAAAACAATAAAACCTCTAGAAAAAAGAAAGAAGAATATTTTTCCAAGCCTGAGACAGGCAGAGAATACTTAAGAGAAGTCTCTTTTAAGTTTTTCTTTTAAATATAAAAGAGAAACTTGATAAATTGGATTTCTTCAAATTATAAATGTCTGCTCATCAAAATATATTTTTATTTGACAAAACAAAAACTTAAAAGAGTAGGAGAAACATAGTCATAATATCTAACAAAGGATTTGTATGTAAAATACAGAAAGAACCCTTACTATTCAATAATAAAGACAACCCAATAAGAAATGCAAGGTTAAGATTTGCAAAAGATATCTGAATGAGAATAATCATATGAAAAGGTGCTTAACACCACTAGACATCAGAGAAATACAAATTAAAACCACAATGAAATATAATTTTGTCCAAACTAGAATGGCTAAAATTAAAGGTACAATACTAAATGTCTTCAAGGACTTGGAGTAATAGGGATTTTCACGTTGCTACAGGAGTGTGAAATCACTGTGGAAAAAGTCTGTGGGAGGGAGGCTCAAGAGGGACAGGATATATAAGCACTCATAACTGATTCATGTTGTTGTACAGCAAAAGCCAACACAACACTGTAAAGCAATTGTCCTCCAATTAAAAATAAAAAGTGTGGCGGTTTCTTATAAAGTTAAACACACTTCTAGCCTATGACTGTGTAATTCTACTCCAAGGTATTTACTCAAGAAAATGAAAGTAAACATCTACAAGGAGACTCTACAAGAATATTTGAAGCATCTTTATTCATAATAGCTCCAAACTGGAAACAAACTATACAGAAGAAGGATGAGTACACAATACTTAGGAACAATGTAACATCACTCAAGAATAAAACAGAACTGGTACATGTCAACAGCATGGATGAATTTAAAAACATTATCTGAGCAATAGAAGCCATGATTATACGAAGTTCAAGAACAGGCAAAATTAAACTATGTACATAGAAATTAGAACAGCTGTCACCTAGGGAGATGGGGGTAGTTGGAGCCTGACTGGAAGGGCATGACGAAGCTTTCTTGGGTAATGAAAATATTGTGGTAATGGGGACAGACATCACATCAATGTATACATTTATCAAAGCTTTTCAAATAACATATGTAAATTTTACTTAGATTAAAAAAGAAAGACCCCAACATGTAAGTATCTCTGGACATCTTTTTATCCTTGTCTTTTTAAATATCTATGAATATATTATCTATCAATATGCCCCCAAACGGAATTATCCAAAGATCACTTCTTTAAAAATACATGCTCTCTTTTCTAACCTTTGCCAGGTAAATGTGGTCCTAGTACTCATATTTCTAAATCAAACAAAAACTTTGTTTTACATTTGTATCGCTCTTCACAATTTATATAAAACATGCATGGATATGAATATACGCAAAATTTGATCCTCACAAGTACTATGAGGGAAAAAGGGTCAAGGACACCCTCCACATTCAAAGATGAGGAAAGGCCGCCTAGAGAGAGTAATTTTTTCCAAATCACAAGGCCACCAAGTAGGTGGGCAGTCAGGTCTCCTGAGTCCTGACCCAGCGCTCAGGTTTCTGTATTATGCTTCCTCAACTTACCAGCTGAATTCTAAGTTAGTACTCCTCCTTGATAACTCCTTCCTACAAATCTCTCCTCCACATTCTTGTTAGCCTTTTCTCTGAATGACGTCCTCATTCTATACTAGGTTCTTTCTAGGTTCCTTCCACAAAGAGGGACCTGACTGATGCAGGGAGTTCTAGAAAAAGTCCTGAAGAAGTCAGAAGTGCACCTGCCAGACCAAAAACTAGCAGGGCCTCACAATTCAAATATGTCTCTTTTTCTATCTGGTACCAACTTGTGTTACCCAAGAAGAATACATCCTCACATCCGAGAGACAATATGAGTATTTAAAAAAAAAAAAAATCAGCAACACATGACTGACGAAAAAGATTAAAATTCTCCCAGGAAGGACAAAAACACATGTATTAGGCTTTCCTCACCCATGCATGGGCTGCTGTCCACCACCAACATAACACGCCCGTCTGCATCACCCAAACACTGCGGCCATACTGCAAGTTTTCCAGCAGAACAACATAAAAGGTAAGGTTTGGAACTACCCACTTGCTTTAACTCTGGGGAGTCTACGTCTGAAAGCCAGGGCATCTTATTTTTACAAAAGTCTCCTGTGTGTGTGCGTATAATCTCCTGTGTACATGATATATATGCACAAGGGCTAGAAAAACAAAACGCCGCAAACCACCATTAACTACGTTATCTCGCGAGTCGTCCCTCACTGAACTAAAAACAGCAGAGAGTGGAAGAGGGGATGTTTACTAAGGTGCCGGACAAAGGTTACTAAATGACTCGTCCTAGGCTCTGGGGCACTTTTGTTTTACAAACAGCCTGTATGATTCTTATACGAAAGGGTATTTTAACTTTTAAATCAACCCATCCGTCGGCAGGAGGCGGATCTGCTGCGGATCCGAGCGGGGCCGGAGGAACCCGGAGCCCGGGCAACCCCAGGCCGACCTCGGGGCCGCAGTTCCGCCGTCGGGTGTTGAAGGGAAGAGGGCGTCCGCAGCGAGGCGACAGGGACTCCGCGCCCCGCCCGCGCGCGGCCCGCTTCCTCCCGAGGCCGCGCGGCCTGCCTCCGGCGGCGCCCGGGCCCGGCCGCGGGGACCGCCCGGCCCAGCCCAGCCCGGCCGCCCGCGCCGCGCTCACCCGCAGCCCCGGCCGCCGCTCCCTCCGCCTGCGGGCGCATCTCCCCTCGCGCCGGGCCGCCCTCGCTGGCTCCTTCCGCCCAGACCCCGGCTCCGGCGCTAGGACAGTTTGAAAATGGCGCGGAGAGACGACCAGGCCCGGCGCGGAGGAGGTGCCGCGGTTGCCTCGGTAACGGGAGCGGCAGAAGTTTCGCCGCGCGCCGCGGGGACGCGCCCGTCAGGGATGGCGGCGCTGGGCCCCGGCGCCCGGAAACGCAACGGCCCGCACGGCGCGAGGCCGAGGCGCCCCCTGGCGGCCCGCGAGCCCCTAACCTCAGCGGGTGCCGGCGATAGGACTCCAGTCGATCACGTGCCTTGACCTTCCCCGCGCGGGGTTAAAATCCTGCCCAGCCCTGGTCCCTGCCGCGGATTAGCCTTCACCCGTCAAACTCCAACGACAGGCACAATCGCAACTTTCCGTGACAGCCACCCAACACAATTAACTGTTGCTCCCACATCCATGCCCAGATGTGTAGACCCTTATATTATACTCCACCCGCTATGATGATATAACATCATGATGATTTGATCCCTTGAGTTATAACTCATCCCATCAAAACGTAGTTATTTGTTTATATGTCTCTCCCTCCTCTCCCCAATTGTGAATTCCTGGAGTCAGAGATTATTTTACTCAACTATGTTTCTCTAGCACTAACCGCAATAAACATTTGTAAATGGAATTAAATTCAAATCAACTCGTTGTGACTACTCTGTACCCATTCATGTATTATTTGAACCGTTTCTATTGTATCTTGTCTGCCTTCCAGCAGCTTTTAAAAAAGTTGTTTTGTGGAATTTTTAAGAGGAAGTGAGTTAGTCTCTGTAGGTGGCTTTTGTAGTCTTGAAGATGTACATTTAAATACATTTTTTTCCTGAACAACAAATATCTTTTTAAAATCACAGCAAAATGACTATGCAGTGGCCATCCAGTCCAGATAACTCTTTGTCCCAGATGCATAGCAGTTAGAAAATGTAAGATCCAAGTCAAAGAAATTTTAGAAGGTAAGTGGGATACTGAAGTTATAGGCCAGTTTTGGTCCAGGTAATATGGAAGACCAGAGCAAGTTCACTGTTGGACTGCAAGGCCTGAGGTCAGGGTTCCTGATGAACACCCAAATTTGTTGCTGCTCACCATCCAGGTCCTAGGCTTTACGGGAGCAGCTGGGCTAGGGAAGCAGAAGGAAGTAGAAACTGAGCTTGCTCTGGGCTCTCCGCAAATCACCAGGGCACAGGAGTCCTGAACTGGTCAATCCTGGTAGGCCTACCCTCAAAATTGATAATCAGGAGGAGGTAGAGCCAGATCGGACCCAGATCTCCCGAATTGCAGGCAGATCCTTTACCATCTGAGCCACCAGTGAAGCCCATGAATACTGGAGTGGATAGCCCATCCCTTCTCTGGGGGAACTTCCTGACCTAGGAATCCAAAAGGAAGTCTCCTGCATTGCAGGTGGATTCTTTACCAGCTGAGCTACCAGGGAAGCCCCAGAGAAAAAGAACCTTTCACTGAAAATGAGCTTGCAAACCAAAAACAATCAAGAAATCTGATGCTAACAAAGCCAACAAAATCAAACATCAAAACATGAATTCTTGGGCTTCCCTGGTAGCTCAGTGGTAAAGAATCTGCCTGCCAGTGCGGGAGACATGGTTCAAGCCCTGATCCAGGAAGATTCCACATATCTCAGAGCAACTAAGCCCATGCACGACGACCGCTGAGCCTGTGCTCTAGAGCCTGGGAGATGCAGCTACTGAGCCCACGAGCCCCAGCTGTTGAAGCCCGTGTGTCCTCGAGCCTGTGTGCCCTTGAGCCCGTGCTCCCCAGCAGGAGAAGCCACCTCAGTGAGAAGCCCAAGGAGCAACTGGAGAGTAGCCCTCACTCGCCACAACTAGAGAAAAGTCTGCACAGCAACAAAGACCCAGCACAGCCAACAATAAATAAATAAATAAAATTTTAAAACCCATGAATTCTCTCTAGATGAAAGAGGCTGATGAAGCTTTTAAAATGTATATATGTAAGGTGATCTGGATAAAAGTTTTTCAACGCTGGCATTTTGGACATTTGGGGCTGAATAATTATTTGTTTCAGAGGGCCTGTCCTGTGTATTGTAGAATGTCGAGTAGCATTCCTGGCTTCCATCCACTTAATGCCAGTACCATCCACCAAGTTGTGACAACTAAAAATCTCTCCAGATATGAGAGGGAACCAGTCAGAAAATTTGGAAATTAAAATTATAGTCATCAAAACTTTACATTATTAAGTGGAATGAAATGTAGATTATAGTTAAAAGGATCAGAGAATTTATCTAGAACCCATTTCTTTGCAGACAAATATATTTAGAACACAATTAAGAAATACAAATACTAGCTTGAGAGACTCAAAAGAGGCACTAGAGGGAGTAGCAGCTATGGCAGGCAGACCTCCCCACCAAAGATGTCTACACCCAAATTTCTGGAACCTATGAATATGTTATATTACTTGGCAAGAGGGACTTAACAGATGTAATTAAGGTCATTAAAGGCCTAAGAATAGGCAGTTTGTCCTGAATTTTTCAGGTGGGCCCAATGTATTTACACAAACCCTTAAAAGCAAACAGTGTGAGCAGGACTTGACAGCTGTTGGGGGTCTGAAGATGGTGGGTGCGTGTAATGAGTGCAGGGATCCTAGGAGAGCTAAAGGAGGCTAACGCCCCAGGAACAGGGAACTGAGTGCCTGCCAACAACTGGAATGGATGAGGAAGCAGATTTCTTCCTCTATTTTCTTACCTCCAGGTAAAAACTCAGGCTGCTGACACTTTGATTTTGACAGCAGAGCCCACTTGGACTTCTGACCTACAGAACTATGAGATAATAAATCTGTGTTGTCTTAAGCTGCTATGTTTATGGTGACTTGTTACTGTAGGAAGAGAAAAAAACAACTCAGCAGAAAAGCAAGATTTGAAGAGATAATAGCGAAGAATTTTCCAGAACTGAACCAAGGTACAAATCTTCAGATGAAAAATTTGTACCATTGTAGTTAAAGATGGCAGATTAAACATATACGTTAACTTTAGCCTCCCTCCCTCCCTGCCTCCCTCACTGCTTCCTTCTCCTTCCATCCCTCCCCCTTTCATTCTTCTAGAATGATGATAAAGGAATTTTAAAGGTACTTTTTAAAAGACTTTAGAACAAAGAGAAGAGCAGAGGAGACGAAATCAATAAAATTTGGGAGCTGGCAAGCAGTTGGACAGCAGGAAACTGACTTCTCAGCCTTGAAAATTTTGAATCCCAACCAGCAGTGGGGAAAGTGAAGAGGCCAACTAACTATTCTACAGAAACTTCAAAGGCCCAGGGACCGGTGGCACCAGGCAGCCCTGGTGGAGCTAACAGCAGCACAGCTGTTTTTGGTAGAGTGTTTCCTACTGTCTTCTCCGTAGACAGTCTGGAGCTGGTTTCACCTTCTCCAGGAGTAGATGCTTTTGCCTCCTGACCTTTGTTACTTCATTACAGGTCCGCCAGCAGGATGGATCAGTTGCAGGCTGAGCAAATTCTGTGGGTAAAACAGGCATTATTGATGCTGGATATCAGCGAGTTATTTACTGACTGCCAGCAATGTGTGAGCCTCTCCATATAGTAAGGAGAAAGATGGCTGAGAAAGCTTCTAGACACAGTGATACACACGCTTGGTGTGTATGGCTCTTGCTTGCTTGGTGTGTGGGGTCTGGAAGATAGGGGTTTCCTAGACTCTGGACTTTGACACTGATTCTATTAAGTCCATTTTTTCCCTATATTAGCTTCCTCAGCTGCCATTATATGCTTGCAAGCGTGCTAAGTCACTCCAGTCATGTCTGACTTTTTGCAGCTCTATGGATTGTAGCCCACCAGGCTCCTCTGCCCTTGGGATTCTCCAGACAAGAATACTGGATGAGTTACCATGCCCTCCTCCAGGGGATCTTCCCTACCCAGAGATCGAACCCACGTCTCCTGTGTCTCCTGCATTGGCAGGCGGGTTCTTTATCATCAGCACCACCTGGGAAGCCCATGGCTGCCCTTATACATGATCACAAACTAGGTGGCTTACCACAACAGAAATGTATCCTCTCAGGAGTCTGGAGACCAGATGTCTGAAATCAACATGTTGTCAAGACTGTGCTCCCTCTAGAGGTTCTGGAGGGGAGTCCTTCCCTCCCTCCTCCAGTTCATGGTGGCTGTTGGCATTCTCTGGCTTCCTTAGTTTGTGACAATATCACTCCTGTTTCTGCCTTCACTTTTTCTTCTCTTCCGTATCTTCGAATCTCCCACATGTCTTATTTTTTTAAATTTTAAAATTTTTTTGATGTGGACCATTTTTAAAGTCTTTATTGAATTTGTTACAATATTGTTTCTGTTTTCTGTTTTGG
The DNA here is from genome assembly GCA_007570785.1 of Antilocapra americana. Lineage (NCBI taxonomy): Eukaryota > Metazoa > Chordata > Mammalia > Artiodactyla > Antilocapridae > Antilocapra > Antilocapra americana. The sequence goes on from ML662436.1 coordinate 1,520,069, forward strand.
TTTTTTGGCCCCCCGAGGCATGTGGAATCTTAGTTCCTCATCCAGGGCTTGAACCTGCACTCCCTGCATTGGAAGGCTCAGTTTTAACCACTGGACCATCAGGGAAATCCTCTGTTAGTTAGTTTAGTCGCTCAGTTGTGTCCGACTCTTTGCAACCCCATGGACTGCAGCATGCCAGTCCTCCCTATCCATCACCAATTCCCATGCACTTGCTCAAACTCATGTCCATCAAGTCAGTGATGCCATCCAACCATCTCATCCTCTGCCGTCCCCTTCTCATCCTGCCTTCAATCTTTCCTAGCATCAGGGTCTTTTCCAATGAGTCAGTCCTTCACATCAGGTGACCGAAGTTTCAGCTTTAGAGTTTCAGCTTCATCATCAGTCCTTCCAATGAATATTCAGGACTGATTTCCTTTAGGATGGACTGGTTGGATCTCCTTGCAGTCCAAGGGACTCTCAAGAGTCTTCTCCAACATCACAGTTCAAAAGAATCAATTCTTCGGCATCAATTCTTTACGGTCCAACTCTCACATCCGTACATGTCCACTGGGAAAACCATAGCTTTGACTAGACAGAACTTTGTCAGCAAAGTAATATCTCTGCTTTTTAATATGCTGTCTAGTCATAGTTTTTCTTCCAAGGAGAAAGCGTCTTTTAATTTCATGGCTGCAGTCACCATGTGCAGTGATTTTGAAGTCTAGAAAAATAAAGTCTCTCACTGTTCCCATTATTTCCCCATCTATTTGTCATGAAGGGATGGGACTGGATGCCATGATCTTAGTTTTTTGAATGTTGAGTTTAAACCAGTTTTTTCACCTTTCACTTTCATTAAGAGGCTCTTTAGTTCTTTGCTTTCTGCCATAAGAGTGGTGTTTATAAAGACACTTATCACTGGGTTTAGGACCCACCCAGATAATCCAGGTAATCTCTTCACGTCAAGGTCTTTAACTTAATTACATCTACTAAGATCCTTTTTCCAAATAAGGTAACATTTACTTGTTCTGGGGATCAAGAGTGGACATATCTCTTGGGTGGGGGGCACCCATTCACCCCACCACATTCCCCTAGTTTTTGACATTTTTATTTAGTATGGGTGAGCAGGAAGACAAAAGACTGTGTCATATAGCCTATAGAGCCTTACACTTGCATAAAGGTTTTTCATTTTTTGTTTCCTTCTTTTTTTCCTCCTTTGCTCCCTCTTTGTTTCACTGAAAAGCTGAGAACTTTCCACCTTTGCTTATTTGTTTAGTTATGGCTGAGGTGAGAGAGGGATGGAGGGGGCAGTCTAGGTAAAAGTGAAAGAATTCAATGAAGTGTAAAAGCATTTTCCTACCATCCCTGTAGAGTGAACTAGAGCAGCCCAGCAAAATACAAAATAGCCTCTCATCGAAAGTAAAATAATAAAGCCAGCCTCTAGGGAAAATATCACATATTAGCAAATACATATTTTTAAACGCTAGATCATATTCTGAGTGACTTCATGCTGAGTTCCGAAGAGGTAAAACGAAATTGCATCTGACTGAGTGAACAGCAGAATCTCATCTTCCATCTCAGTCTCCCCTGGGTAGCATAAAGTATTGTGAAATAGTGGGCAAAACTGCCCAGATTATTCAAATTGTGGTTTTCCTTTCTCCTTATTTTTATAGTTCTTGGCTGAGAGCATTCAATGAATTTAAATGAGTGCTTTGTAATAGAACTCTATGTAGTGTTAAGGTTTGAATTATGTCCTCCCCGAAATTCATATGTTGAGGTCCTAGCCCCTCAGAGTGTGATCTTATTTGGAAATAGAGTCATTGCAGGTGTCACTGATCAAGATGAAGTCACCCTGGTACAGGATGAACCCCTAATCCAGTATGCCTGGTGTACTGATAAAAAGAACACACTATGTGAAGAGAAACAGACATATGCAGAGAAAAGACAATATGAAGGCACAAGAAGCAGGCTTTCCTGCTGGTTCAGTGGTGAAGAATCCACCTGTCAATGCAGGAAAGGAAACTCTGGAGGCGTGGGCTTGATCCCTGGGTCAGGGAGATCCCCTGGAGAAGAGCATGGCAACCCACTCCAGTATTCTTGCCTGGGAAATCCCATGGACAGAGGAGCCTGGTGGGTTATAGTCAATGAGTTTACAAACAGTGGGACACGACTGAGTGACTGAGACCAGCACCACCACACCTGAACCACTAAAGCTGATTTAACCGGAGTCAGAATTGTCAAGCAAAGGGAGAAAATGTGAATTAGATATTAGGTTACTGGGCTGAAGAAGAGTTCACAGTTCAGATTCAGGGTGAAATAGATGAGAGTATCTGGAATTCAGATCCCCGCCAGAATCAATCCTGGGTACTTGCTCCCTCCAGCCATACTAGCTTAAACAATCTTGAGCCAGTGCTCCCATCTGAGAAACCACTTCTTAAAAAAGTAGGGAACATCTGGGAATTAGAAATGACTATGCTTGATTGCTTCTTGAAATCCAGTATGCAGGTTAACTCTGGGTCCTCCTTGCCTTGGGCTTCCTGTTGAAAATATGTTCTTCACTCTCAAGAGAAATTTAGATGAGACCTGTCATTTCAACACATTCTTAGTGTATGTCTCCTGTATTTCTGGCTCCCATGACCAACCAAGTTTTTAGAGATTTCAGACATTCCAAAGATGTATACTTCTGTTTGGATTGATGCTCTGCCATACTAGCCTTATCTATAGCCTTGCTTGCTTTAGAAAACACTTGAATAAGAAACACTGCTGCTGAAGCAGCTTATTTAAAAAAAAGAAAGAAAGAAAAAAACCTTCCACAAGTCAGGAACTTATCTTTAAAGCACTTTCAAATGAATATAGTCTATTTTTCTGTTTGGGTTACCAGATTTTGGGGACTCTCAGAATTTACTGTCCCAGTTCAAACATTTCCGTTAGAAAGCAGGCTGCTGGCTCTGGGGCTTCCCCACAAAGTCCATAGTTCAGCTAGTGCAGAATGAATGTCTGCTTTGAATCAAAGCAGCTGGTGTCAGGGACTCATTGTGTTGGCAGCGAACCCCAGAAAGAAAATCGTTTCCCATTCTCCCCATCTCCGATGCTTCATGGAGTGTCAACAGTCTTGGCTGTTTGCATTCGCTTTTAGAGAAAAGGTCCACTGCCTTTCTCTATCTGGTTTGGAACTTCCCCTTCCTGGCACATTTCTGGACTGCATGCATATGCATAGCTACTTATTAATCTGTGAAACCTAATCACTTACCCACTGTGACATCTGGAAGAGGCTAGCGTTTGTTTTAAAGAAGCATTATTTTGAAGTAAGTCAGAAAGAGAAAGACAAATACCATAGGATGTCACTTATATATGAAATCTAAAATATGATCCAAATGAATCTGTCTGTGAAAGAGAAGCAGAGTCAAGGACATAGAGTATAGACTGGTGGTTTCCAAGGAGGAAGTGGGTGGGAGAGGGTAGAAGTAGGAGTTTTGGATTAGAAGATGAGAACTGGTAAATATAGAATGAATGGACAATAGAGTCCTACTGTATAGCACAGGGAACTATATTCAACATCCTGTGATAAACCACAATGGAAAAGAATATATGTGTGTATGTAACTGAGTTACTTTGCTGTATAGCAGTAATTAATACATTGTGGTTCAACTATACTTTGATAATAAATGAAGTATAAAAAAGAAGCACTGATGATCCAGTGGTGAAGACTGTCCTTCCAACGCAGAGGGTACGGGTTGGATTCCTGGTCAGAGAACTAAAGATCCCACATGGCCAAAAAATTGAAAAACACAAAATTTACGGGACTTCCTCTGTGGTCCATTGGCTAAGACTTTGCACTCCCAATGCAGGGGGCCAGGGTTCAATTCCTGGTCAGAGAACAAGATTCCACAGGCGGCTTCATGTTGAAACTAAGAGTTTGAATGCTGCCTGTTGCAATGAAGACCTGGCACAGCCAAATAAATAAGTTTTTTTTTTTTTTTTAAAGAAGCATTATTTCTTTAAGAGAGTAATTTCTATCTGGATTTTGAAGGGAGAGTGATTATATGCCCCCCTCCTTTACCACTCACTTTTTAATAAAAGATAAAATCAGATCTTGAAGCTGTTGGGTCATGGTTCTTCAGAATGCTTCTACCCTGGGGGCATTTCCGGTTCTTAGTTCCCACTTTTTCATCTAGTATTGGAGTTCCTTGAAGTAGTCTCTTATAGACACTTCTTACTTTACTGAAGACTCTGAGGATGACTGACACATTCTTGGTTTTTCAAATAATCATTCATGTCACTTCCCAAAACTCTGGAGTTTAAATTCCTTCCTCTGGGCTAGTCCTGGAGATGGATCTCTTTTGACACAGCTTAGATTTAGGAGTCTTTTCAGTCTTGATTCAGACGGTCTGTGGTTCAGCCTTGCCGAACTATTCTCTATGAAAGCCCCATAGAAAATGTTACCAGGTTGAAACACATTTCCTGGGGTATTTAAACTCTCACCCTGACTCAGCCATAAAAAAGAATGAAATAATGCCATTTTCAGCAACATGGATGGACCTAGAGATTATCATACTAAGTAAGTCAAACACTACCTAATATCACTTATACATAAAATCTAAAAAATAGTAAAAATGAATTTATTTACAAAACAGAAATAGACTCACAGACATAGAAAGGAAACGTGTGGTAACCAAAGAGGAAAGGTGGGTGAGGGGAGATAAATTGGGAGCATAGGATTAGTAGATGCTAACTACCATATATAAAATAAACGGCAGGGGTTATTGTGTAGCATAGGGAACTGTATTCAATATCTTGTAATAAACTATACTGCAAAAGAATTAGGAAAATGTGGATTCGTATATATATATATATACATATATATATATATATATATAATAGATAACTTTGGTGTACACTTGAAGCTAACAAAATATTGTAAATTAACTATTTTTCTATTAAAACAAAACCAAGCAAAAGCTCTCACCCTTCCACCTTTCTAAGTGGGAGGCTGGGCTGTAATGCTGGATAGTAATTTGGCCACACTGAAATTTCCAAAGAGAATGCTTGCCAGTGCTTAAAACCAAAAATCCCCATACACTTTAAAATTAGAGAATCTGGTAAATTTAGCACAGAATATCCATTCTTGCTCCAGTGTACCCCCAGATACTCTCTATCTTAATGTTAAAACAAAACAAAGCAAAGCAAAAACTCGAAGCCCAGACCAAGGGTGATCTTCATGTGAAACCAGAAGAGTGGTGGGGTGCTGCAGAGAATAAGGGGCGAGCTGTGCGGTGAGCCACCTGTGACCAGGTCACTGAGGACTAGGGCTCAGTGTCTCTCTTACCTGAAGGTGGAACCCATCTCTTCCCACCTGGGTGAGGCCATCCTCTGCTCCCCTAGGGATCAACTGTGAGGTTGTCCTACAGAGCCTAGAGGACATACATATTCAGGTGTCCATTATAAACAATCTTTTCACTATTACACCTATTTTAAACACCCCTTCCTGTCTTAGTGCCACCAGTGGCCCAGTTCCATCTATTCTGAATGGAAAAGCAGAGACTGCCAGTATTTTCCTTAGGCTTCTCTTTCTCTCTGTCCATATGGAATTTCCACTACCTTTCCTGTCCATTTCACTGTCGTGGATGGATTTCAGAGCTTGAATTTTATCCAATAAACAGTGGAGAATTATTCAACATGTTTTAAACTGAAAATTGCAAGATGAAATTAGTCTGGGGAAAGTGAATCTGAGTAGTAGAGGAGTCAAAGGGTGAATGGTGTAGAGAACAATATTATCTAGGACAAGAGATTATTTTAATGATGAAATTAAGGCCTGAGGGAAAAGTGAGAAATACTACAAAGAAAGAGTGGGCAGGGCACAGTGAGGGGTCAGCCTCTTGAAGAGAAGTAGTGAAGGAATCCAGGCAAATGTTTAGGGTTTGAGTTTCAGAAACTGAAGAATGTGCTGTCATATAGCCCCCTGGGTATAGAGTCAGGAGGCCGCCTTGAAATGTGATGGGGGTGTTCCTTGGCGGTCTAGTGGTTAAGAATCTGTCTTGCCATGCAAGGAACACAGTTTAGATTCCCTGGACTGGGAAGATCCCAAATGTCGTGGGGCAACAAACAAGGCCTGTGCACCACAACTACTGAGCCTCTGAGCTACAAGAGAAGCCACTGCAATGAGAAACTGCAATGAGGAGTAGCCCTGACTCACCTCAACTAGAGAAAGTTCTCATGCAGCAAAGACCTACCACAGCAAAACAAAACAGAAAAAATAGAATAAAATCAATCTTTTAGAAAAAGAAATGTGTTTGGGCAGGAAAGGGGTAAGAGGTGGACGGTAAGTGTGGTCTGGGAGGTAAGAGGCTCAGTGTAGTACAAAAAAGTGTTCTGGCCTGGCACAATAAGAGGGATGTTTGGTCTTTTTCCTCAGTCCTGGAACAGGGCATCTAAAATTCTTAGAATTTCTTGAGTGACAAACAGGAGCAACTTTGTTTGAATGAGATGCCTCCAGCAGGACCCTCCATGGCTGCAGGATGGGGCTGGCCACCAGAAAGGACAAGCCTTGATTAGAAGCTTGGAATTTTCAGTCCCACCCCTAGTCTCTAAAAGTGAGAGAGGGGCTGGTGAGAGAGTTAACCACCAAGAGCCAATGATTTAAACAATCATGCCTGTCTACTGGATATCTGTAACAACCCAACACTTCGGGAATCAGAATTCCTCTAGGTTGGTGAACACATCAGGAATGGGAAGGGTGGAGTTCCTGAAGACGGCTTGGGCTCTCCCTGCCCCTTCCCCACTTCTTTGCCCTGTGCATCTTTCCCATTTTGGCTGTTCCTGAAGTGTATCCTTGCTAATAAACTGGTAATAGTAAGAAAAGTATCTTCCTGAGTTCTGTTCTAATAAATTATCTAGCCTGCAAGGGGGCTATGGGAACTCTCAATTGATAGCTGGTCAGTGAGAGGTATGTGGGCCCTAGAACTTGTGACAGGCATCTGAAGTAGGATTGCCCTGTGGGACTGAGCCCTTAACCTGTGGGGTCTGTACTAACTCCAAGTAGTTAATGTCAGAGCTGACATTGAGTTTTGGACCAGTTGGTGTCCAGAGAGTTGGAGATGTGCTTTGGAAAAGACACCATGTATTTGGATGTTAGGAGGAGGAAAAAAAAAAAAAAGTCTCATTTGGTGTTTAAAATGTTGTGAGTAAAGATAGCTCACCAGGAAAGAGCTGGCTGTATGCAGGTCATTAAAGAGAAATCTAGAAGTAAACTGAAGCTTTTCTTTCAGATTTCTGCTCTATATTTTTGAAACATATTCTATATATCTGGATTTTGCTGATTCTAATGTTGTCACGGATTATTCTGTTTCCCCTTTTAGACTGTGAGTTCCCAACAGTATACAGAAGACTAGGGGGCTCTTCTTTGCGTCTGTAACTCAGGCAGAGTGTCTGGCACTTACTGAGAGATCAGGAAGTATGAATTGAATTGAACAGAACTGAATGGACCTGGGTGAACCCAGCCTTGATACAAGCTGCCTCCTTTCAGTGACTGGCCCGAAGATGGGGCTAAAAAATACCAGCATTCCTGCCAACTAGTTAAGGTCCTTTCATTTAAGCAGCAGGGACTTAATTTCCCTGTTGCCACAAGTGTAGGTTTGGCTGACAATCTGATTATTTACTGGCAGTTAAGGATAATGGTACTTAACAAGAAATGTCAATAACCTCAGATATGCAGATGATACCACCCTTATGGCAAAAAGTGAAGAGGAACTAAAGAACCTCTTGATGAAGGTGAAAGAGGAGAGTGAAAAAGCTGGCCTAAAACTTAACATTCAAAAAATGAAAATTATGGCATCTGGTCCCATCACTTCATGGCACATAGATGGGGAAACAATGGAAACAGTAAGAGACTTTATTTTTCTGGGCTCCAAAATCACTGCACATGGTGACTGCAGCCATAAAATTAAAAGACGCTTGCTCCTTGGAAGAAAAGCTATGACCAATCTGGACAGCATATTAAAAAGCAGAGATATTACTTTGCAGACAAAGGTCCATATAGTCAAAGCTATGGTTTTTCCAGTGGACATTATGGATGTGAGTGTTGGACTATAAAGAAAGCTGAGTGCTGAAGAATTGATGCTTTTGAACTGTGGTGTTGGAGAAGACTCTTGAGAGTTCCTTGAACTGCAAGGAGATTAAACCAGTCAATCCTAAAGGAAATCAGTCCTGAATATTCATTGGAAGGACTGATGCTGAAGCTCCAATACTTTGGCCACCTGATGCAAACAACTGACCCATTAGAAAAGACCCTGATGTTGGGAAAGACTGAAGCCAGGAGGAGAAGTGGGCAACAGAGGATGAGATAGTTGGATGGCATCACCAACTCGATGGATATGAGTTTGAGTAAACTCCAGGAGTTGGTGATGGACAGGGAGGCCTTGGGTCCTGCAGTCCATGGGATCACAAAGTCGGACACGACTAAGTGACTGAACTGAACTGAAGGATAATGGTTACAATAGTTCCAGTCTGTCTGGAGACTTTCAGTGAGACTGTAGTGACTTCGCTACAAAATGTTAAGAAAAGCTATTTAGCAGCAGAGACACTGGGAAAATTACTGTCAATAAAGGGTGAGCCCCTTTTAAAAGCACGATGCCGAAGCATCTTGATGATGGAATACTTTGTGTATCTATAAAGACGTCAGAATACTTATTTCATAATGTTAATGCAAGGAGCTACTTCTTTTAATCCCCTTTTGTAGATATGCATCAAGCAACAAAGGTTTACTGTATAGTGTAGGAAACTATAGTCAATATCTTATAATAACCTATGATGGAAATAATTTAAAAAATAATAAACGTGTATTTGTATAACTGAATCACCTTGCTGTGCACCTGAAACATTGTAAGTCAACTATACTTCAATAAAATGTATATATTTAAAAAATTCCCTTTTGGAGTCAGTAAGAATAAAGATAAGAGTGGGGGCTCTGCATGAATAAAAAGATTGATAAACATTATATATTTTGAAAATATTCTACATGCTCTAACCTTCAAAAGAACCTTCAATAGTTCTATGGCCAAAAGACAAAGGATAAGCTGGGGAAAACGTTTCGACTGTTTCCATAGATCTGATATATAAAAGGTTCCTATAAATTGACAGCAAAATGACTAACATGATAGAATATATCAGGAAAGCAATTTTTAAATGGGAAAGGCATGAAAATTCAATTGCTCAAGTGGTTCTTTCATCATGTGATAAGACAAACTCACTGAAAGTAAGAGATATAAATTAAGCCAATAGACATGTGAAGGATGAGTAGGTAGCCAAATGAAAGATGGAGTGAGACAAGTGAAGAGGCTAATAAACTAATAATAACCATTGGGTATTGAGTGCTTGCTAGGTTCTGTTCTAAGTGCTATGCATGCTTCACAGGTATATTTTCATTTAATCACCATAATAACACAATAAAACAGGAAGTATTGATATCCACCTTTTACAGAGAAGATTAAATAATTCACTAGAAATCACCATGTAAGTGATAAAGTCTTGACTTCAACTCCAGAAGTTAAAACAACTCTGAATTTGGCAGACTATCAAGGAAGAGAACTCTACAGGATAATGGCTAGAAAGAGAGTATTCAGATGACGATCAATTAAACTTGGTGGAGATATAGAATTGTCAGGGTCCTAAAATTTCAAACAGACCAACTTTCTAAATCAAATGCAAATTTATTCTGCAAATCCTCCCACAGATGGCCATCGCAGCCGCCACCTGACTATTTCCAACGACAAGAGGACTCACTACTTTTCAAAGCAGCTCATTGTGTTGCTGAAATCTCTGTTAGAAAAAGTCTTCTTTATACGATGCTAAAATACGCCTCTTCTTGTATGTGAGCAATCAAAAGAAAGGGAATCTTTCCCCTTATCTGTGGGATGACCTACCAGAGCACTCAGATTGTTCCACCTCTGCTCACATGATGTGGTTTCCAAGCCCATCACTTCTCTAGCTACATCCTTTAGATTAGAAATACTCTAGTTTTCTCATTGAAATGTACCCAGAAATGATTGAATCAGATTAGGACTGAGGCCAGGGGTATATCTGTTTCCTCTGCTATATCTGCCCAGTACTTTCAACCTATTCCAACGTGTCCTGGTATCACTGAGTCACATTCTCCAGTGAAGAATCACGCATGAGCCTCTTTCTACAGCTGATCGGTTTTTAATATCTATATTTATTTATATTATCCTGAATGCAAATATGGGGTTTCTGGAGTAGAGATAAGTTTTTATTACATCAATTACTATCTTTGCCCAGGGTAAGATGAATGGAGTCAGATGCTCCCCTGTATGGTACCTGACTCTGTACTGCAGGAGAGTAACCCCTACGCCAATAAGGATCTCAGAATTTATATATGAGAGGAATAGCTCCCTTCTTCATCTCATGAGAAAGGAAGGGAAAGATCTTCTGCCTAATTAACACTAACTTTCCTTGGGAAGATAAGGGAAAGGTCCGGTGCGCTTACCTTCTGGAATATAAATAGATGTCTCTGGGGGAAGGAAGACAAGTGAAGCCTCTCTGGTTTACAGGTCCTGATTCCAGATTTTGCCCGCATTTGAAATGTAGACACATACCTCCAAGGGAGGTAAATCTTTCTAGAGTTGTCTCACTATCTATTCTGTCATAGTCATAATTTAACTTCCAATGCTTGTTAAGCCAGGTTCTGGTAAAACTTGCTTGGAAAATCCTAACTGTGCAGAAACGTGAAAATACTCACTTGCTGACTTGGGCTCTAAATCTGTCTCTCTCTCTGTCTCTTTGTCGCTCTCTCACCTCTCATGGCTTCCAGGGATTCAGCCTGAGTATCAATCAATATGGGCTTCCCCAGGGGCTCAGACAGTAAAGAATCTGCCTTCAGTGCAGGGGACCAGGGTTTGGACCCTGGTTTAGGAAGATCTCCTGGAGAATAGAATGGCAACCCACTCTAAGATTCTTGCCTGGGATATTCCATGGACAGGGGAGACTGGCAGGCTATTAGTTTGTGGGGTCACAAAGAGTCAAACACGACTGAGTGACTAATGCTTTCACTTTTCACCAGTCAGCATGCATTTGACTAAGTATCAGAATGCTTGACTAAGAAGTGGTTAGGTAATAAAAGCATTTCTTGGTCTCACTTGACAAAATGAAGAAGTCAAGTGAAGTGAAGTCACTCAGTTGTGTCCGACTCTTTGCGACCCCATGGATTGTAGCCTACAAGGCTCCTCTGTCCATGGAATTTTCCAGGCAAGAGTACTGGAGTGGGTTGCCATTTCCTTCTCCAGGAGATCTTCCCAACCCAGGGATTGAACCCAGGTCTCCTGCACTGTAGGCAGATGCTTTACCATCTGAGTCACTAGGGAAGCCCACAGGAAAAATACCTACAGTATTTTGTACAGTAGCGAGTATAGTTTAATACAGTAGCCGGTCCTGGTTTGGTTTGCAGTTCAGTGGAGCCATCAAGGACCTGACAGCTGCCATGATTCCATTCTTTCTTCTCAGTAGATGACTTTCATCCTCAGACCTTTTGCACCATAGTCACAAGATAGCTGCCACGAGTCTAAGAAACAGGTCTGCATGTATCAGCCCCCAAAACAAGATGTGAGGGATTTCATGACAAGGTTTTTTCCTCATAGGCCTCTTTCTCATCAAAGAGAAACGTCTCCAACAGCAATTGGTGGAGTTTCCTTTATGGGCCAGAACCGGGTTCCAGGCCCAACCCTAGAGCAGTCACTGGCAAAGAAACGTGAATCAGTTATAATGTGGTCTCACACCAAGCTAGGGTTCTATTAACAAGTGTTAGAGGTGATCCATGAATTTTTGGAGAACTTCTCTCTTCATCTCAAATCAAGAGAGCAAAGACATAAATTTGTGCCCCCACTGAACAAAGGAGAGAACCCTCCGTTAAGGGTGCCCTCTCAGACTTTGTGCTATCTTTTCCACACAAGATGTGAGATCTTGGTTCCTGTACCAGATCCTGTGGAGTGGGTCGCTTGGCATCCACTCCAGGCTCCTGACATGTCTGAGAGGCTGGAAAGCTGAGGGTTGTGTTTCCAGGACTGCCTTCAGCAGTGGTCCCACCATTACCTATAGTTATATGAGACTCTTCTTAGGAACCAGATGAAGGAGGGAGAGCGTGGGATGGAAACATTCACTTGGCTGGATGGGTGGTGGAGGAGGCAGCTTCAGGCACTGCTGGCAGCACTGTTGTTCAGTCGCTTCAGTTCAGTCGCTCAGTTGTGTCCAACTCTTGGCGACTCCATGAGCTGCAGCACGCCAGGCCTCCCTGTCCATCACCAACTCCAGGAGTTTACCCAAACTTATGTCCATCGAGTTGGTGATGCCATCCAGCCATCTCATCCTCTGTCATCCCCTTCTCCTCCTGCCTTTAATCCTTCCCAGCATCAGGGTCTTTTCCAGTGAGTCAACTCTTCGCATGAGGTGGCCAAAGTATTGGAGTTTCAGTTTCAACATCAGTCCTTCCAATGAACACCCAGGACTGATCTCCTTTAGGATGGACTGGTTGGATCTCCTTGCAGTCCAAGGGACTCTCAAGAGTCTTATCCAACACCACAGTTCTAAAGCATCATTTTTTCAGCATTCAGCTTTCTTCACCGTCCAACTCTCACATTCATACATGACTACTGGAAAAACCATAGCCTTAACTAGACGAACCTTTGCTGGCAAAGTGATGTCTCTGCTTTTCAATATGCTGTCTAGGTTGGTCATAACTTTCCTTCCAAGGAGTCAGCATCTTTTAATTTCATGGCTGCAGTCACCATCTGCAGTGATTTTGGAGCCCAAAAACATAAAGTCTGACACTGTTTCTAATGTTTCCCCATTCATTTCTCATGAACTTAACTTAAGGGCTCCTTACTACTCCCTGACTGCAATATTGGAAGAATATTGGGTGATTCACAGAATCAGAAGAAAAGAGAACCACTTGATCTTGAAGATCAGAAACAAGGTCAACCTTGGAGATCTTTATAGAAGACATTTATGGGTGTTCTCTTCTGGTGTGAGATGGGAATGATTTAACTCTAAGTACCTACATTCAAGCAGTGTCACCTGCCCAAGATTCATACTCTTGGCAGAGATGGAGAGTCTGATTGGCCCATCTAGTCCAATCACCTGCCTAATCTTTGTAGAGCATGGGGACTGTGATGGATAATCTTACAGGATCCAAATGATCCTACTGTGATATAGGAAGAGAGCAATCCATGTCTAAATTATTGTGATTAATTTTATATCCCCTGATGCAATATTATAATTTTTCAGGCAGAAAAAACAATCTATGGTACAAAGACAAGGCTAAGAGGCAGGAAATTATTAAGGCAAGGGACCCAGAGAATAAGCAGAGAAATCACAATTCTTAGAATGATGATGCCCTTGGAAGAGGCACATAATTTCAGCCTCCATCAGTAAAAGTATTCATCTATTACACTCTCTTAGCTGTTCCTCTGCTCTCTTCTACTTAGAGAACTGTTCCCTGTGATAAATTTTATGGTTTGAGCAATCTTACAGCAGATTACTCCTCCTGAATAAACAAATATGGAAATGAATTTTTATGAACACAAGTTAGATGTGGTTCATTTCATTTATAGCTGTAGTTAAATAAACTTGGCTTTAAAAAAGTTAAGTAAAATTATAATGAGACAATTTTAATACAAACCACTTCATGCTTTTTTTTTTTTCCAAATTAAATTTAGCGCCTACAAACTGTCTTAGGAAAGCATGTGGTGTTTTGGACTAAATTTTGTATTATTCCACTACTTAGAAATCCTTTTAGAAAGTTCTCTTTCCCTAAGTGCTACAGTATTGACTGGTCAACCTGACCTCAAAGTAGTTGCAGAGGATTGATGTTGGCTTAGTTACAGCTTGGCAAAGACTGGGAGGTAAGATAAGAGCTGTTGGTCCAGAAAAACAACCAAGATAAAGGGTTCTTTTAAACTATAGCAAATGCAAGATATGTTATATTCTAACAAAACAATATAAAATTTCTTCCCTCCATAAATTTAATGCACCAGTCTTTATAGAATGTGTGCCACTGTGAAGACCCTGTATATGTATAAGGTAAAAACTGGGAGTATTAGAGCACTTTATCTTGTAAGTCCAAATTCCTTGCAACAACCTTCACTTCCAAAATTTGGAATTTCTTCCAAATTTCTTTCTTTCTGCACATATTTTTTAAACCATCTGCAAAACTATAAGGATTACGATTGTGTAATGAAAATTAAATAGAAGCCTCTAAAGATTAATAGTAACATGGATAACGATTAAAGAAATTACATTCAATACCCTAAATTTTCAAACAATTGTACCTACTCTCTCTATATACATATTATTTTTTGACATGTTTGTATGTTTTAATACACATATATCATCCCATGTTTTCCTTTTTCTTTGATGGCTTAGGTAATCCTCCTACTTCATGACCACAGCAGCCATGGCTCTCATTATCTCCTATCACAACACACCAAGAAGGAAGAACATACAGAGGCTAAGGACCCTGTATGTCTGATGAACTTTCTTTTTTTTTCAGGATGGGCAATCTCTTTGGGGATCTCTTAGCAGACTTCCTCCTAGATCTCACTGACTAGAGCTGGGTTTACACAAATATGTGCTTCTCAATCAAACATAGGCAAAGGAGAGCTGGACTGTCATGGCCAGCTGAGACCAGGGCAAGCATGCTGCCCATTATCATTTGGGAGGCTTGTAAAAACCTGGGCCCCATCTTCAGAAATTCATATTTATTTGGCTAGAGTAGGGTGCAGATATCAGGATTTTTAAACATTTCCCCAACAACTCTAATATGCAGCAGGTCGGGCTCCAGGGGTCTATGCCAGGTTTTTCACGTTTGTCAGGTCTGTTCCTACTCTGTAAAAAGCAGAGTTCTGTTAGCAAGGAGGAGCAGGCAGACCCCACAGCTCACAGTGTCTACCAGAGGAACTGACAGTTCCTCCCTAAGAGAGCATATCTGAAATCTACAGAAGACATGTTTATTTAGGCCCTCCATAAATTTACTTCATCAGTCTTTACAGAACGTATACCACTGTGAAGACCCTGTAAATGTATAAGGTAAAAACTGGGGGTAGAGCACACTTTATCTCATTAAGTCCAATTTCATTGCAACAACCTTCACTCAGCACCTAGAATGAGATCCACATCTTGTTACATTAGGCGCTAGGTTCAAGCAGAGAACAGAGCCTCTGCCCTAATGCAACTTATTTTCAAGAATACGGTTGTGCTGTAAACATTGAAGAGAACTGTAAAGAAATACATGTGATAGTTTCCTCCTTCCATGAATTAACAATTCAAGTCTGCCTGTTCACTTTCTACTTTTTAAACTCAATATTTATGAAGTACGTACATGTTCTAGACGGACACTGTTAAACAAAATAATTCTAGTCATAAAGACTGCAGGCTTAGATATAAGGGAGATATACTAAAGAAGTAGAAAGACAACCATATTTCATATTATAGTAAGTGCCATGAAGGAAAAGAATAGGCTCTTATGAGAGAGTTACAGGGCAATATAATTGAAATGAAAGGAGATCTAGAAAGGCTGTTTAAAGTGAGATGGAGACAAATATAAAATTCAGATTAAAGCACATTCCTTCAATTTCTTAATTTCTTTTCCACTACCTTCTCCTCTAGCTGACTACGCTGGAACTTCTTGAAAGACTCACCATCTGGCAAATGAAACTGATCGAGATGTTACCTCAGAGAAGCTGCTTTCTCAAGATTTTTGGGTAAGACGTGCTCATAGACTGATGTTGCTTTGTCTTGCTTGCTATATTCTCCCATTGTTTCTTATCATGTGATTTCCCTTTTTTCATATATTCCTCTCCCCCTTTCCATCTGCCCCACTGTCTTTTGTCTTCCTCTTCTCAAAATATGAATTACTCCTAAATGCACTTAGTACTATACTCACTCAGAAATTAAGTTAGCATTATACCATGCTTGGAGAAGGAAATGGCAACCCACTCTAGTATTCTTGCCTGGAAAATACCATGGACAGAGAAGTTGTGCTGCCAAATATTAAAAACTGAGAACTCTTTTAAAACCATAAGCACACATGTGAGCTATCTTCCAAAGGACCCAAAACAACAACAACAAAAACCCCTAATTATACTGATTTGTTCAGAGGTGTGAATGATATAGCCTACACCACTGTAATTGACTATGCCAAAGCCTATGACTGTGTGGATCACAATGAACTGTGGAAAGTTCTGAAAGAGATGGGAATACCAGACCACCTGACCTGCCTCTTGAGAAATCTGTATGCAGATCAGGAAGCAACATGGAACTGGACAGGGAACAACAGACTGGTTCTAAATAGGAAAAGGAGTGTGTCAAGGCTGTATATTGTCACCCTGCTAATTTAACTTACATGCAGAGTACCTCATGAGAAACGCTGGGCTGGAAGAAGCACAAGCTGGAATCAAGACTGCCAGAAGAAATATCAATAACCTTAGATATGTAGACGACACTACTCTTATGGCAGAAAGTAAAGAACTAAAGAGCCTCTTGATGGAAGTGACAAAAGAGAGTGAAAAAGTTGGCTTAAAGCTCAACATTCAATGCAAACTACGATCATGGCATCCAGTCCCATCACTTCATGGCAAATAGATGGGGAAACAGTGGCAGACTTTATTTTGGGGGGCTCTAAAAATCACTGCAGATGATGACTGCAGCCATGAAATTAAAAGACACTTACTCATTGGAAGAAAAGTTATGACCAACCTAGACAGCATATTAAAAAGCAGAGACATTACTTTGCCAACAAAGATTTGTCTAGTCGAGGCTATGGTTTTTCTAGTGGTCATGTATGGATGTGAGAGTTGGACTATAAAGAAAGCTGAGTGCCGAAGAATTGATGCTTTTGAACTGTGGTGTTGGAGAAGACTCTTGAGAGTCCCTTGGACTGCAAGAAGATCCAACCAGTCCATCCTAAAGTCCTGGGTGTTCATTGGAAGGACTGATGTTGAAGCTGAAACTGCAATACTTTGGCCACCTGATGCGAAGAGCTGACTCATTTGAAAAGACTCTGATGCTGGGAAAGATTGAGTGCGAGAGAAGTGGGCGAGAGGATGAGATGATTGGATGACATCACTGACTCAATGGACATGAATTTGAGTAAACTCTGGGAGTTGGCGATAGACAGGGAGGCCTAGTGTGCTGCAGTCCATGGGGTCGCAAAGAGTTGGACACGACTAAGTGACTGAATAGAACTGACACCATTGTAAAACTTTGCAACTTCAGCTGTACGTTATAGACCTGTAGCATTGATATTATCTGGGATCTTGCTAAAAATGCAGAGTCTTGGATCACACAAAACCTGCATTTCAATAAGATTCCTGGTTCTTTCATACGTACATTAAAGTTGGGGACTTGCAGATGCAGAGGATCCCAGAACATAGAGTTATGAGAACTAATAATCTTACTTCTTAGACACCACTATATATTTAACCTTCCCGGCATAGCCATTTTTGCTTTCTCAGCACTTTTTCATTTCTTTATATTCTCTAAGTTATCATATGTTGTTCTTTTCCTATCCCATCTGTAGCACACAATATTACAGATCTTTAAGATCTAGAAAATTGTAGCTGATGAAAGTCATCCACTGCCTTTTCTTTTTTCATTCAAAATATCTTATTATTTAATTTTGAAAAGCTGTATGTATTAAACTTTGTTAGTTTCTAATTCCTTAGAATAAATGGATACTAACAAATATAAACTGAGACATATTAATTAACCAGTGTATATCTTTAATAGGAATCATGTACATCTTACTTTCTCAAAATTTCTATCCAGTTATTTAGGTAATTTTGTTATCTGAGGTGCTTACTTTTTTGGACTCTTTTCTAAGAAGTATTTGCCTATCTGCCTTTTCTTTAAATAAGAGCCATACCACCTCAGGTAAAATTAACCTTGGCCTGTTAACAGAAATATTAGACAGTGTTTGGTCTTTAGATGTTTGTATCTGTAACATTCTTGAGGGAGAGGTCATTGGTGTGTGGAATATCAGCTCTGATGATACTTGGCTTGAACTTTGAGCAATCCAACCACCCTTGGATCTTCTTTGATCCAGATCATCTACCAATGTTAAGGTTTTTTCCTCTGTCAATAAAGAATATATATGTACATATGAGTTTGATTTTGTTTTTAAATTAAATGTTAAGCGAGTATAAAATAAGATTTATATGGTATGTGTAAGGTATAAAGTATCATAGTACAATGAAATCCATGTAGCCACTGCCCAGCTTAAGTAAAGTAACATAATATATCTTTAAAATCCTGCCCCTGCTAGATACCATAATCTTCCCTTCCTGCTCCCTAATCACTCCAGAATTTTATGATCATTTCCTTGCTTTTCCTCAGTTATACCACACTTGTAACTCTAACTATTGTTTATTTTGAACTTTTATATTAATAGAATCATATGGCATATATTCTGTGACTGATTTTTTTTTTTAAACCTGACATTATTTTCCTGGTATTTATCTGCACTATTTTTGGTAGATAAAATTCACTAATTTTCACTACTGTATTGGCAAATAATGAATATACCTTTATTTTTCCATCTACTATTAATGGAAAGTTGGGTTATTTGCAATTTTTTGCTATTAAAATTGTACTGAGGGACTTTCCTAGTGGCCCAGTGGTTAAGAATCTGCCTTCCAATACAGGGAATGTGGGTTGATCCCTCCAGGAACTGGGATCCCAGATGCCATGGGACAACTAAGCCTGAGCGCCACAACTAGAGAGAAGCCCACAGGTCACAGTGAAGATCCTGATGTAACCAAAAATAAAATAAATGATAAAAAAAAAACGAAGTCACTGTACTGATAGAGTCTTTGTGTTTATGCATTAAGGACTCGAGTCTCTTTATGGCAGTGATTCTCAGTCCTTACTGAGTACCACTGACTATGTTTTATGGTAAATGACATGTAATAATTCTTATATATTGATTTTATAAGAACTTGCTTTCATACAAATGACAGCATACGATAAATTTAAGAATAATATTAACACATTTCAACTTTTTGGAAAATCTATTTTGGACTGTTACAGAGAATCACATGATCCTCAAAATTCAAGTTTACAACTGATTTTCACAAGAACCTTATCCATATACACATTAGTTATTCAGAAGGAAAAATTCAATATAGCATTTTAGTAGTTACATGATTTGTAAACAATACTGAATTACTGAAAGCTTAAGAACTCTCAATGAATTACACATAGGATAACCACTCCCAAATATAAGAAGTGAGCCAATAAAGGAAAATTTTCTCTTCAGTCATAGAAAAATGATAAAGGCATTTACAATGAGATAAATGCTTTAAGTTAGTACACAATCTACTGGGCAAATAAAACTGCCACAAAGATTGGTAGTTTTGCTCTTGAATATATGTGGTATGGTATTACCCATTTTGGAGAAGAAAATGGCAACCCTCTCCAGTATTCTTGCCTAGAAAATTCCACGGACAGAGGAACCTGGTGGGCTACAGTCCATGGGGTTGCAAAGAGTCTGATACAACTGAGCATGCATGCATTACCCATTTATCTGACATTAAGTAATATGTAAAATTTCAAGTCCGAGTTCTCAAAATGGTTGCTTGGTATTTTTGTATAGTGTCTGGTGTACTCAGAGTGTTTCTTTTCATTTATCTTTTCTTCTTTTATAAGGTTTAGTGGGACTGCGCAATGCTGGAGCAATAGTCCAGAATGTCCTGAATAGTGAATTCCATTGTAACACCAGATCCAGGATAACAGCGAGCTATCAAACCTTCAAAATGCTTGTACTGGCGAATAAATTCATCCTGCATGGAGTGCCACACCACCTATAAAAAATGAAAATAAGAGTCACTAAACTACAAATGAAAATAATATATAAACAAGAATGTAGAAATATTGTCAAGACATAGTCTAAGCATTTAGGATAGCATAATAGTTAATCACTGTGGTTGGTGACTGCAGCCATGAAATTAAAAGATGCTTGCTCCTTGGAAGAAAAACTATGACAAACCCAGACAGCATATTAAAAAGCAAAAACTTCACTTTGCTGACAAAGGTCTGTAGAGTCAAAACTATGATTTTTCCAGTAGTCATGTATAGATGTGAGACTTGAACCATAAAGACGGCTGAGTGCCAAAAATCGATGCTTTTGAACTGTGCTGGAGAAGATTCTTGAGTCCCTTGGGCTGCAAGGAGCTCCAACGAGTCAGTTCTATAGGAAATTAACCCTGAATATTCATTGGAAGGATTGATGCTGAAGCTGAAGCTCCAATATTTTGGCCACCTGATGCGAAGAGCCAACTTACTGGAAAAGACCCTGATGGTGGGAAAGATTGAGGGTGGGAGGAGAAGACGGCGGCAGAGGATGAGATGGTTAGGTAACATCATCGACTCAATGGACATGAATTTGAGCAAACTCGGGGCAGTCCGTGGGGCTGCAAACAGTAGGACACGACTGAGCGACTGAATTGAACTGGGAGAGAGTGAAGGACAGGGAAGCCTGGTGTGCTGTGGTCCATAGGGTCGCAGAGTCAGGACTGCACGACTGAACAACAACAGTTAAGAATATACATTCTGAAGTGAGATTCCTAACTTCTCGAGTGACCCTGGGTATGTTACACCACTCTGGTGTGCCTCAAGCTCCTTATCTGTAAACTGGGTAGTGATAATAATACCTTCCTCACAGGTTCAAATGAGATTAAATGAGTGAATGTATGTAAAGTGCTCAGGATAGAGTTTGACACAGAAATGTTTATTACATTTTAGCTGTTATTGTATCTCTTCTAATATCCAACACAGATGTGGCTATGTACAACTATGTATGAAATAAGACTAAGGATTAAATGAAATTTCTCATCAGATGAAAGCTTAATTTATCTAAAATTAACAATGCAAAACACTTCTTGATGACATGGAGGACACCAAGATATTCAGACTAATCATCAACAATCAAAGGAATCTATAATCTGGAAGTGGAAACTAAAATGCTGACAGATATAAGCAGAAATCAACACAACACTGTAAATCAACTACACTTCAGTCAAAAAAAAGTAAACGAGTGAACAGTCCCATAAAAAAATAAATTTTAGACAACTATTAAGACAGAATTTGAAACACACACACTGACATACTAGTAATATCAATAAGTTACATTTATTCGACTTATTTCATATCAGCACAGTACAAAGTACTTTATGTATGTATTATTTTATTTAAGTTTCATGACAGCCTGGTGAGGGTGGGTACTATAAATGAACATCATTTCTATCTGCCAGTTCAAAGAGTGCCTTCTAGGACTTTTCCTTGTAAATCCTAAATGTCACAAATCTTAAAATCCTAATAGTCAGCTTAAGACTGTTTCACTAAACAGCTTTACTTATACTTTGTGCTTCTCATCTTTTAGCTCACAGTATTTCTTCCGCTGGGAATGTCACTTCTACTTTATCTGTTAAGCTAGTATCTGACTTCCAAAGACTAACATAAATGCTTTCCTTCATGAAGCCTTCCGTGATGCTAAGATCAGAGTAATTCTTACTCATCTCTACCTGAGGTTTAAATCTGACTCTATCATACATTAGCTATGGGATCATGGTCACATTACTCTACCTCTCTAAGCTCTGATTTTCACACGTATAAAATGGCAATGGCAATATTAGTGCCCACCTATACAGTAGAGGTATTATTTCTGTTTTTCAAATAAGGAAACTGAGGGTCATAGAGGTTAACTAACTTGCTCCAAACCAGATAGCTTTACCTGGAAGCAGATTATGAACCCATATCCAGGCTGCCATGCTCAGAATCACTCCACTGTATCATATACCATTCCATTCCCTTACTACCCTCCAAACTAAAACAAAACACAAAAAGTAATGAAAAACCCATCCCCAAACAAAAGCAAAACAGCTTAATGTCTCAGAATGATAAAACAGAAATATAACATACACAGAGACAGCCATATAAACTTGTATAAATATTCCTTTCTTCCTCACAATTTACTAATCTTGTCTGCATTTTATATGGCGTTTTCCTCCTGCACTAAAATTAGAAAATGTATAGCATTTCTAGAGGAATATTTTGGGGGAAATAGACATATATAAGGATGTGCAATCTAGGTAGGTTAAAAGAACTAAAGCATACCTGAAGTAAGTTCTCCTCTTCACATAAATGTTTATCAACCTTCTTGTAGAGGTTATCAAGACCTTTTTTCACTTCTTTTCCAGGATACTCTTTAATAACTTTGCGGAGTTCTTGTTTGTTAAACGCAAGTTGATAGCTCACTTCCTCCTCTCTTATACCCTGTGCTACCCGAGCTTCAACACCTTCAAAGAAATGCTTCAAGGAAATGAAAAGAAACAATGGCTAAGAACTGCTCTCATTACCACTTATATTAAAAAAAAAACCTGATTATAAAATAGTATATATCCACTGTGTAAAATTCAGACAGTGTGTGAAAATATAAAGGATAAAATAATAAACAGCTATTATCACACTACTCAGATATAAGCACTGTCAAAAGACTAGATTTCCCTCTTGTCTTTTGATGTATGAAAATGAGATTATTAATTTCTATACAATATTTTTCATTTAATATTTTATGTTTTCCCAAAGTATAAATTTTAATGGCTGCATCATGTTCCATACAATGACTATACTATGTTTATTCATTCCTCCAGTATTAAGTATTTAATATTTTTTACTTTTTTTCTTGAAGTTGGCAAAATCTATTCATCAAAAAAAATCTATTATAAATACAGTTATAAATAACTTTCATACATAAGTATTTACCCATATTATTGATGACTGTCCAGCATAAATTTCTAGGACTATAATTCCTCAGTTGAGGAGTGTAATTGTTAAGTATTCTGAAGATTCTTCATATACATAAATTGCTTCCCAGAAAACTTCACTTTATATTTCCGTCAGCAGTATATGACACTATTTTATCTTATCATACTATCATCAGCATTATCATAATTAAAAAAAAATCTTTGTCATTTTGAAAAGTGAAAAAGGGGGACTTTCTTGGCAGTCCAGTGGTTAAGACTCTGCCCTTCCAATGCAGACGGCACGGGTTGGATCTCCTGTAGAGGGAGGGGGAGGGGGAACTAAGATCCCATATGCCAAGTGGTGTAGCCAAAAAAAAGAGAAAGAAAGGTTTGTCATTTTATTTCAATATTCTTCAGCTAGAAATGAAGTTTATCTGCTTTTCATATGCTCGGTAAGTACTTTCAGAACCCTTACCCATTTATATATTGGGATCTTAGCGCTTTCCTGATTGATTTTAAAAAGATCTTTTTTTAAAATTTGTGTTTATTTTTTAATTAATTAATTAATTAATTTTCTTTACATTATCGTGTTGGTTTTGCCATACATTGACATGAATCCACAATGGGTATACATATGTTCCCCTTCCGGAACCCCCCCTCCCTAAAAAGATCTTTTATATTAAGTATACTGACTGTTGTGCTGTTATAAATTTTCTTCTCAGGTTGCCTTTTAAGTATAATTGGTTTTTTAACATGCATATTGATTGGCAAGTCTTTACTTGAGCACAACACGATTTAATACTGACAAGTCAAATCCCCTCACTACTCTTCTCTAAAATTTTCTTAGCAATTATTTATTTATTCTTCATTAAATTATTACATTTTTAATAATAATTTTTTAGACAAATCTGTTCCAGATATTTAAATTTTTTTACACAGATTTTTATTTATTTTTCTACACAGATTTTTAATTGGTTATTATAACATATAGGAAACAAATTGTTTTTTGATATATATATATCTTGACTAGATTAAAAAACTTGTTTTACTTTACCAGATAAAGTAACTTCAACATATTATGTACAGGTAATTATAACCTTGAGGACTTCCCAGGTGGTGCAGTCACAAAGACTCTACCCGCAGATGCAGGAGACACAAGTGACGCGGATTTGATCCCTGGGCTGGTAAGATTCCATGGGGAGGAAATGGCAGTCCAGTCCAGTATGATTCTCTTTTTATACATCTTTATGTTTCGGTCTTACTGCATTGACTAGAGCTTCCATAACAATGTTAAACAATAAAGGATCTATCCATGCTTCTGCTTTAAATTTGATTTCAAAGATAGTTCCTTTATGTTGCAGTTAGGTATCATGCAGGCTTTAGGTCTGAGACAGACCCTTTACCCTAAAGGAATATCTGTCTGTTCTTCAGTTTATAAGGCACTGCATTTGAATTGCTGACAACAGATAGACAATTTTTATTTGACTCTAATTTCAAAACATAGAAGATGACTAATCACACTGTGGACACAGTTTGTTAGAAGGGTCCATTTAAGCGTCTACTATGTTTCAAAGTTCTCTAAAGCTACCATTTCTCATGTTTAAAGATCAGATTTGCTTTGGGGAATGACAAGTCAAGAAAGGAAGGATAAAGAAAAGGCAATGAATAAAACAATTTTTTATTTTCTTTTTATCTTGATAGAGTTTTCAAAATCTTCATCTGAGCTAGGGATAAAGGTTAGCCATTTATGAAGTAAGAAATGGAAGACTGGTATAATGGAAAAGGCTAAATCTATGGTTAATCCCCCTGCTTTGCTACCTGTCAATTATGATAACTTTTTACTTTTCAGTTTCTTCATTTGTAAAACAAGGATAATGCTATTTTACCCCACATCATGGTTTACAAGAATTAAAAGAAATAATGTATATAAAACATCTAGCAGTGTCTGAGCAGCTTCAGTATCTCAGTCCATCCTTCCTTATCCTCCTGCACCAATGAATGAACAAACTTAAAATAAATGTCTGTTGTGTTACTCACATGTAAACACATGTTCAAAACTAGGAAAAATATACTGAATGAAAATATGCTTACATTTAGTTTTTCAAGAGGCTGTCCTAAAGAGTATATGACATAAGACTGAAGGTGATCTGTGTATTTTTGTTTGGCTTCTTTTTTTTCAGCTTCTAGACATGAGATTTTCAAACGAGAAAGTGTTGCAAAAATATGGTGGAAGTTTTCCATCATGACTACATCCCTTGGGGTCTTCTGGCTTTCGTTTGCTACTTTCTCCACTAAAACAAAAATGGAAAAAATATAACAATGCCCTGGTATGAATATGACCACATTTAGCTATGGAAGAATTACATGATTTTTTTCATTTATAAGTTTAAGAAGTAATCACATTTCTGGACTTAATCAAGTAAAACATACTGTATTGAAGGATCTACCTAAACCTAAATAAAAAATCGTTCTAAAACAGTCATATATATACACATATAAATTTGGATTCCTGTTTCACATCTTTCACCCAAACAAATTCTAAATTGTTCAAGTGCTTAAAATGTTAAAAGCAAATAAATGAATGCAATCGTAAGTACTAAGAAAAATAAACCTAATTAAATAAATAATTCTGTGATAGTATGAACTTTCTAAGAATGGCCCAAAGCTTAGAAGTCATAAAGAGAAAAATGAATAAACTTGACATATAATTTGGAAGCTCTTACACAGTAAAACATACCATAAGCAAAACTGATTTATATCCTTCTAGGTCAACAAGGGATAACAAGATTGATAATACCTAGAAATACTGGGTATCGAGGCAGATGTGATAGAAACTTTCACTAAACACTCAAAGGACTAAACAAGTATAATCTTTCTGTGTGTTTATTTGGCAGAAACTCAACAGATACAAAAGTTTTGACCCAGTAATTATTTCTAATAATTGATCCTAAGGAAATTATTGGACAGGTATACAGAAATATACAGAAAACTGGAAATAAACCAAATGCCTATTAACAGAAGATCTGCTAAGTAAATAATGATACATGGAACTCTATGTAATCATTACAAGTGATTATAGTTACCTATATTAGTAGACAAGGAAAGACACTAGAATCATAGTCTAACAGGTTCCAAAACAGTGTGTAAGGTATGATAAAACACTTTAAAATTAGAGAACACACAGTATGTGGATATATATCAGGGAGAGAGATATATTAAA
Organism: Antilocapra americana; assembly: GCA_007570785.1. Classification (NCBI taxonomy): domain Eukaryota; kingdom Metazoa; phylum Chordata; class Mammalia; order Artiodactyla; family Antilocapridae; genus Antilocapra; species Antilocapra americana. The sequence continues at coordinate 1,546,061 of ML662436.1, forward strand.
AAGTTTAGACAGGTAAAAATTAAATGATATCTTTGTATGATGAGATTACAAATTACCTTTACTTTCTTCTTGATTATTAAAGTGAGTTTGCTGATTTTGGGGGGTATATAGTGAGCATATACTACTTTACAATTGGACAAAGCAAAGCTACTTTGAATTTTAAAAGAAATATCAACCATATAAACATTCAATCATATAATTTATCATCTTTCCCCTAAATCTATTTCTACCAAAAATGTATTATCTAACTGTTGAGATAATTCCACTTTTGTTATTTTTTAGCTTTAAAAATTCCTGAATTGATGCAGTCAGATCATTTATTGAAAATTAAACACATCCACACTGTTTCTGTAACTTAACTGTGTGATCTGACATAGGAAGATGATGAATTACACTATTTTAGCATTAATTTGGGCTTCCCTGGTAGCTCAGCTGGTAAATAATCAGCCTACAATGCAGGAGACCCAGATTCAATTACTGGGTCAGGAAGATGCCCTGGAGAAGAGATAGGCTACCCATTCCAGTATTCTTGAGCTTCCTTGGTGGCTCAGACAGTAAAGAATCCACTTGCAATGTGGGAGACCTGGGTTTGATCCCGGGGTTGGGAAGATCCCCTGGCGGATTGCATGGCAACCCATTCCAGTATTCTTGCCTGCAGAATCCCATGGATAGAGGAGCCTGGTGGGCTACAGTCCATGATGTTGCAAAGAGTGGGAAATGACTGAGTGACTAAGCACATACACATACAGACATCACTGTTGTTCATCTCTAGAAGACTCTTGCTAAAATGCAAATGTAATCCATGAGGTCATTTTTGTGTTTAAAAAATGAATTTCAATTTTTCATAGTGATAGCCCATATGAACCCTAAAATATAAGTAATTCCTGGTGAATACAAATGGGTTTTAAGTACTGTTTATTTTTCAAATTTAAGAAATCTTTAATTTCAGAAAACTTAAAAAAGACTATAGACTACAGAAAATAATGAACACATCTGTCCCCCAACTTCTAACTTAACAGAAATAATGAAAACAACCAACCAATAATACCAGAAATAAGGAAAACCATCATCAAAAACTTCTTCATAATGTAACAAAAGCTTACCATTAACAAATACTCCTCTGATAAGTTTAGTATATGCTTTATCTAGATCTCCACGACGCTCAGCATTTTTAAAGATTGATTCTGCAAGTCCAGCAAATTCTTCAAATTCAGCAACAAATGGGAGAATTCCCACTTTACTCTTCTTTGAGATCTTTACTTCTTCCATTTGCCTTATTTGGTTACTCTAAAGTTAGGCAGAAAGCAAGGGAGAAAAATAGCTAAGCAACTTAGAAACAACATACAATTAAAAGCAAATATATATACCACAAAGGCATGATGTAATTTAATACCTAGAACATTCTGCACATTTACTAATCAAAGATGAAGACAATACAGATCACTAAGAAAAACTATTTCTAGAGATTAAAAAGTACATATATATTATTTAAGAAACTAAAATCAAGGAAAAAAAATCCAAATTATTCAAAACAAAATGCACTCAAAGCTTGTGAACCTCAGGTCTTTATTGAAAGTAAAAACAACCAATGAACACTTCTATCATTTATAAAAGGTAAGTATACAGTGATTGCCCATTTTGGGGCAGAGCAGATACCAGAGCACACACAGGATCTCTCAAGATTATTTCTGGCTGGTGGCTATATAGTCAACTTTGAGAACCACAACCATTTCCAAATCTCATCAGCCTAAAATTTGGATAGAGAAGTTCTATATTTTGGGGGTATGAGAACCAAGAAGCAGAATAGGTATTTCTACTGTGGATTTGCATTATATAGTTTCCATGTATCTGTTAGTTATTTATTCTAAATGTGTATAGTGAAGTACTTGTGTAAGATGGATACAAAGTACAAATAGACATCTAGACAGAATATAGACACTTTGGTTCAAAATAATCTGTGGGTTCCATTATGATTCTGTGTACTTCCAGGGGATCTAGTTCTATTCCCAGTAAGAATTACATTGCCAAAGTACTGAATCATTTTCAATTCCTACTTAAAGTTTCATTGTGCTGAGATTTTGGGGGTAAAACCTGAAAACCATACTACATGTAGCGATTAGAAAAGTAACTGTTCTTTTGTTCAAAATGGTATTGGAAGTCCTCCACACAGCAATCAGACAGGAAAAGTAACTAAAAGGAATCCAAGTTGCACAACTAATTCTAAAACCTGTATGGAAATACTAAAGATCTTAATAGCCAAAGCAAGCTCAAGAAAGAAGAACTGGTACTGGTACAGTACAAAATTGTACTGGTATAGATCAATGGAACACAATGCCCAGAAATAAACCCATCCTTATATGGTTAATAAATCTATGATAAAGAAGGCAAGAATATACAATGAAGAAGAGACACCCAAATCATATCATTTTCAAAGGTTAAAGAGTACAAAACCACATCACTATAGTGTGAGGAACCCTGAAAAGCAAAGTTAATGCAGGTAAGAAATGTACTGGACTGCAGTGTCCAGTTTGGTAGTACTTGATATGTTTCTAATTTTATCTCTAGTTCCTGGTAGGCTAATCTTTTTAGCCCTGTCCCTTGAAGAACACTTTGGGCTTGGCCACCCGATGAAAGTACCAGACTCAGATGCTATCTATTCCGCTTTCTGCAGTTGTCTGACATTCATTCTTTGGCTCAATACACACAGAACCATTCACTACTTTTTCAAGGTATGCCTTAGGTCCAGATCTTGTCCCAAGTACCACAACATGTAACACTTACTGAGCACACACAACTGACTGGACACTGTGAAAAGACTTGAGTTAAAATAAAACAGATTGACGACAACCAACAGAAGGAACCATCCATCTCCCTTCAGTGACAAAAGGTAAATCTTTTAGAAATACATGCAGTTTAGGAAAAAACATGACATTAAACCTTTGTCTAGGTTAATTTTACTGAATTTCTTTACTTCCTAGTTTTGAGAGTAACATGAACATTCTTCAGCAAACTATTGCATCTGCCTACAATGTGGGAGACCCGGCTTCAACCCCTCAGTCAGGACAATCCTCTGGAGAAGGCAATGGCACCCCACTCCAGTACTCTTGTCTGGAAAATCCCATGGATGGAGGAGTGTGGTAGGCTACAGTCCATGGGGTCGCAAAGAGTTGGACACGACTGAGCAACTTCACTTTCACTTTCATTACCGTCATCATCATCATCATCATCACCATTACAAGTGATCAGTTACAAGCTCTTATTCTGTACCAGGCAATGTGCTATAAGCACTTCATTTGAAGCCACATCTACATCTACCTGACACTATTACATCTTTCACTTTTAACAATTACATTCAACTTGATTGAGATGTATTAAAGTTTTATAGAAAGTTTTATACCATAGTTTTATTTCACTGACGAGAGCAACAAAATCTTCATACTTTAAGCAGGTACAGTGTTCTCGTGATTCAGTGTTCTAGCTATTCATATTCCATGTCACATGGGACTCATTATCTTAGACTTCAGTAATTCTTTATTTTCCTTTTGGCTATCAGCGTACAACCAGATCTTACATGTCTATCTTCATTTCTGAAGAAAGCTGGGCAGGGAAGAGGATAAGTGGCCAGACTTCATAATATTTCAAATGTCACTGCTATCATTTGGCATGGAAGGAGGGTTAACAAGTCTGCTGACGTGACATTTAAGTTTCCACGGATGGCTTTTAAACTTTCAGAAATCAGTAAATATTATTTTTAAAAAGTATAAAAGATGATGTGGATTTTAATTACCCTTAATATTTTTATTATTCTCTCATTATTCTATGGGCTTCCCTGGTGGCTCAGCCAGTAAAGAATCTGCCTGCAAAGCGGGAGACCTGGGTTCGATCCCTGGGTTGGGAAGATCCCTTGGAAGGAATGGCTACCTACTCCAGTATTCTTGCCTGGATAATTCCATGGACAGAGGAGTCTGGCAAGCTACAGATCATGAAGTCACAAAGACTCAAACATGACTGAGCGACTTTTACTCACTCATTATTCTATGGCTATTCAAGCACTGGATTTATCTTAGAGGTTACCTAGTAGAATAATTCAGATGATAAATACCTACTTTTACATATTAATACTAAGTATATTAATAAAATAAAACTCTTTTTAGCACCTGGCCCAATCCTGTTCATACCTATGAGATTAGAAGGAGAAAAATAACTGCTAAAAGTTGTCATAAGCACAATTTATTCTTAAAGCAATATGATTAAAGCTACTAAACTAAAAAAAATACTTTAATCAATTAAAATAATCCAAACATTAATTATCCTATTGTAATATGTTAAAAGAAGAAAAACAATAAATTCAAGTTTCAATTGTTTCATTAAATCTGTGGTCACTGATTAGTCAACTGGGATTTCAGTTACTTAGTGGATCTCAAGTGTAATAACTGCTGCTTCTATGTCAGCTACTCCAGAATTTGCCATGATTCAGAGTGTAGATGGGACACTACTTGGCAGAGCATTATCCAACTAGCCATGCTCCTGTATATTGCAGCCAACACCCTGCTTCAAGGCTTTGGGGGAAATGAACAGTAGATCCCCTGGTGGAAAGCTGGAAATCTTTTAAACACACACACACATACACACAGACAGATATTTTGCAATGGTGAAGAGTTCTAAGTTATTGAAGAAAAAAAAAACCCAACTCACAATACATTTGTCAAAGTTCCTTTTGACAGTCACCAAAACATTTCCCAATGTAGTACTCAGAAAAGAAGCAGGGTCCACGTTTTGCGCAGTCCACACATGATGACTCATTTTGACTAGCATGTAAAGGGAGTTAAAGCTATCAATTTTGTCTCCTAATGCAATCAAGTTGTTCAGTTCTGGCTCAATGCAGCGAAATATTTTAATCATCATTTGGCGAATCATATCTTTCCTGTTCAGAAATACAAAACAGAAAAGTTATTACAAGCTTCAGGTGTATTCACCTTTAACTTTAATCCCCTGGGTATACACAAAACGACTAAAATTTGATATTTCAATTAACACTGTCCAAATAGTTAATTATTCTAGAATGGTTTCCAATATAAACGTATTTTTTTGAGGTTACATTTTACCACTCAAGATAACGCTGTCCTTTGTAGAACAAAGGACCCAGTAGAACTGGGTCCTGAAATATGCTTTGTGATTTCTGAGAAATACACTACAATTCAAATGCCACTTCCTACCAGCAAACATCAAAATTGACTGCATTTGTGTGATTACAAGAGCAAAGAAAAGCTGAAGAGCCTTAAATAGGACCAATTTTACTTCAGTGAGATATTCCGTAAGACACTGGGCACACAGATCGATGCTCTGAGTGTTGTCAGTTATGGACAGTAATCTGGACTACTCACTGGGCAGCATTCCTTTCTGCTCAGTTGAAAGTTTATTTTTTTTCACAACAACAGATAGTAACAAATACATACTCAGATGAAACAGGCAGTGGTGTGCCAGCATTATGCTGCCGTGACAAAGTTGCTCCATCTGTGTCCTCTGCTTCAGTCTGCAAAAATTATTCAGGTACTTTACATAATAAAAGACCAACAATTTGACTAGTTTAGTTTATATAGCAATAGCCTGCTCAGTCTTAAAATTCCTAGGACAGAATATATTATGAGAAATAATGATTTTTAAAGGCAGTATTATCAATGAAATTATATAGTTTAGTATGTTGTTTCAGAATGTTCAAGAAGAGCTTTGTTTTTAGACTTTATCCCAGAATGAGAAGTTGTGTTTGTGTGTGAGCACATTTGCAGGGGTGGGGCGGGAGAGAAAGGTAGAGGAGACTCAGGGAGTGTAGGAATAAGAGGGCAACTTAATAAAAAGCTGGAACATCTAGGAACATGTTCAAGAGAGAATTTTGAAAATTAAAATCATTCTAATAAAATTAATCATTCTAATAAAACTCGAGCATAAAAAATGCTGTCAAAAGTTCTTACAGAAACTAATAAACAAATTTGCTAGCAATATCATCTACAAGAACAAATCCCCTAACCATATGAAAGACTTAATTTCTCATTCATTTGAGGACTGTTTTTATATGGTAGTTCTTTTAAAGATCATCTTAATTAAAAAAAAATCATTCCATTTGCATTATGCTTTTAAGTTCTTTAAAATAATCTAGCAAATGTCTCATATTATTTTCTTACATTTATGCTACCAGAGAGCCATGTTCAATAGGCATTATTATACCCATCACACAGATGAGGAAAAATAGGGATTAAATAACTAGTTTAAAGTCTCATAGTAAGAAAGCCATAAGACAGATTCCAGTTTGAGGCCTCACCATTTTTTTCTTTCTTGCTTTCATTTATTTTTTAAGACCACAGGAAAAAAAAAAAAAAACTTTGTTGTATAGAAAAAAAGAAAAAGACCAGAGGGGCTTCCCTGGTGGCTCAGTGATAAAGAAATCTGCCTGCCAATGCAGGAGCCACGGGTTCAATTCCTGGGTTAGGAAGATCCCCTGGTGAAGGAACTGGCGATCCATTCTAGTATTCTTGCCTGGGAAATCCCATGGATAGAGAAACCTGGTGGGCTACAGTCCACAGGGTTGCAAAGAACTGGACATGACTTAGTGACTAAATAACAACAAATATACATTAAAACATCATTTAAACTCAGACATTTCCCCCACTCATCAATTTGGAGAACGTTTAGGCCTAAGATAGTCTAGAATGTTAGATTAGACGCCCAAACCCTAACCCTTTTTTTTATTATCTTGTATGATAAAAATTATTTTAAAAATCCTTACAATGTAAATTCTTTCTGTTCTGATATTGAAATTATGACAACATACTGATTAGGCTAATTATGATACAGATCATAAATATGAGCTAATAAACAAATGTCACCATACCACAGTTCCAGGCATATTCTGATGTTGCTGTAGTTTGAAAAATTTACTTATGAAGTCTTGTTCTGCCAGACACAGAGGCTCCAGTTCACTTAGTACCTGTTCAAAGATCTGAAGAAAACCAAAATGATCCTACAAAGAACTGAACAAAATGCTTAAAATAACATTCCACATTTAATCACTTTTCTGTAGCAACCAGGGAAGCTTTATCTATAATCTTAATAGAATCTCCCAAACAAATACTTCCATGATTGATAGGACAATGCAGTATTAATGAGGCATAACAGGGTGAGAACATACCTAAAACAAAAGTGACAACAATTATTCACTTGGAATCTGGAAAGAGGAACACAGAGATAAAACTTTTTATTTAAACAATTTAGCTTCATAAAAGTTGTTTCCTCTTTGTAGTCACTCAAATAACTGGATTTACAATGCAAGCTCTTTATGATTTATAACAAATTTCAATAAGCTGTTATATCATTTAACTGATGAATCACATTTCAGTTGTCATTTGACCAGTATTTTTTTTTTAGATTCAGAAATGGAAAGTAAGACATGGTTAATTAAAAGAGTCAATAGAGCCCAAATCTTTGAACACAACGAAAGCAATAACAAACTGGTGCTAGAAAACTGACAGTAATGTTTAAGAAATACGTGTTATTTTATTTTACCTTATCAAATTTGGTTCTGTCCGCGACATCGAGATCAGAGGCCGACATGTTTCCCATATCCAACAAGGAAGATGACTGAGATCTGCGATTCCCTGAACTCTGAACACTGAGTTTATTTAGACTAGAAGTAGATCCAGTTAATTTCCCGGAACTTCCATGAAGACCTAAGAAATGATAAAACTTTAAAAGTTGTGACCTTCATGAATAAAAGATCCATGACATAAATCAGGGCTCTCTTCTACTGTCCTGGTCTTCTGGGGCTCATATTAGTTAGGGCACAACTCTAAGGATGTAGAGGGTATTTCTCTTTCATTAAGATTTGTGTTCTATTTCTGAGCATATGTAAAGATAGGTGAAATCATACAGAATCACAGAATAAGATTGAAAGGGATCTTAAAGATCACACTGTGTCCTGCCCAGTCTCACCACAGTTGCCTGATGATTTTTCTAAAGTAGATGAGGATTCCTTTTCCACTCAGAAGACATGACTATGGATGAAAGTCACTGACCCCTAGAATACTAGCTAACATGATGATTGTATTTCTAAAAAAAATTTGCCATATTCCAATATTACTTGCCTCTACATTAAATCAACAATATTAGGCTGAACCATATGAAACTACCAACACTCAATTATTCTTGCCTAACTAAAAACGTCAATTACACATGACTCAATACATTCCTGAACCCAGACACTCTTGTTTTTTCAGTAAGTGAACTGATTAAAGTTCTTTTAAAAACTAAACAAATGAAAAGAAAAAACAAAATCCTGAATATTTGTTGTATTTAAAATATAACTAACATATAACACATACATTATTAACTATATTAATATGGGACATCTGAGTTTAGGTATAAACACAGGTATCTATCATAGCTATGAGGAAAAATGAGAACAATATGTCTGGACAATATCCTACATACATCAAATAATTAAAGGATTCTATTTTTTATAAGAAAATGTGATATTTTTATTCAGAATTAAATTTAAACAGTAAAACATTTTTATTCTTGACTATTTCTCAGCTAACCTATATTATTCACTGATGGTCAGAAGGGACAAATAATAAAATAAGTGATAAAAAATATGATATACAGTTAGTTAGAGACAAACTTTGGTTTCATTATGCAAAATCTGACCACATGTACAAGAAATTTTATAGTTTCTAAACACAGCCTGAAAACAAAAGTATAATGGTTAAGACTTTTTATAAATTTCTGACTACCCACTATACATGTTTAACCATATTACATATTTCTTAGATGTAGTCATACCACTCCCTTTGTGTTGGTTTTCTTTCATCAATACCTGGCAACCCAGAGCAATCAATATTTCTGGTGTAACTTTTTTCAAGATAAATAACTCATTTCTAGACATTAAACAAACATGCATCGAGAATACCTACTAATACACTAAGCATACTCACTCTCTGTTTCCTGTTTGACAGCACTTTCTTTTCGAGGCAGTGTAGCTGTGATGGATTAGGTTGCAAGCATCAAAGACAAAGACTAGTTAATAAACTGCAATTTGCACAAACCATGCACAAGAGGAAGTTAAAGCTCTAGTTTAAAAGACACATGCAAAGAACCATGAGCATCAGGTAACGAGAGATGCAACGTATGTTTAGTTGGTCAGCTACTGCTTGAGAAATTACATGAGAGAAAAAACTCTACTAGTCTTTTAATGTACTATTTTATGCAAATATTCAGGTAAAAATATCTACATTTGTAAGCCTCCCCCACACTTTTAAATGATGTTTTTAAGTCTCCTAAGCTGATGTACTTAAATTTAAAGACTATAATTGCAAGTTCTAATTTCTGAAGAAAACTGAGTTCAAGTAAATAATTTAATACAGTGAAAATTTAATAGAATGAAGTTGCACATTTATACATTAAATGCATTAACAATCCTGTATTTACTGAAAGCTCTTGGAAGGAATCTCCACTGTACTAAATAATTTTATACTGCCTCTGATAAAAAAAATTATGAGTGGGGTTTTAAAACCATTTTAGAACAATAAACTATTTAATAACTTAACTGGCTCTGTGAACACTGAGAATAAAACATATGTATCAAAATACTAATTATTGGGAGATGGGTAGGTAGAAAGGTAAAGCTGAGGGAACAGGTCTAATGTGGGAATTAAGAGTTCTTTCAGGGTCGTCTGGTATTTATCTAAAACCTCTCTTTAGTATTTGTTAGATCGATTGTAGAGATAGTCTTGGGAAACATTCTAAATCCAAATGAGAAGCTAATTTGAAAGGCAAAGAAAGAAATTACAGAATAAAACAGAAAATTAATGAATGTAACTCTAGAAATATTTAAGAAATAGAAAACAATGTGTCAACTCCTGCCAAACAGGGATAGTGATAGTTGCTATCGCTAGGCAAAAGCTAGAGTATCAACTACTAATTCGCCACACCAAAAACACATCTGCCTGAAGTTTCAAGGAATATGAAATGATAAGGCTGGACATTACAGCGACCAGTAGGGAGGGATGCGCTGGAGCTTCTAGCTGGTCAACCTGAACAGTACCTTCTGGTGGCCTTAAGGTGTCACTCTACTAAGTTCACCAGTTTCAGAGCAAACCCTAATGCTGCATATATTTTTCTTTTTTTAAAGTAGTTAATAAATACTACTAGTGCCCTATTTGGGCTCATAAAAAAATCTATAATATTTATCAGCAAGAAGTAACAATATTCTGGTCAACTTTTAAATATCCTTAAACAATTCCTGCTAGAATATAAGCATCAAGAGGGCAGGGTCTTTGATCATTGCTGCATTCTCAGCACCGAGCAGTGCTAATCATATAATAGGTAATTAATAAACATTTACTGAATGAATCTTCCAGTCAGGACTGAATTTAGTCTTGTGTTCAAGACTTCCTTTGCAATCAACAAAATTTTTTAATTTAGTGGAGAAACACTGAAAAAAATGTTTTTGGCATATCATTTTTTAAGTTTTGGATTACTAAGGATAAGGAAGTTATTATGTAAATTGGCTAAATTAATATATGTGTGTCTTATCTTAGTAGTAGAAAGAAAAAAACGAGCGACTTAAAAAATTATTACTAAATATCCTTTGCCTGTTTTTTCATTAAATACATCTGAGGAATACAAAAGCAAAACAAAACACCAAAGTATCAATCTTGGGGGGGAAATTCAACACCTCTGAAGATCTCAGGGTAAATCCTCTGATCTAAAACAGGCAAAGACTTTATAAAAACCTTACCACAAAGAAAAAGTACTTTATTGGCATTTTAACATTATTTTAAATTATCTTAACTAAGTAGATGTCAAAGACTTGAGTAAAGAGTGGTTCAAAAAGAGAGAATTCTCCTGAATATCTAAGACTATATTTTGGCTACACAATTTCCTTTTGTAAAATATATTCAATCTGACTTTCTATTCTTATTAGTATTTACTTTGCAGCATTTTCACAGCAAGGAAAAAACAAATTTCAATTTTATTCATAATTACTTTATTTTGATCCATTGAAAAGTTATCTTCCTCAAATTTTAGGTTTCTCTTTTAATTGTAATTACTATTAAGAACTAGTTTAAGCATAATTTGAATCCTTGAAAAAGTATCTTTAAAAAGTTTACATTCTACCTATTTGGAACTTCTGAAGTCATTTGTATTTAACTTGAAATTTATTTTTAAATGTTGACCAACAAGTTACATTTTCAAAGATGAACAAAACATTTCTTATCCTCTGAATTCTACTTATTATTTAGTTTTTCTTTTCTTGTAACTGATAACACCAAAGTAATAGAAACTATAATTTTTTGGTTACTCTCCTATTCCTTATTACTTAATAGATACATAGGAGAGATGTAATTTTAACACTGTTTTAAAAGTATCTTCTAAACCTGTCTTAGGTTAATTAAAATTTTTTTAACAAGATAATTTAAGAACTCAAGGGATAAGGAAAAAAATCAAGGTTTTAGGTTAATGCAATGATACCATTAAGATACTATTGTGCTTGATTTAAATTATATTTCAATTATGTCATTTATCTCAATGAGAATCTTAGGCTTGATAAAATTAATATTTGATAGTGGCATTAATAACCTCCCAAGGAGGTAGTTTTAGAAAGGTTTCCCTTTTACCACAGTAACAAGTGATGACAAATATACTAAATGAAAACATTAAACATGTAACTGTATTAATATGTTGTTTACTAAAAAGAAAAATTGTTTTAACATACCCATGATGAAACATTAACAAGGATATAAACACACTGTTTAAGAACAATTAACCTTTAGGATGAGTTAGCATTTCTGTTTCCAAAAGCCTATTGTCCCAATGTTTTTATCAGTATCTTTACCAAAGTGTAATACACAGATTCAAACCATTTAAAAAATCTTAACTAGTATCACCAATATATTAGTGTTGTATTAAAAAAAAAACAACCACAAACCAGTGAATCACAAAATAATTACCCACTACTAAAGATAGTCTTCTTTGTCCTAAAGAAAAGAATGGAAAGGTGAGCTATCAATTTCAGTCAGGGCACAGGCTCCTTTCAACAAGCAAATGCTAAACTCATGGTTCTAAAGGGGAACTATGCAGACACAGAGGACACACTGTAGCCATTTAAGGCCAGGTTTTGACTCCAATCGGCACAGAACTCCATCCAAAAAGAAGTCCAGAGATGGGTACATGCAAGAGCAGAATGTGGCCTCGGCAAATCATTTCCTTGCATCTTGATACTTTCACTGGTTATCCTTTTAAATCAAGTTTTTTGTTTATTTAACATATTTAGAAGCACCAAAAAAACCTCTTGTTTCAAAAATAACTCTTTGGAAAAATAAACTATAATTATAGGAGAAATTTTGGTGACATTTGTATAGCCCTTTCTCAGGGGAGAAAACACTTAGAAACTTTCGTTTTGATTCAAAATAGCCAGTGAGAAGTAAGAAGCCAGGAATCACTTTCATTCCCTGTAGAGTGCAATGATTTAAGAGATCACAGACTTGCCTCCAACTGTTATATAATGTCTTTTAGGAAATCAGAAACTGAACTTCCAACATGTGTCTCTTAATCTAGTACTTTCTCTACCAGACTGCACTTCATTTTCTGGCCAACTGCTTCTTCTATGACTATATACAGTTGTCCCCAGTATCTGTGCAGGGTTGGTTCCAGCACCTGTTGTGGATATCAAAATCCATGGATGCTCAGGTCCCATAATTGGTCCTCCATATTTATGGGTTCCGCATCTGCGGACATGAGGTGCACTGTACTTTTATTAGACATGGCATGTATATACAATTGCTGTCAAATTCACATACTGAAGAATTTTAATTAGTAAAAATAAGTATTTAGAGACATACTTGTTCCATGAAAAACCTAGAAACCAAACCAATCCATTAGATTTATTCTTTTACTAATTCTATTGTATCTCCTTCCACCTTGCCTAAACAGTCTTAAAATCATTTGTCACAAATAATTTTTAATAGAATAGAAAACAAGGGGACTGAGATGCCTAAGCTTACCAAACTTCTTGCTTTCTTTAGTTGTGCCAGTCATCTTGATCTTTGCAACTTCAAAGAAATCTTTAATTTCTCTCTCATAGAGTCGTGATAAATAATCCATGTAATTCTTAAAAGTGAAAACACATACTCATTAATAAAACAAATATAACAATTTCCATTTCTCGATCCCCCCATATCCTTTGTGCTTGTTTTGATTTTTGTGGTCTTAAAATATTTGATGCATTTCATAGGACACAAGAAGGCTTTCTTCCGTCTTTAAAAAAACTGAACTGACATCATATTAACAATTTATAAAAATTGAAGTTGAATAATCACACTCACATTTTCACTTTTATACATTCAGTTCAGTTCAGTTCAGTTGCTCAGTCATGTCTGACTCTGCAACCCCTTGAACTGTAGCACACTTGGCTTCCCATCACCAACTCCTGAAGCCTGCTCAGACTCATGTCCATTGAGTTGGTGATGCCATCGAACCATCTCATCTTCCGTTGTCCCCTTCTCCTCCCACCTTCAATCTTTCCCAGAATCAGGGTCTATTCCAATGAGTCACTTCTTCGCATCAGGTGGCCAAAGTATTGGAGTTTCAGCTTCAGCATCAGTCCTTCCAATGAATATTCAGGACTGATTTCCTTTAGGATTGACTGGTTGGATCTCCTTGCAGTCCAAGGGACTCTCAAGAGTCCTCTCCAACACCACAGTTCAAAAGCCATCAATTCTTCAGTGCTCAGCCACAAAGGTCCATCTAGTCAAAGCTATGGTTTTTCCAGTAGTCATGTTCAAAACCATAGCTTTGACTAGATGGACCTTTGTGGGCAAAGTAATTTCTCAGTTTTCTAATATGCTGTCTAGGTTGGTCATAGCTTTTCTCCCAAGCAGCAAGCCTCTTTTAATTTCATGGCTGCAGTCACCATCTGCAGTGATTTTGGAGCCCCAAAATATAAAGTCTCTCACTGTTTACACTGTCTCCCCATCTATTTGCCATGAAGTGATGGGACTGGATGCCATGATCTTAGTTTTCTGAATGTTGAGTTTTAAGCCAACTTTTTCACTCTCCTCTTTCACTTTCATCAAGACGCTCTTCAGTTCTTTTTTGCTTTCTGCCGTAAGGGTGGTTTCATCTGCATATCTGAGATGACTGATATTTCTCCCAGTAGTCTTGATTCCAGCTTGTGCTTCATGTAACCCAGCATTTCACATGATGTATTCTGCATACAAGCTAAATAAGCTGGGTGACAATATACAACCTTGACGTACTCCTTTCCCAATTTGGAACCAGTCTGTTGTTTCATGTCTCGTTCTAACTGTTGCTTCTTGACCTGCATACAGATTTCTCAGGAGGCAAATAAGGTGTTCTGCTATTCCTATCTCTTGAAGAATTTTCCAGTTTGTGGTGATCCATACAGTCAATAAAGCATAGTCAATAAAGCAGAAATAGATGTTTTTCTGGAACTCTCTTGCTTTTTCAATGATCCAATGGTAATTTACGCATTACCTTTCATGTATTTAAATATAGCTGCATTCATACTATATAGGGTGTTTGGGTCAGCACAGTCACACTTTTCCAGTGTCATATGCTAATGACTACACAGTATTACACTCTGTTGATGTTCACAATTTAGGAAACCAACCTCCTAACACAGACTACTTAAGTGGTTTTAATGTTTTGCTGTGATAGACAATGTTACAATAAGCTTTTCATCTCTAATGAACTGCTTCCTTAGAATAATTTCTTAATGGTAAAATTACAGTGCCAAAGAGTAAGGGAATCTTTTAACTCTTCCTCCATATTGCCGTGCTATTTTAAAAATTATTATACCAATACACAGTATCAATGACAATGAAGCAGTACCCTGAGTTTTACTATACCTTGCCAGCATGGGGTATTAAATTATCCCAAAATAGGTTACTTTCATAAGAATTTAGTCACTACACCTTACAGTTTTCATAATCAAATAATTTATTTTTAAAAAACAAAATTTATTTTAGTTCAAATGAAAACATCTATTATTTAACATGCAAACTCATTTCCTCATCATATATATACTTACTGTAATACAAAAATATTTTATACCCTTACGAAAGATTCAACAGTGCGAGACCATGTATTTTTCCAAATCCTATGTTAAATGCCCTATGTAGAG
Source organism: Antilocapra americana (assembly GCA_007570785.1). NCBI lineage: Eukaryota > Metazoa > Chordata > Mammalia > Artiodactyla > Antilocapridae > Antilocapra > Antilocapra americana. Next base: position 1,561,257 of record ML662436.1, read on the forward strand.
TTTCACTAAATTTAAATAAATCCACAGCAGAAGAACTCCTATGCCTAGTTATTCTTTTAAATTTATCATGGAATCTACACTTCAATTTCACACACATCCAGTTTTAGAACAGTTTATTTTGCTTTAAACATTAGATGTAACTTTCAAAGGTATATCATTTAAATTATTTGTATACTGAGTCACAGTTCATCATTGATTTTTTTAGATATTTTATAAATATATAAAATATATATTAGATATTTTATAGATAGGTATGCCCTTAATAAAAAATTTTTGGATGAAACATAATATAGAGCCTCCTTTTTCCAATTTGTATGCCACATACATTTCCCACAGATTCTCTATAAATAAAGTTAAATAGGAAATTTTTTCCTGTGATCTTTGTGTGTAACTTTAAAAGCAAATCTAAAATTAAATAGACCCTAAAATTATTCCTATTTCATTATTTCACTTTTTCAGCATCTCATTCTTTGAATCTTAAATTCTCACAAAAACACTGATTACTGGAAATCAATGTAAATGACTGATCAACTTTATAATTCATTAAATCTTCATAAGATTTTTACTCAACTCACTCATATAACAGACTGCATTCAATGCCCAAATTAAGTGCACACTACTACCCAAGCAATTTAAACAGTCTCAAAACAGCTATTTTGAAAACAGTGATTTGAGCAGACTACCGAAAATCATCTTCTTTTTCAATACAATTCAAATGACTGAACCCAGGTTCTCAACAGAACTCACGGGTGGGAAAGCCCACAGACACGTGTGACTCTCAAGTTCATTCATTTACTGAATTCATAAAGATGTTTCTCAGTGTAAGTATTTTTCTTAGCACCCTGTATATAGCACCTAACTTAAAATCCAACTATCTTGAGTTTAAATACTGTTATCTCAGGCAGTATTTCCAACTTTATTTTGTGCTTACTATAGAGTCTTACAGATAACACCATATTTTATTTTCTATTTTTACAAATATAGGACTGAGGCTGAGAGACAATGTCTGAGCAGTCTTCAAGACTGTCGGCCTCAGGGGGGCTATTAGGAGAGGAAAGATCGTTCCTACCTAAACACTGATGGACCATCTCCCTGATCAACCGCTCTACATGCATTACTGAGAGCCCCAGCTAGGGAGAAGGAATTCTGGGCAGCCGAGCTCATTACATATCCAATGCACCTCTATTTTCTTTAGGCTCCAATTACATATACTCCCAAATCAGGGGTTTCCTTAGATTCAGCCATAAGTAGAGTTGGGGCAGGGCCTAGTTATTCTTATCCCTAAAGAAATGAAGACAAGCTTTTCCTGGTCCTGCCAAAAAGTGTGAGCTGGGTACAACTAACCAAGTACAAAGGTGAATACTAAGTCACTTCTATCGGGTTCAACTCTTTGTAACCCTATGGACTGTAGCTCACCAGGTCCCTCTGTCCATGGAATTTTCCACGCAAGAATACTGGAGTGGGTTGCTATTTCCTTCTCCAGGGGACCTTCCCAAACCAGAGACTGAACCTGAATCTCCTATGTCTCCTGCATTGGCAGGCGGGTTCTTCACCACTAGCATACACTACCTGGAAAGTATGAAGTACAAATAGTATCTGGATTTAATTATTATTTCCTACCAAAAAAATACGGATTTGTCAGGTTCCTTTTTTCATTTCTTTCTTTCCATTTCCCTTCATGCCTTTCTTTGTCATATTAATAAAATTCCTATTTTTGAAAACACTTGAGCAACCAAATTAGATTATCAGGCATAAAACTGCATGGTCTGTCACAACTTTAAACACAAGATAAAGTAAGATTCCTTGGAAATAAGATAATTTCATTTAAAAAAGCACATTAATATTGTCAATTGAAAATATACTGTGAGCAGAGAATGATTTCATAATTCAGCGCTAGATTGGCTAGTATCTTGCTTCTTCAGTTTAAATTACATTTATGAATGCTACATATTATATAAAGATAAGGCAATAATACTCGTTGAGAACACAATCAGGCAAAAAGTTTATTGATTGTTTTACTCATCTGAATATTCACTAGGGGACAAAGCACTTGTTGGCACAAAACTCTTTTAAGATTTAATAATATTTAATTATTTAAAATAAGTATTAATCCTCTTAAAACTTCAGAAGGCAAAGATTCCAGTCATGCAAATATTCTTCTGTAAGCTATCTCTAAATCAGAATTCTGCTGACTCAAAACAAATCAGAATACAACACAACAGTACAGTACTGAACCCATGGGTTCCTGCTACAATGGCCATGCATTAAATGAGTGAGATCATGTCATTCTGCTTCTCAAAGCCCATCAGCACCCCTCCCTCATCACTCTGGAAGTAAAAACCAAATTCTTAACAATGGTGCACAGTCCCTTCCAGACCTGCCCTGCTTCACCTCACCTCACCCCTCATGCCTGCCCTTCTCATCCTAAACCTGGCTCGCTGTGCTCCCACCACAATGGCCTCCTGGTTGCTCCTCCAGTGCTCCAGGTTGCTCTTGCCTCTGGGCACTTGTGCTGTGCTGGGAAAGCTTTCCTCGTAAACCTCCACTGCTCACCCCTGCTTACCTTTAAAATTTGTGCTCAAATGTCGCCTTCTCTGACTATCCTTTTGAAACTGCAACCCTTCTGATGTTCTAGCATTCCCTGATTTATTTTCTCTAGAGCTCTCAGCAGTACCTTCCAGCAGACTATGAAATTGACTTTTGTGTTGGTCCTTCACCACTGGAGTATGTACTCCGAACAGGCAAGCGTTCACCTATTTCCTTCAGTGCTGTTATCTTTAGTGCATACAACAGTGTTAGCACACAATAGATATTCAATCCATTTGCTAAGTGAATATATGAATGACTCTTATCTTATCCAACTGCAGCCATATCTGTGTGTATGTGTGTGCTCAGTCACTCAGTCATGTCCAACTCTTTGTGACCCCATGGACTGTGGCCACCAGGTTCCTCTGTCCATGGGATTCTCCAGGCAAGAATACTGGAGTCTTTTGCCATTTCCTTCTCCAGGGGATCTTTCCAACCCAGGGATCAAACCTGCATCTCCTACATTGACAGGTGGATTTCTTTTAATCATTGGGCCACCTAGGAAGCCCAAGTGGTATTTATCACTGTTCTAACCTCTACGTCTCACAAGTCTGGCACCATCCTGTCCCTTGTTTTTGGATTCTCTCTTGTGATTTATAATCTCTATTCCTACTATCATCTTCCTCATTCAAGATTTCATTTCAGTTCATTATTATATTAGGTTCTTAATTAGTTTCCCCTATCAAGTCTTTTCCTATGTGTGAAGAATTCTGTTAGGACTCACAGCTCAGATTTCTTAACCTAACTTCTCACTCTTTTAGAATATGGAATTTCAGCTTCAGTCAGGCTGGCCTTCTTAAAGTCCTGGGAAAAGAGTCAAGTCTAATCTTTTCTATGAAGTTTTCTCCTGTGGCTTCAGGTCATGAATTTCCTTTCTCTAACCTGCTATACATTTAAACTCATTTCCAGTTTAGCACTTAACTTTGGCTGGCTGTTTTAAAGTATATTGTTCTTCCCGGGCAGACCTGATGCTCTCTGGAAGTCAGAGCATGTGTGGGAGCCACTTCTTATTCTTACATATGGATTACAGTGAGTACAAAAGAGGCACACAGTGAAAATCTGGTCATAATATGATAATCCAATATACCCATGTTTCTGTATGCCTGGAACAGTGGAATGTTTGTTTAATAAAGAGGCACACTGCATGTGCTTAAAAGAACAGATTACAGATTCTTAGAAAGCAAATGCCTCACTGAAAATATCTTCATACTCTCTAGTTTTTAATATTGTACATAAAGAAACTCAGGAAATAATTATTTACCTAAACTGAATGATGCTTCAAGCTGAAGTATTAATACTATATTGAAATTCAAAATTTAGCTATTCTCCATCCAAGCAAATAAAATAAATGTTCTCCCTAGCTAATGAGCATTCAGAAATTCAACTACTTGCTGCTTTTTAAGAATATACAGCAGTGTCTCAAATGTCACTTGCGGAAGTGAACACATGACCTCTCGACTCTAAAAGATAACGCTCTATACTCAGTGAGTAACTGATGTCAAATCCATACCTTTGTTAGTCCCTCATATTTTCGATAATCGGTACTCTTTAGCCACTCCATCAGCTTGGCATATCGGAGTAAGTCTCTATGAAATGGATGATGATTAGGTAAAGTCAGTTCAATAGAGTGCTGAGCAAGAGTTGAACTCTGATCATGACCCTAGAGTGAATAAATAAGTACATAAATATCACTGACAGTATAAAGAAATACTGTTGTAACTAAATATCCTTAATAATGATCAAGCATGGCCAAGCAAAAACAACAGGACATAGAAATATAAGAACTGAGTACTTCCTTGTCTTTTTTTATCATCCTGTGTATACAAACTGAACACCACCACCATAAAATAGTCATAAACACACAAGAATGACTCTGATAAATCGACTCATTTTATCTTTTAAAGTAGTTGAGAATGAATGTTTTAATCAAGTTTACCTCTCCCATATCATTTTATAATTTACTAAGCAAATAAATATCATGATATAAACTGTTACTAAGAAACACACACCAAACAGGGGAAGTCATTCAAAACAAACTGTCTACATCTATGATATTTCTATTAGAGTCTACAATATTTAATAAAACAGCAGATGAAAATACATAGGATACAGAATTTCAGAACTAGGAAGGGCTACAGATGACTATTTCCTGGGCTTTCCAGGATAGCGCTCAGTGCTCAGTTGCTGGGTCATGTCCTATTCTTTGCGAACCCTATACACTGTCTGTGGCCTGCCAGGCTCCTCTGTCCATGGGATTTCCCAGCAAGAGTACTGCTGTAGGTTGTCATTTCCTCCTCCAGGGGATCTTCCCCACCCAGGGACTGAACCTATGTCTTCTGCACTGCAGGCAGATTCTTTACCACTGAGCCACCTGGGAAGCCCTTTCCAGGATAACCTCTAATAATAATGTAATTTTAATTTTTTCATTAATTTGCTAAACAAGCAACTATATAATTTTGCTTTTAATCCTTGGCATAACCTATATAAATTAGTAAGTTTTCAAACAGCCTGAGACAGACGATGCATCCTGACTTTTGTTATAGAGTATATGGATCCTGGATCCAGTAGATCAGTTGATCCAATAGAACAAACTGAAATTCAAAGGGATAAGTGATTTTCACAGGTCACACAGGAGGAAGGCTAGAATCTGAACCTTAGTCATGTGAGTCTCACTTCTGTTTTCTTTTAAAAACATGCCAAATGAAATCATTTTAACCAGACTCAAAAACTGCTGAAGGTCATTACAAACATTACATTTCAGAAATGTTTTCTAGTGGCCACATCAGAAGGATGACTGCAATTCCACTGAATCACAGATATTAGATACTGTACACAGAGAGAGATTAGTTTTAAATCTGCTAATCTCCAAATTGTGTCTTAATTAAGTTATACCGACTAAAAGGAAGGAGTATTTGACAAACTTATTATTGCTGATAAATGTTTTTCAAATATTTTGCCCTTATTAATAGTAATATTAGATATATTTCCATTATCCCAACCTTCCTCATTAATTTTTTTAATGATTCAAGACTCAAAATCATGGTTTATGTTCTTCTATAGCTGTTCACTCAAGTCACTGCATGTTAAAATTATATTATTCAATTTAATGTCAGGAAAGCTCTTCAATTTAAAAACCTTCATCTCTCCTGCAAAATGGAAGAATCAACATTTATAGAGAATTTTACAGTTTACAAAATATACTTTTACATATACTACTATTCAAAGCTCTCTACTGCATATAGCATTTTCAGATCACCATCATCTGAAAATTCACTGATATAAAGAACATCATTACCTTCAGACTATTAAATATTGTTGGTGTTAACAGAAAGATTTAGAGAAACTGGTTCCAAAATACATATAGAAAGGAAGAAAATCAAATACTTAAATTGCTTAATTCAATCAATAATATAGGTAACTATCATATCTAGAATTCAATTGTGCTAAGAATTTTACTCTTTATGTACTTTAAGAATTAAGACATTGTTTAAAGTTTCTTATATAGATAAATAAATTAGTAATGATAACTGAAAACCTTTTGAAAAGGACTGGCCATTCTAGATGCCATTAAGAACACTGTGATTCATGAGAAGAGGTCAAAATATCAACATTAACAGGAGTTTTGGAAGAAGCTGATTTCAACTCTCATGAATGACTTGGAGGGGTTTAAGACTTCAGTACAGGAAGTCACTATAGATGTGGTAGAAAGCAGGAAAACTAGAATTAGAAGTGGACTCTAAAGATGTGACTGAACTGTTATAATCTCATTTAACAGATTTTTAATGCATGAGAAGTTGCTTCTTACAGATGAACAAAGAAACTGGTCTCTTGAAATAGAATCTACTACTGGTGAAGATGCTGTGAAAGCTACTGAAATGACAACAAAGGATTCAGACTATAATTAATACATAAACTTAGTTGATAAAGCAAGTGACAGGATTTGAGAAGACTGACTTCAATTCTGAAAGAAGTTCTACTGTGGGTAAAATGCTATCAAACAGCATTGCATGCTACAGAGAAATTGTCTGAGAAAGGAAAAGTTGATCATTACAGCAAACTTCACTGTTGTCTTATTTAAAAAAAATTGCCATAGCCACCCCAATCTTCAGCAATCACTGACTCGGTCCCCCAGCACCATCAACCATTGAGGAAAGACCCTCCACCAGCAAAAAGATTATGACTCAGATGGTAGGCTCAGATAGTGGTTAGCAATTTTTAGTAATAAAGTATTTTTAAAATAAGTGTGTACACTCTTTTGTTAGACATAATGCTATTGCACACAACAGGCTACAATACTGTGTAAACATAACTTTTCTATGCACTGGGAAACCCAAAAAATTTGTGTGCCTTGCTTTACTGACACATTCACTTTATCGTGGTGTCTCTAATGTACACCGTATACACTGCTGTAGAGTTTTAAGTACGTTACTTTTAACACATCCTCACAAGCATCTTGAGGGTAGGAGACATTTCTTATTCTTACATACGGAGGAAAGTGAGTACTGTCACACAATGTGACACACAAATCAGACACACAATCAAAATTTGATGACTGACAAAGACATGTAACACAATGAAGTAATCAAATCTTCCCAGACAGTGTGTCCCACAACCAGGAACAGAAATACCCTTGTTCCCCAACTCTTTGCTAGGTGACACGAAGTATTAAATTCAACACACTGAAAATCTCTTTTCTGTATTTGGGACATTATCTTTCACCTTCGTCAGCACATTCCAGGTTGTTGCAACATTCTGGTTTTTAACATGCATTACTCACATGTAACAACACATATTAGATTTCCAGAACTGGGATGCATTCATTTTAAACAAAGCCATTAGTTTATAAGGCAAGGAAGCAGAATCACAAATAACAGCATGTTATAACAATTAAGGGTGGAGAAAGGATTACCATTTACTGACTGCTGTTTTCAGTACCATCTACAAATGTGGGCTACATCCCTGCCAACAGGATGATTTTAAAAAACTAGGGAATTGTGTAGAAATAGATGTTATTGAAATAATAGTGTAAGAAAAATGTGCATTAGTATTTCCTATGTGATTCCTAGGTTTTCCCTGATGCTTTTTAAGTCAAGTGGAATGTTAAAGAGAGTCTTCCCCTGTTTCCCCCTTGCACGCTTAGTTAGCTGGTCTTCCTTTACGCTCCCATGGTACCACCATAACATTTACCCTCCCTCAGTCTATTTGTCTCCCTTTTCTAGACTGTGAGAAACTAGAGGAAAGAGTCAGCCTCTCTTCTATTCCAATGACATGTCTGGAATGCATCTTTAATCGCTTGGCAAATGACTTCCAAATAAAGGAGTGAGTGAGTGAATGAAAGAATGACAGAAAGAAAGGCAAGCAGAATGAGATTAAATGCCTTTTGGATCTAAATAAACTTTCTGTTATGGGACATTAAAAAAACTGCTACAAATATGGTTAACAGGTAGCTTAAATCAGTAAATTATAACTATAAAGATTCTGCTGCTATTAAGCTTAGTAAATTTTACAGGGAAAAAAAAAAAGAATCAGAGAAGCTGGAGCCAAAGTTGATGTACTCACAGGCACCGAAAGAAAGTAGGACCTGTTATAGAGTTGAAGGAGGGCCTGAGTAAACTAATCAGAAATAAAATATAGTAAATACAATTGTTTCAGAACACTACAAAGTGAACACAAAATAAGAACCTAGAATTTCAGACAGCATTTCTTGATGAACAAAATCTTGCTCAACTCTTTTTTTTGCCCCAAATCCCTATTAAAGAGATGATAAATACCCAAAATCTAATTTATTACCCCTAATTTATTCAAAAAATATTAAGTCTAATTTATTAATTAAATAAAACACCTTCTAGTCAAATCCCTTTAAGGTATACTTAATAGCAACATTTATATCATTGCCACAACCTTAATTATAACACTCTTTCCACATAAAAATAGAGACAAAGGTTTCATATAAAATTAAATCAACTAGAATTTACAACTGAGTTAGTCATTTTTCTCATATTTATAAGTCCATGGAGCCAATGAAACACTTAAAACATGGAATCAAGCCCCAGTTCTCACTTGAAAATATTGAAAAATAAAACAGGCCAAACATTAAACATGTAACAAGTTTGGACTTATTTTTATAAATAGGATTGTCTAAATGGGGTATATGTAATATGTAAGTATAATTATTTAAAACTTAGGGAATTTTATCTAAAAGGAACTGTCTTCATAGGAGACCATTGAGGCCCCAAATACATCTATGAGCAAATATACACATATCTAAAAATATTAAAATCAAATAAATATATAAAGGAACATACTGTGCTCCCAATTAAATACATTAAATTTTTTTTCTGTGACAATCTCATTTCAAGGTATAGGAACATGACAGCATTATAATAAAATAAAATTACCTGTTGAACAAAAACATTGTTGAGGTGACTGGCCAGTCTCCGGGCAAAATTCTCTCGCAAATCACTGAAACGCTGCTGCTGCTGTTCGACTGCCAGAAGCATGTCATGGCCTGAAATTGTAACGTATTTAACAGGTTAGAGAGCTCCTGGGTGTCTAATGAGTACATTTATAACAGAAGCCATATTTCAGTTCTGAAGAACTCAAAGTTTTACTGGTTTATTTGTGTGTTTATAAAAGGTAGGTAAGGGGGAAAAAACAGCTTAACTCAGCAATCCTCATACTGTGGTCTTGCCTCAGCATCACCTAGGAACGGTCAGAAACATGGATTCTAAGGCCTCATACCAGACCTACTGATTCTGTGGTGGCACCTGGCAATCTGTGTTTTAAAAAGCCCTCTAGGTAATGCTGATGCAAGCTCAAGTTTTGGAAACGCTGGTCTAGCAAAGCCTTATGGCATCTACTTTGTGCTAGGTCCTGTGAACAGCACTGAAGAAAAATCCTGGTGTTAACTAAGAGTCACTGACGGTCAATCAGAAGGTACTGAAATGAAAAAGTTCTTTGTGCCAATATAAATATGTTTGACAGGATAGTAAGTGAAACTTGCTTCAATAGCTAATAATCTAACCCTAAACCACTTGCCTCATGGACTTCTTGTCAAAAACTTTACACTAAGTCAGAAGCTTAGTCCCAGGATCTTGGACAGATTTTATGGTCATACCTGGTCGAAGAGCCACATTCATGCACTGCAGCAGGGCATCTGCGGCGTTGGTGCAGGCCTCAATGCCCCTGGAAGAAGAAAGATCTCCTTCCTGAAGTGCCTTTATATGACCTTTGGCCAGGTCCATGTGGTTCTGGAATGTAAATAAACACACCATTTGTCTGTGTACTCTCAGGAAGTTTACAGGTAAGACGCTACTCAATCCTATTACTGGGTCTTTGAAACTTCAGTATTTTTAAATCTTGCTCTCCTAAGGAAATTAGAAAATATTTACAAATGGGCTTTAGAGATCATTAGATTTTTTTTTTTAATTGTTGTTAGTAGTTTATAATCATGCTTACCACAAGGAACTCTATTTCAGATAGGAGTTTTACATTATTAGTGTTACTAAGATGAATTAGGTGGTTGCTTTCAGAGATCTGATCCATTTGTTCTTTTACACTTTGGAGCATTTCCTCATAACTGCTCAGTTTCAATTCAATCTGATCCACCTCCTTGAGAGCCTCATCCAGTAACTTCATTAGTATGTTGACTTGCTTTTCGGAGGCCATGATTGACTGGATGTTGGCCTACAAAGTTAAAAAGAGAAGTAATACTTCATATTCTTCAAATGAACTATCCATAAATCTCTTTGACAGCAGAGTGACTTGGCAGCAGCAGCAGCAGCAGCAACGGTTGACATACACATCTACACATCCACTTTAATTGGCTACTTTCCACTTTTTTACATCGTATTTCAGGGAAGCACACTTTCCCTATATGGAGGTTAGGGACCAGACTTCAATACTGCATATAGGGTATGCCCTATGATGTAGCATCAGTAATGGTATACTCTCATTTCTGTAAACTAAGTGGCATTAGGTTATACCATCTCTGACACTTCTTCCAGCTCTATCAACTATAAACATTTTCTATAATCTGCAATACTTACGTAAAACCCTAAACAAAAGCATAATCATCATCTATGTTAATACCTTAGTTAAGAGGGTAGCAGTAGCATGCCAGTCTTTAACGGATACATGGAACTAATTTTAACTGTAGCATGATTTGTACTAATAGGATGTGGAAGAGCCTATTGCCATAAGATAGCTCCTTCTACAGTATTCTTTTTTTTCTCTTACATTTGCAACTACTTTTTTTTCCCAGACAAAGTAGCAATAAACCACCAACCTCTTATTAATATTTTCTAAAGATTCTGACTATTGATTCTGAATTCCCTGAAATATGGAAGCTTTCAAATCCAAAATTAAACTGCAAAGTAATATGATGACTTGGAACACAGATGCAACATTAACTAGAAAATATAAACCACAAAGCCACATTAAGAAGGCAGATAACATGATATGAGGAAAAAATTTGGATAAAGAATTAAAATAATATCATTGATTGGGTGATGCTACAATTTCACATTATTTTATATACTATTCATAATAACTCACTTGTAGGTGCAGCCTAACTGTAAAGGCAGCAGACCTCAGACCCACTGACATCTTAAGCAGCAGAGCTGGGACTTGAACTGATCCAGGACAATTTTCACTTCAACATCTTGAAGTCTCTTCTAGGCTTTACTTCCAGAGAGTTTTACAAATTTGTAAGCCTGGACTACTGGTGCAATCTCTGGACCTCACTTCAACCTTACAACTTCTGTACTTTTCATGTATAAAATGCCAACACTCTTTTAAGCCTTTAAAATATTCCTTAGTCTCTGAGAGTTTTTCTTAAATGCATACTTTGCCTAACAAAACAACACCCCCCAAAACATTCTCATTTTAGATTTTTCTCATGAGAGGTGCTACTTTAGCTTTTTACTTCCTAAAGATGTACATTTAGATACAAGCTCAGATATGTTCATACAAATGAACAGGATCTATTCCAAAGCAGTTCAGAGGAGTCAAACATTCTCTTGCCCTGGCTCCCCTGTTTTCACTACACTATTTTGCTCTCTTTGGGTAAAGGATTCACTTCTTTCAGCTCACTCTCTCTCTTTCTAACTTGTACCTATTTTTTTTTTTCCCCAAACCACAAAAATGTTATTCTCTTGCCCTGAACTATTCTGAAGTGTTTCAGAGGCTGGGGGAATCAACCCCCAGGGTGGTTTCAGGTTGGCTACTTTATACTTCCATCACTTCATATCAAGAACCTCCCCAAGATGCAGAACCTCAGCCAACTGCCTTCATTGGCCTTTGGAACAAAAACAGTGAAAGACGGAGGGAGGGCAGCTGGTAATGCACTTCTAGGGAAAGATGGCGATAATCACACTACCCAGGCTTAGGTGCAGAGGCAGTAGAATACGAACATCACCAGTCTCCTCAGTTTACCACATATGACAAGAAAGGCTTACCCCATCTAGCACCTGCAGCTCTCTGGACAACCTTTCTGCAAAGGCCTCGGCATTGGAAATTGCATATTCACAGCCTTCCATCATTATCTCAATATCCTGCTCTTCTCTTGTGTTTAACTCTTGGTATTCATCCACTGCCTCTTCGTCACCTCCTGTCACACTCTGATTTTCTCCACTTGGAACAGATTCTTAAAAGAGGGCAAAAATTAAAATAAAGTAGTAAAAATCTAGGAAGGACAATAGCACTATACTTATAGGTAAGGTCAGTTATAAGCACAGGTCACATTTAGTGGCTGAAAAATAGGGAAAAAATGATTCAAAATATACGAAAAAAACCTTATTTTTATGAAGAACCGCATATGTTAACATAATACCTATTACAACAAAAGCATGCAGTCTAATTTACTGACTTTTGTGTTAAAACAGGCCTTAGTCACACTTTCCCAAAATATAATTAAACTATAAAACAAATATAAAGCCAGAAATGAAACACATGCACAAGCCTAACCTTTTTTTTTCCTACCTGAGGTAACTGATGCTTTAATATAACAATGCTTATGAATTTAGGACACATGAGAAACAATTTGCTTTCCTTTTTTTTCCAGGTCATATCTTCTGTTCTTTTTGTTCTTTTTGTCTTTGTTATGTTTTGCATTTTCCTCCAAATAACTTTCAATTGAAATTTTAAAAATGCATCTACAATTCATAATTTGTTTTGGGCAATGAAAATATTAACTGAACTTTCCATTTCTTTCTTTAAAAATTTTTCACATGCGTTTATAAAATTTCTAAGGATCAGCTAATAGAAACTTTCTCAATACTTGTACAGTAAGAACAACAACATGGCTGTGTAAAACTACAAAAATTTCAACTGTCTTCCTGCTTCAAAACAAAAGACCATGAGGTCAGAACTGAGACGCTTTCTAGATAAATGTCTCAGTTCACTTTCTGGAGAGAATTCACTCAGCATATGGGATTTTATATAAATCTTGAGGTTAAAAGAGATAAAATGAAAAAAAATAATTTCACCCTTAAATAAACCTCCAAACAAAGTTACTGTTTTTCAACAATTCATGCCTGGGACACGATTTAAAACACAAATTCCAAGTGTTTTAAATATTCATTATTTTGTATGAAAATGAGTATCTACATTCAGCATGACTTGACATATGTTAACTTGTCCTTGAACAAAACACACCTAATTCAAAGTAACATATGATTTACTCTTAAGAATGTTAACTAGGCAGGTTTAGATAACGTACCAGAAAAAAAGGAGGGGCTAAAATTTTTGGTACAGGCAATTACAGATTGCATTATGCAAATGTAAGTTCCTTAGAGCAGCATCACCAAGCTCCTAGTCCTTTCAGTCACTCTGGAAATGTTAAAGTGTCACGTGTGCAGCTTTGTAGCCACTGGGGGCAGGGAATGCCCAAATCATTCTGTACAGCTCCTTACACAAGCAAATATTTAAAATAAACAAATATTTTAAATGATCATAATTGTTTCAGAAGTATTTTCTCTTCCATAAAACAGTTCTTTGGAAGTCAATAACGAATACTATCATTAATTTTTATTACCATATGGATTTTGTTGTAATACATTTTTCCCTGCACACAATTTCATATAATATGCAACCAATAGTAAAGAACAATGGCAAGTAATAAAAATATATGGAATAGAGTAAGAAGAAAAGGTGTTACGCACCTTCTGTAACTTTAGGCAGTTCTGGAGAGTAAAAAGGTATGAAAAAAGCAGAGGAAAGTAAGCAAAGAATATTAGCTGGGTAGAAATGTACACAGGTTTAAATATTAAAAATACTACCCACATCTCATCTGAACTTCATGCTAAATTAAAGCTTAAAAGACAATGTCAAATACAACTATCAATTGGAAATATTCATAAGAAGCTAAATTTCCAGAGTTCACTTTTCTTAATTCATTTTCTGACAGTGACTAAAAATACATTTATCTTTCTATTTTCTCTTAGTAACATACAGTACTGCCGAGACCTTGGAGGAGGAAACTGGAAAACAGATTACTTCCTGGGGATTATTTTTAGGTCAGTTGTGACTCATGCATTTAGTCTAGTTATTTTCACTCAAGACCCAAAACCTTTACCCAGAGGCTCCCTCACAATGGATTAGTCATAACACATTGTTAGAAAGGACAAGATGGAAGCAATTTTAAAAAACACACAAGATATCAGTTCAAGCTGGCTTTTAAGAATTCAAGTCAAAGATAAAAAAAAAAAAATCTGGCTATAAGAATGAAAAATAAAAGGCCAAACAAAATTGTCTAACTTAACCTGTTAACAAAGCCCTGTTTTAAAAATATTATTCTACCAAGAAGCCCCAGTTACTAGCATGAACACTCAGCTGTCACCAACAAAAACTACTAAAGCTGTTACTGCAATGAACAGTCTTACTTGAATGATTATTTAGCTCTTTAAAGGAAATGGTGATAATTTCTCATTTGTTTTCTAACATAACCCAAAACTTAGAGACATAAAAAAAAAATTATAGAAAGATGGTAACGAGAACCCTGCATGCGAGACAGCAAAAGGAACGCAGATGTATAGAACAGACTCGTGGACTCTGTGGAAGAGGGCAGGGGTGGGATGATATGGGAGAATGGCATTGAAACATGTTAATTATCATATGTGAAATCAATCGCCAGCCCAGGTTTGATGCTCAGGCTGGTGTACCGAGATGACCCAGGGGGAGGGAATCAGGAGGGAGGAGGAAGGGGAGTTCTGGAAGGGGAGCATATGTATACCCATGGTAGTCTCATGTCAACGTATGGCAAAACCAATACAATAAAGTAAAGAAAATTAAAAAAAAAAAAAAATTAGTGGGCATGATTTTAAAGTCCAATAAAACATTAAACTAGTTTATAGTCATTAATAAAGCTATTATATAAACTCCATTAAATCAAAGCAATAGTTACTGATTTATAGACAGTGATTTTCAAAATGAGATCCTTAAGGATCTTAATATCCTTAAAATTGATCTCAATTAGGTTAATGTTTATAAAAATGTCCACACCTTTGTTTAAGGCTCTGAAAAATTGAATGTCTTTCCTTTTTTTAAAGCTAGTCACCTTATTCTCAAAAAACAGCACTATTCTTCGTATTGATTTTGGTGCTACTCCTCAGTGAGATAAGTACAGGTAGGGTATGTATTTTCCCATATTGTTGACTGAACAAAATATATTGGTTTAAAATACATTTTAGGCAGTAAGTAACATCTTGAAGTATATAATATTTGAAAACAGAACAGAAAGCTTATGAATCATTCACTGATCAGAATGTTCAATCCTGAAATGTTGAAAAAGAAAAAAAATTAAATAGCTCAGCTGGTAAAGAATCTGCCTGCAATGCCGGAGACCCTGGTTTGATTCCTGGGTCAGCAAGATCCGCTGGAGAAGGGATAGGCTACCCACTTCAGTATGCTTGGGCTTCCCTGGTGGCTCGGCTTGTAAAGAATCTGCCTGCAATGTGGGGAGACCTGGGTTCGATTCCTGTGTTGGGAAGATACCCTGGAGAAGGGAACGGCTAATCACTCCAGTAGTATTCTGGCCTGAAGAATTCCACGGGCTGTATAGCCCATGGGGTTGCAAAGAGTTGCACATGACTAAATGACTTTCACTCAAGAGCACCTTAAGCTATTATTCAAGGCACGGAAAACTACCATAAATTTCTTAAAGGTCATTGGAGGCTAATGCTGGAGAGATGGCAGCCCTGAGGCCTCAGACACAAGGCCAGCTCCACTGCAGGGAGGAGCACAGGGCCTGAGAGATGCCCCTGCCAGTTCCAAGCATCAAGCCTGAAACCAGTAACAGGCTCACTAATTAATACTAATTAAGAACACTACATTTAAGGAGAGAAAGATAGGTGGCCAAACGGCAAAGGAATTAAGTAAAACAAAATGGAGAAAGGACAGAGGCTGGTAGCTAAGCCAAAGAACAGTTTGAAGCACCTGAAGCTGACATTTTTATAGGTCAAAACGGTTGAATATTGGTAATTTCAGATGTTTCAACTTGATAGAAGCTTCTATTTTAAAATACTAATACACAACTTAAGACAAATCTTCTAACATATAACTTAGGACAAATCTATTTATTTTTCCCCCCTTTTAAAGAGGGGCTACAACTCTGTCCACCTGCTGCTATTTCAATTACTTTCTTTGAGATGAAGAATACAACAAATTGTATCTGCAAGGCACATAGAACCACCTTCTCACATATGTGCCCTTATAGAAGAAATAATAAAGTTAAAAAAAAAAACTCATTGTACATTTTCAATAACAGTAGAGTTTCTGTCTTATAACACAAAATAATCCCTAGTACTATTCCTGAAAATGTATGATCTAAAATACCTTAATTTACTTCATGTCTAAGGACTTTACCCTGGATAAAAGAATAATAATCACTAATATACAACTGAGTACTTACTACAGCTTTGGCATTGTACTCATCATGTTCATATATTAAGTAATTTAATCCTTACAATAATCTTATGGAGTTGATACTATTATCTCTGTTTCTGAGATAAGAGAAATTGAAACAAAGAGTAAACTAAGGTCATAAAGCTATAGTAAGGGACAAAACCAAGATCTGAATCCAGGCAGTCTGACTCCAGACTTTTAGTCTTAAATACTACACCTATATGCTACACAAATATACAGCTATAAAGGTATTTATCTCAGAGATGTTTAAAATAGGCAAAGATTGGAAAATCTTTAAAAAGTGACTAGTTAAAAAAATCCAGTACATTGCATATTCAGTACAATGGAATACTATGGTTCCATTAAAAATACTGTTGAGTAAATGTTTAATAACATGGAAAATGTTCATGATACATTATAGGAAAAAGAATGGGAGGTAACAACATAAATTTATTTAAAAACAAGTATTTAAATATGCATAGAAAAAAGACCAAAAGAACATCTAACAAAATGTTAATAGTAGTTATATTTCAGGATTAAGTGTATTAAGTGACTGAATCAATTTTCTACAACAAATAAGCATCACTTCTGCAATAAAGAAAATTATTTTTTAAAACAGGTATTTCAGAGTTTTAATTACTTTGAAGAATGCCAAATTATATATTCACTTACAGATATACTTTATTTTACATATACATTTTTATTTAACTTTACCTTCCAAAAGCTGTGAGCTAACATTGACAAAATCAATTTTCTTCCGAAGATATCGCTGATTCAATTTCCAAATGCATGAAATAAATGCATTCTTTTCAGCAGTGCTGCTGGCAACCCATTTATATATTTTTTCAAAATGTAAATCAAATTCAGGATTTTCCTGCAATAAAAATACAGGATATCTAAATTTCAATAAAACAAAAAAGAAGCTGAAGCTGTTGCTGGAACAAAAATCACCATTAAAAATAGAAACCCCAGAGATAAATCCACGCATCTATGGACACCTTATCTTTGACAAAGGAGGCAAGAATATGGAATGGAGAAAAGACAATCTCTTTAACAAGTAGTGCTGGGAAAACTGGACAGCCACTTGTAAAACAATGAAACTAGAACACTTTCTAGCACCATACACAAAAATAAACTCAAAATGGATCAAAGATCTAAGCATAAGACCAGAAACTGTAAAACTCCTAGAGGATAACATAGGCAAAACACTCTCCAACATAAACCAAAGCAGGATCCTCTATGACCCACCTCCCAGAATATCGGAAATAAAAGCATGAATAAACAAATGGGACCTAATTAAAATTAAAAGCTTCTGCACAACAAAGGAAACTATAAGCAAGGTGAAAAGACAGCCTTCAGAATGGGAGAAAATAATAGCCAATGAAGCAACGGACAAACAATTAATCTCAAAAATATACAAGCAACTCTTGCAGCTCAATTCCAGAAAAATAAACAACCCATTCAAGAAGTGGGCCAAAGAACTAAACACACATTTCTCCAAAGAAGACATAAAAATGGCTAACAAACACATGAAAAGATGCTCAACATCACTCATTATCAGAGAAATGCAAATGAAAACCACAATGAGATACCACTTTACACCAGTCAGAATGGCTGCCATCCAAAAATCTACAAGCAATAAATGCTGGAGAGGATGCGGAGAAAAGGGAACCCTCTTACACTGTTGGTGGGAATGCAAACTAGTACAGCCACTATGGAAAACAGTGTGGAGATTCCTTAAAAAACTGCAAATAGACCTGACATATGACCCAGCAATCCCACTGCTGGCCATACACACCGAGGAAACCAGAATTGAAAGAGACACGTGTACCCCAATGTTCATCGCCACATTGTTTACAATAGCCAGGACATGGAAGCAACCTAGATGCCCATCAACTGACGAATGGATAAGAAAGCTGTGGTACATAAACACAATGGAATATTACTCAGCATTAAAAAAAATTCATTTGAATCAGTTCTACTCAGGTGGACGGAACTGGAGCCTATTATCCAGAGTGAAGTAAGCCAGAAGGAAAAACAACAATACAGTATACTAACGCATATATATGGAATTTAGAAAGATGGCAGCGAGAACCCTGCATGTGAGACAGCAAAAGGAACGCAGATGTATAGAACAGACTCATGGACTCTGTGGATGAGGGCAAGGGTGGGATGATATGGGAGAATGGCATTGAAACATGTTAAGTATCGTATGTGAAATCAATCGCCAGCCCAGGATTGATGCTCGGGGCTGGTGCACCGAGATTTCCCAGGGGGAGGGAATCAGGAGGGAGGAGGGAGGGGGTTTCTGGAGGGGGAGCATATGTAAACCCATGGCGGTTTCATGTCATTGTATGGCAAAACCAACACAATAAAGAAAATTAAAAAAAAAAATCAACTAAGTGACTGGTAGAAAATGGTTCAGAAAATTTATAGCAAAAAATTTATTTGCCTCCCAAAAGAAGCTGGATTAAAAACAGCATAGTTAGCAATTTCCCTTCTATATCTGCTAGGTCTATAGGTGAAAGTACAGGATGTCTACTTAATGGCATGTGTCTCAGCTTCCTAATTTTAAGATGACAATGGTCTTGAGATTTGATTTTTCTTTTTAAATTGCCTTTGGGGGTTTCAGAGTTATACTTTTTCTTTAATAATGTGCTATTATTCATAACTGTGATTTGACACTAATTCCTTATAACATATGAGAAAAAAACACAATCTATACCCAAGTGTGGCTTCCAAGAACACATGAGGTAGAAAGCAGGGACTGCTCCTATGTTCAATTCTGAAAACACAGAATAATTAAGAGTGTTTCAAAAGTAAAAAATACTGGTGGCCTTATTTTAATGAAAAAGAAGTTCAACTGATGTGAGAACTGCAGTATGCTCTCTATATGTCTCTTAAGTCAAATTACAGAAATAATTTCATGCCTTGATATTCTCCCTTGAATGCAGAACTATTTGATTACTATATAAAAAATGGAAACATATAGATGCATACTTTTCTTCACATCTAAGGAATTAAAAAATAGTCTCAAATGTTTTTTATGTTCTATAGAAGGATAATCATGCATTCAATTAGTTTAAGGTGTTGTTTAGGGGGATAAAATATAAAGACCACAAACATGGGAGAAAAGTGATACCAGACTTTTATTATGAAGATCTGAGATAATTTAAGGATTAAGACTTGACATCTTACAGTAGGATGGTTGCATTAATTAATTTATAGCTCAATAAGCAGAACTAAAATGACAAGAGATTAAAAACTTTCATTTACAATGAAAAAGTAACTGCATTTAGTTGTTGCAGTCACTATGAAAAACAGTATAGAGGTTTCTCAAAAGACTAAAAACAGAGTTGTCATACGATCTAGCAATCCCATTCCTGGGCATGTAATGGACAAAACTATAATCCGAAAAGATACATGCATCCCAATATTCACTGCAGCACTATTTACAATAGTCAAGACTTAGAAACAACCTAAATGTCCACCAACAAATGAATGGATAAAGATGATATGGTACATATATACATTGAAATACTACTCAGCCATAAAAAAGAATGAAATAATGCCATTTACAACAAATGGATGCAACCGGAGATTATCATACCAAGTGAAGAAAGTCAGAGAAGGACAAATACCATATATCACTTATATATGGAATATAAAACATGACAGAAATGAACTTATCTGCAAAACAGAAACAGACTCACAGCCACAGAGAACAAACTTGGGGTTGCCCAGGGGGAGAAAAAGACGGGGAGAGATACGTTGGGAGTCTGGGATTGACAGATGCAAACTATATATATATAGAGAAAGAATGAATAAACAAGGTCCAACTGTATAGAAAAGGGAACTTTATTCAATATCCTGTGATAAATTATAATGGAAAAGAATATGAAAAAGAATGTATATATATGTTTAACTGAATCCCTTTGCTGTACAGCAGAAATTAACACAACATTGTAAATCAACTGTACTTCAGTAAAATACACTTTAAAAAAAAGGTAATTGCATTAGTATCTATAAAGAAATCTAACAGTCTTGGCAACCAACATGAAACTTGATGGGAAATGATCTCTTCCCTGGGAATATTTCCCATAATGCCATAAAAGAAGCTGAGTGCTCCAGCAGCAACACTCACACAAATCAATGTGTGATGCTAAATGGCTGTTAGGCTATGTATAAAAATTTTATGTTTTATATCCATATATAGAATACACACACCAAGGTGCTTGCATAAAATGAAAAAAAAAATCCATTAAGCAAGTTAGCAATGAGGTGTCAGCTGAGGAACGCATTCAAATAAGCATTCAGCAATGTTAGTGAATTACACAAGTCAATGGGCTTATGAAATGTAAAACTACTGAAGAGAAGAAAGTTTTTTAATAAAGGTGAGTTTCTAAAAAGCCATTAAAGTATTTTGTCTTAAACAGAAAATCTTTCCTCTTGATCCTTCCCATAATAACAGAAATTATTATATAATGCAAAGTGTTTTTAAAAATCTCATTTCGTGTTCTTTTCAAATACATACACATCCACCCACACTCAAAGCACCTGTCAGACCCTGGTTTTCCACATTCCACATTTTTCTAAAAATTGGGTGCTTTGTAGGAATCAGCAAAGGCCCAGTTTCCCTAAAATACTTGAAAAGGCATTCTCTCCAACTTTGAAAGAAATCACAACTCTACAGATATGCAGGACTCTCCTAAACTTGTTTTTGTTTCTTTAGAAAATTTCTGTCTGCAACAGATTCAACTGCTTGTCATTCTGTCCAGCTTTTAGATCCTCAGAGGTCTGAATCAGGGTCAGCTTTTAGATCCTCAGAGGTCTGAATCAGGGTCAGCCTAAAACCAGACTTTCATTTTATCAGACTGCTCTACAAAGACTCTCACAGACTTCTCTGTGCCTTTTGAGTCAATGTGAAGACTTGAAGAACTCACTCAAAGGGCACCAGCGGGCTGTGGAGGAAGATGAGGGCAGGGTTAGAGAGGCTGAGGAGGAGGAGGCACATGCTTTAACCTGAAGAGCTCTACTTGATTTTTTTTTTTTTTTTTTTTATTTAAGGGGTACTGCTGTGAAAAGTCTTGAACTGTCAGGAATAAAGGTGCTCCTTTACCATGATTATCACATTATTCAACCTTCTTGGAATCTGAGAGTGACTTAAGCGAAAGGTGTGATACCTTATTCTTTAATATCTTATATTTTATTCTTTCTGGAGAAGGAAATGGCAGCCCACTTCAGTATTGTTGCCTGGAAAATCCCATGGACAGAGGAGCCTGGTGGGCTACAGTCTGTGGGGTTGCAGCAGAGTCAGGCATGACTTAGTGACTTAACAACAACAATCTTATTCTTTAAAGTCCTTAGAATAAGGTGTGTAACTCAGTGCCAATATTCAAATCATGGCTTCACAGGGCCAGCTGAGCTGCCTCAGCTGAGCTGCATTAATTTGTGAGGGCTACCTGAGGAAGATTCACTTTTACTATATTTTATGTGATTTTGAATGAGGTTCTACCAAAACAATGATTTTTTTAAAAACACACACTAGCGCTCGCTTCGGCAGCACAAATACTAAAAATTGGAACAATACAGAGAAGATTAGCACAGGCCCCTGTGCAAGGATGACACGCAAATTTGTGAAGCGTTCCATATTTTTATGGCATTGAAACATGTAAATTATCATATGTCAAATTAATCGCCAGCCCAAGTTTGATGCATGATACGGGTGCTCAGGGCTGGTGCACCGGGATGACCCAGAGGGATGGAATCGGGAGGGAAGTGGGAGGGGGGTTCTGGAAGGGGAACACATGTATACCCATGGTGGATTCATGTCAATGTATGGCAAAACCAACACGATAATGTAAATAAATAATAATTAATTAATTAGTAAAAAAAGAGAGAAAAAATAATAAAAAACACACACTACAAACCACCTTAAAATCCATACTAATTCATGGATTCTATACTAGGTATACCTAATCTAAACAAAGAAATGTACAGTCAAGGTTATTGTGCTCTAATTATGTAGCTTGTGAACAAACATAATAGCAGCTCAAAAAAACCCAGAAACAATGAAACAAGCTTACATATTTACTTATTTTTAGTAACCTGAGACTGAGAAGTGGGAGAATGGAAGGCTGGACAATACACTGTAGACTAATTCAAGGTTAGCTGGTGAACCACTGGGTCACAAAATAAGTTTAGATCATCTTAGAAGTCAACATACTATGTTATAAAATGAAAGACACATCAAAGAAAAAAAGAAAAACATACTTTAATAGCATCCTTGGCATCTACCACAGCCAGATCTCGAAGGGCCCAAGCAATCTGCCTTTTGTAGAAATCTCCTTTATCAGATTTCTTGACTTTGACCACCTTCACCTGTACAGGGCGTTCAGTTGTCACTGTTGAATAAAACATACACTTTCATTAGAGACATTATTCATTTCCTCATTCTTTATTCATTCACTGCAAACAGCTTGCAGATGCCTATTGTTTAGTCGCTAAGCGGTCTCTGACTCTTTTGCGACCCTCAAGGGCTGTAGCCGGCCAGGCTCCTCTGTCCATGGGATGTTCTGGGCAAGAATACTTGAGTGGGTTGCCATTTCTTTCTCCAGGAGATCTTCCTGACACAGGGATTACAGTGTCTCCTGCATTGGCAGGCAGATTCTTTACTGCCACCACATGATACTAAAACAGGAATAGTATTTCATAACAAATGCTATGACTGAGGAATACACAGATTACTAAAAGAAGAATCTAAATCAGACTAGAGGGTCAGAGGCAGATTCCTTAAGAAGTAAAACTCTTAAAACTCAACAATAAGAAAAAATACTCTGATTAAAAAATGGGCCAAAGACCTTGAGAGACATCCAACCAAAGAAAATATACAGATGGTACACAAACATATGAAAAGATGCTTCACATCATTTCTCATGGGGGAAATGCAAATTAAAACAATAGTGAGATACCACTACACACCTACGTTGTTTAGACACTAAGTCATGTCTGACTCTTTTGTGACCCCATCGCCTGTAGCCTGCCAGGCTCCTCTGTCCATGGGATTTCCCAGGCAAGAAACTGGAGTGGGTGGACATTTCCTTCTTAGAATGGCCAAAATCCAGAGCACTGACAATCCCAAACACTTGTGAGGATGTACAGCAACATGTACTGTCATTCACTGATTGTGGGAACTAAAAATGGTACAGTCACTTTGGAAGACAGTTTAGCAATTTCCTAACAAAACTAAATAAACTCATACTATACAGTCTAGCAATCATGTTCCATACTATTTACCAAAAGAATCTGAAAACATGTCCACACAAAAACCTGCACACGGATGTTTATAGCTGCTTTATTCAAAACTGACAACTTGGAAGAAGCCAAGATGTCTTTCAGTAGGTGAATGGATAAATAAGTTGTAGTATATCCGGACAATGGAATGTTATGTAGTGCTAAAAAAAAGTAAGCTGTAAGCCATGAAAACACATGGAGGCAACTTAAATGCATATTACTAAATGAAAGAAACCAATCTGAGAAGGCTACCTACTGTTTGATCCAATTACTATTCGGTCTTCTGGAAAAAGCAAAACTATGGGGACAGTAAAAAATCAGTGGTCACCAGGAATTGGGAAAGAGATGAACATGCAGAACAGAGAGAATTTTTAGGGCAGTGACTATATCTAAAACCTTATAATGACAGATATATGTCATTATCCATTTGTCCAAATCAATCCCAAGATTGAACCCTAAGGTAAACTATGGACTTCAGGTGATTATGATTTGTTAATGTAGGTTTATTCTTGGTAACAAATGTACCATTGTGGTGAGTGGCAGAGAAAGGCTATGCATGTAAGGGTAAATGTATATATGGGAATTCTCTGTACTTTTCTCTCAATATTTTTGTAAACCTAAAACTGTTCTAAAAAAATAATGAAGTCTTAAAACATGCATTAATGCTAACAAGAATTATCATTTATGATGGTACAAAAAAAATCCAGGAACAAATAAATACCTAGAAGTAAATACAACACATGTGCAAAAGCCTTTAAAATTATAAAACTCACTGAAAGTCTTTAAAACTATAATCCTTGTTGAAAGGCACTGAAGAAGACCAAGAGAACCACACCTAAAAATGCACATTCTCTCCAAAGTGAACTATAAATTCAAAACAGTTCCAATACAAATGCTAACAAAATTCGGAACTTGACAGGTTGACTATAAAATTTAGATAAAACAACAAAATACCCACAAGACAACATAAAAACCAGAAATAAGAAAGTGCCCAGAAAAAAACAAACACTCAGCACTACAAACATGGACACAGGTAAATCAAAGACTGAAATATGAAAGGTAAAATTATAAAACTTGTAGAAGGTAACACACAAGAATACCTTGTTGGCTTAGACAGAAAAGAATCTGCCTGCAATGCAGGTGACGTGGGTTTCATTCCTCAGTAGGGAAGATCCCCTGGAGAAGGGAGTGGCAACTTACTCCCATATTCTTGCCTGGAGAATTCCATGAACAGAGGAGCCTAGTGAGCTACAATGCATGGGGTCACAAAGAGTCAGATACGACTGAGCAGCTAACACACGACATGACATGTGACAGGGTAGGGAAGGACATCTTAAGAGACAAAAAGGCCATAAATGATCAGATTGATTAATCTGATTTCATTAAAATTATAAATGTCATCAAAAGGCATCATAAAAAGCCACAAACCAGGATGCATATAACCAACAAATTAGCATCCACATTACATAAGACCTCAAAGAATCAATCAACCAAAAAGGACAACCAACACAGTAGAAAAATTGAACAGAAGGCTTAAACAGGCAAATTTAGGCAATAAATGGCTAATAAATTCATGAACAGAGACTTAATCTCATTTTTCTTTAGAGAAATACAGTTTAAAATCACAATGAGATTCTATTTCACACTCACCAGATTGGAAACAATTGACAGCCTGTCAAAACCCAGTTTAGACTAAGATGTGGAGAACCCAAAATACATGCTGCCTGTGGGAGTACAATCAGTACAACTACTTTTGAAAATAATTTGTTATTACAGTGTTGAACATTCACACGCCTGTGACCCAGCAATCTCATACTGAGCTCTCTACTCCAGAAAATTCTTGCCTATACACTGGCAGACAAGAACAAACATGTTTTGTTGCCTGAATAGCAAAACCTGGAGACAAAATCTGGTCATCACTAGTAGGATGGGTAAGTAAACAGATGTACTCTCAGAACAGAACACTACATAGCAGTGGAAACAAAAAGACTTACAGCCATGGGAGAAAAACAGAGGTAACACTCACTAACATGAACCTCCTGATGAGTGGAAGTCACAAATGAATACATGTGTTACAATGCAATTTATGCTCAGTTTAGAGCAAATCTAACAACATATTATTTGGGATTACAAACATATATGGCAAAATGATAAAGAAAAGCAAGGAAACAGTAAAAACAATAAATCAGGATACTCATTACCTCTTAATGAGGGAGGGAAGGGAACGGGAGCAGGGTAGGGCACACAAGAGACTTCAAAGGTAACGTAATATTCCTTTTATTCTGGGTGGTGGCTACACATGTGTTCATACCTTTATATGTTATGGAAGTACTTTTGTATCTTTTTAAGATTTAATTAAGGACAACTGAAAAAAATGAATTTTCTGGCCCAACAGCTTTTCCAATCATAGAGACAACGAGAATATTTTATAAACAACCAGGAAATGTCTCCAAGGAATAAATCTTTCCTTATTAAGTACTCACCTGTGGCACACAAAAAACAGTTCTTTTTCTTTTTTCCTGCCTTGCAGACATTGACAATACTCAGCAGGCGTTCGTCATTTGGAGTAAAAATGTCTCTTTGTAATGCATGCTTGATTGCTGTCATCTTTACTCAGCTGAAAAATTCAGAGTATAGACATTACACTCGTCAAAATCATTCTTCTTATATCGTTCCATTTAGGATTAGGAAAAGACCTTATTTATGGTTAATAAGCATGGGGGAATAATTTCATACATTTGTACACCTACATCAGAAAGATAAAAAGCTGTGTGTTTGGAAAAGAAATTAGAGAACCAGTATTATCAAACTCTAAGATCTTTGGAAGTGCTCACCAAATATTAAATATTTTTTAAAAAGATTTAAGAAAAAATTAAAAGGCCCATTCCCGATATTTAAATATAAATTTCCTATATAAATAACATTTACAACTCAATAACAAAAAAACAAATAACTCAATTAAAAACTGAGCAAAGGGTTTGGGAGACATCTCTCCAAGGAAGACATATGAATGGTTAAAAATGACATGGAAAGATGCTCAACATCATTAGCCACTAGGGAATCATAAATTAAAACAATGAGATACCTACCACTTTACACCTGCTAGGAAGGCTAAAATTAGAAAGACAAGTGTTGGTAAGGGAGCTCTCATATATTCCTGATGACTGTAAAATACTGAGGCTGCTCTGGAAAATAATTTGGTGGTTCCTCAAACAGTTAAATGTGAATTTACCACATGACCCAGCAATTCCACTCCTAAGTATATACTCAAGAGAACTGAAAATGTATGTCCACACAAAAACATAACCATAAACGTCCACGGCAGCATTATTCACAATAGCCAAAAGTGGAAACATTTCAAATGTCCTGGGGAACAACAAAATGAAATATATCCATACAGTGGCATATTATTTGGCCATAAAAAGGAGCAAAGTACTGATATATACTACTGACACACAGATGAATCCTAAAGACATTAAGTGAAAGAAGTCAGTTGCAAAGGGCCACATATTTCATAATTTCATTTATATGAAATGTCCAGAGTAGACAAATCCACATAGACAGACTGATTTATGGTTGCCAGGGGTAGGGGGCAAGCAGGCATGAGGAGTGACTGCTAATGTGTATGCGGCTTCTTTGGGGGGTGATGAATATGTCCTTCAATTAGACAGTATTGATGAGTGTATAACCCTGTGAATATACGGAAAACCACTGAATTATATACTCGAAAAGGGTGAATTTTATGGTATATTAATTATGTCTCAAAAAAGCTGTTGTTAGAAAATAGTTTTTCACTTGTCTTCCTTTTCTCATCTAATTCAATGTCTTTTTTCAAATATCAACTTAAATATTTTTTAAACATCCCTTTTCAATTTTATTTGTTAAATATACTGAATACATATTTGTGTGTGTGTGTTACTATTTCCAATGTAGGTGCATAGTATTTAATACATGTGAGCTGGCTTAGGAAATTAACTTCTACTTCTAACACTATTTCTATGGGAAAATGAAGGAGTTATGAGTTTTAAATAAATGACTTTGAATGTATTTTTATAATACAATGACTCTTTTGAAAACTCTATTTAACTCAATCTGTTATCTCTGCTCCAACTCAAAAAAATTGCTTTTCTCAGAAAAATCACATCTTCCCACTTCCATCCCTATTCCCCCTCCTTTCAGCCTCCAGTCTTCTGATCTCCCCTTCCATCCTGTTCTCTTAGATCATCTGGCATCTCCAAGCTTAATTTCTTTTCCAGTCTAGCTTGGAGGCAGTGTTTATTTCCATACAGCCACACCATTCCTTTCAGTGATCTTGCAACTCCATTTGTAGACCAGTTCACCCTGCTCATCAGTCTCCATAAACTGTCTTTTTTCTCTCCTTCTCCTGGGCTACCATATGGCACTTAAGAAGGTCTCATATCCATGTCCATTGTATTCATTACAACTTTTAAATCCAATCAATGCTAAACTTTCAATTAGCTCAGCAATTCCTTAACACTTCCTTTGATGATCCCTTTTCCTACTCCATCAGTGTTGCATGTCCTTATTTCTCTCCTTCAACCCCCAACTCTGTCAGTCTACTACCTCTCTGCAAATGGCTTCACCATCTACCCTGGAGAGAATATAAAACCATGAAGAGCAAGTTTCCCCAACTGCTTTCTTCTTCATCTTTCTACATTCCATTTTAACCTCCATTCCACCTATTATAAAATGTCTATGTTACTATCTCTTCATATGTTCTAGATCCTATACATATGTTAAAAGCTCAACTCTATCCTTCGCCGAAGCCACCCTGGATACTGGTCAGTTTGCTTTTCTGTCCCCAGGCTCTTGTTCATGCAATTTCTTTTTTCTCAAATTCTTTTCTCCCTGGGAAATTCCAATTCATCCTGCTAAAACATGACCTCTTTTGTGAAATAGTCATACATGCAAAAGAAAAATTTCCTTTCCTACCTCTCTAACATTTCCCCTCTTATTCTGCTTACACAACACTTACAAACCATATTGTCCAGCTAGTTGTATTCTTTTCCCCATTAACAGTATTTCCTTGCAGACAAGGCCTGTGTCTTATTCATCCTTATATTCCCAGAACTTGGCAAAGACATAGCAGACAGTTAATAAATTCACCAAAATGAACGCCCCTAATAACCTGACAACTAAAGCATTTTGCCAATTTTTCTTCATCTACACATAATTTATCCTTTCTGGTCCTACTGCCAAGGTATAATCCAGGTTCACACCAACTACATCTATTTAACACACCACAGCATCTGGTTACCTCTTTGCAAGCTTCCATAACCCCAAACCTCTCAACAAATAATATTAAAACATACCTTTCATCATAAAATGCCCTTGTTCAACACTTTCCTAATGCTCCCGAAGACAAACCTTTCACTCCAAGCCCTGTGATCATCCTAGCCTTTAAATCTTTGCTTGGGAGATTTTCCATGCAGGGGGTATCATCTACCCAAATCCTAACTATATTCCATAATTTACATGAACTTGATTCAACACAGTCAATCCTAAAGGAAATCAGTCCTGAATGTTCATTGGAAGGGCTGATACTGAAGCTGAAACTCCAATACTTTGGCCACCTGATGCGAAGAACCAACTCCTTGAAAAAGACCCTGATGCTGGGAAAGCTTGAAGGGAGGAGAAGCAGATGACAGAGAATGAGATGGTTGAATGGCATCACTCACTTGATGGAGATAAGTTTGAGCAAGCTCTGGGAGTTGGTGGTGGACAGGGAATCCTGGCATGCTGTGGTCCATGGGGGTCACAGAGTCAGACACGACTGAGCAAATAAACTGAACTTACTCAATACAGACCTTAATCCAAATTGACCTCTCCTCTCACCTGCTATACCACTTACTGTATCAGTTAAACATTCAGCACTTGCTATCCAACTGTTTGATAAAATCACAAGTTCCTGGATCTCAAGAACTCTCTTCAAGGGGTGGGGGATGGCTGGGGGAGGAGGTGTTTTAGCAGTTTCATGTTCTTTCTTAGTAGGTACTAAACAAACACCTCTTGAGGAAATCAAAGCTGAATTATAAAAACTGGTTAAACGAATGAATGACAGTTAGTGGTCAGCATCTATCACCCAGTCCTGCTTTGGTCAAAAGCAAGGACTAACAGTATGGTAAGTGGTAAAAACAAGAGAGGAACTAGGCACGTTTGATAACGGAGTTAGGCAGAATGAAAAGCACTACACATTCAGAAAACACTGATGCCTACTAAGTGCCAGGCAAAATTCTAGGTTATCATGGTGAAGATGACAGACATGTCCACGAAGACAGGATTCTTGCCTCCAACTGCATCTACTTTATAAAGATGGAGGGAGTAACACTCCAGTGTTTATAGTACTTTTTTTGGTAAGTCAGTGAATAAATCATTAGAGGTTCTCTAAAACTATTTTCCAGGTAATAAGAACCCATGTCTGACCACGTTCCAGAGGCAGTCAGCCACAATACTCTATTTTGGTCCTTGTTTTCTTAAATTCAGCCGGATCACTACCGGATGTGACAGACAACTTGTAAGTGGTAGTGTCATATGAGTGAGTGCGTGTGGGTAGTACCCTGTCTGCTATCCAGACACCTTAGTACATGGAGCACTGAAGGGAACAAGCCACTGCATGGCAACAGGGAAGTGCATTTACGAGATTGAGAAGAAAATGAGGATTTAGACACAAAAGGGGAAGGTACTGCCACGCCCTCTCCTCCTGGTCCAAGCCAAAGAACAAACTGATCCAGACCGTTTTTTCACACTGAAATCTGATAGTCATGGGCGGACCCGGAAAAGGGTGTCTGGGCTGCCCTCCCAGCCCTCCAGGATAACAAGGGGGAACGGTATCCTCCCACCGGCCTCCTCCCAAAGGCCGGGAAGAGAAGGGGGCCTTGGCTCCCAACCCCCGGCTCTGGGCCAGCAGCGGGACTGAGGAGCCGCCTCAGACCTTGGCGTCCACCCCTCCGTTCGTCTGTCCGCCGCCGCCAGGACCGCCCGGCAGCCGCGGCCGAAGGCTTACCGCGAGGCCGGACCGAGCCCGGCGGTGCCGAGGCGGGTCCTCCAAGACCGAGACAGGACAGGACTGGGGCGGCCACCGTCACTAGCGTGAACCCCTCAATTAAGCAGTGAACTGGGAGCAGCTGTCCGGCCGCCACTTCCCATATCCGGGCACCTGACACACCTCCCCGCCGGAAGTCGGTTGGGTTGAGGAGGAAGCAGTCGCGGCTTTGGCCTCGGCGAGGGGGTGGGGTCAGGTCTCTCCGGAGGGGCGTGTCTAGCAAGGCAGGGGCGGGCCTTGTCGCTGGAGGCTGACTCGACCTGGGCGATTTGGTGTGCGTGTTGCTTTCTCTAGAGGAGTTATTTATTCAGCTGTTTTCAGCAGTTCACTTAAGAAGAGATCTGATCAGATGTTTTCTTTCTTGCACACGTAAAGTTCAGTAAAATCTAGATCAGTTCAGTCGCTCAGTCGTGTCCCTATGGACCTGGCGACCCCGTGGACTGCAGCACGCCAGGCTTCCCTGTCCATTACCAACTCCCGTGAGCTTGCTCAAACGCCTGTCCTACCAGTCGGTGATGCCATCCAGCCATCTCATCCTCTGTTGTCCCCTTCTCCTCCTGTCTTCAGTCTTTCCCAGCATCAGAGTCTTTTCCAATGAGTCAGCTCTTCGCATGAGGTGGCCAAAGTATTGGAGTTTCAGCTTCAACATCAATTCTTCCAATGGACATTCAGGACTGATTTCCTTTAGGATTGACTGGCATGATCTCCTTGCAGTCCAAGGGACTCTCAAGAGTCTTTCTTTGAGAGAAGCATCAATTCTTCTGCGCTCAGTTTTCTTTATAGTCCAACTCTCACATCCATACATGACTGCTGGAAAAACCATAGCTTTGACTAGATGGACCTTTGTTGGCAGAGTGATGTCTCTGCTTTTTAATATGTTGTCTAGGTTGGTCATAGGTTTTCTTCCAAGGAGCAAACCTCTTTTAATTTCATGGCTGCAGTCACCATCTGCAGTGATTTTGGAGCCCCCCAAAATAAAGTCTCTCACTGTTTCCATTGTTTCCCCATCTATTTGTCATGAAGTGATGGGACCTATGCAGTCAGCAAAAACAAGACCAGGAGCTGACTGTGGCTCAGATCATGAACTCCTTATAGCCAAATTTAGACTGAAATTGAAGAAAGTGGAGTAAATCACTGGACCATTTAAGTATGACCTAAATCAAATCCCTATGACTATACAGTGGAAGTGAGAAACAGATTTAAAGGACTAGGTCTGATAGAATGCCTGATGAACTATGGATGGAGGTTCGTGACATTATACAGGAGATAGGAATCAAGACCATTCCCAAGAAAAAGAAATGCAAAAGAGCAAAATGGCTGTCCGAGGTGGGCTTACAAATAGCTGTGTAAAGAAGAGAAGTGAAAAGGAAAGATATACCCATTTGAATGCAGAGTTCCAAAGAATAACAAGGAGAGATAAGAAAGCCTTCCTCATCAATCAATGCAAAGAAATAGAAGATAACAATAGAATGGGAAAGACCAGAGATCTCTTCAGGAAAATTAGAGATACCAATGGAATATTTTATGCCAAGATGGGCTCAATAAAGGACAGAAATGGTATGCACCTACCAGAAGCAGAAGATATTAAGAAGATGTGGCAAGAATACAGAAAAGAAGTGTACAAAAAAGATCTTCACGACCCAGATAATCTCGATGGTGTGACCACTCACCTAGAGCCAGACATCCTGAAATGTGAAGTTAAGTGGGCCTTAGGAAGCATAACTATGAACAAAGCTAGTGGAGGTGATGGAATTCCAGTTGAGCTATTTCAAATCCTAAAAGATGATGCTATGAAAGTGCTGCACTCAATATGCCGGCAAATATGGAAAACTCAGCAGTGGCCACAGGACTGGAAAAGGTCAATTTTCATTCCAATCCCAAAGAAAGGCAATATCAAAGAATGCTCAAACTACCACACAATTACACTCATCTCACACGCTAGTAAAGTAGTGCTTAAAATTCTCCAAGCCAGGCTTCAGCAGTACATGAACTGCAAACTTCCAGATGTTCAAGCTGGTTTTAGAAAAGGCAGAGGAACCAGAGATCAAATTGCCAACATCTGCTGGATCATTGAAAAAGCAAGAGAGTTCCAGAAAAACATCTATTTCTGCTTTATTGATTATGCCAAAGCCTTTGACTGTGTGGATCACAATAAACTGTGGAAAATTCTGAAAGAGATAGGAATACCAGACCACCTGACCTGCCTCTTGAGAAACCTGTGTGCAGGTTAGGAAGCAACAGTTAGAACTGGATGTGGAACAACAGACCAGTTCCAAACAGGAAAAGGAGTGCGTCAAGGCTGTATGTTGTCACCCTGCTTATTTAACTAATATGCAGAGTACATCATGAGAAATGCTGGGCTGGAAGAATCACAAGCTGGAATCAAGATTGCCAAGAGAAATATCAATAATCTCAGATATGTAGATGACACCACCCTTATGGCAGAAAGTGAAGAGGAACGAAAGAGCCTCTTGAAAATGAAAGAGGAAAGTGAAAAAGTTGGCTTAAAGCTCAACATTCAGAAAACTAAGATCATGGCATCCGATCCCATCACTTCATGGCAGATAGATGGGAAAACAGTGGAAACAGTGGCTGACTCTATTTTTCTGGGCTCCAAAATCACTGCAGATGGGGATTGAAGCCATGAAATTAACGCTTACTCCTTGGAAGGAAAGTTATGACCAACCTAGACAGCATATTAAAAAGCAGAGACATTACTTTGCCAACAAAGGTCCGTCTAGTCAAGGCTATAGTTTTTCCATTGGTCAGGTATGGAAGTGAGAGTTGGACTATAAAGAGGGCTGAGTGCAAAAGAATTGATGCTTTTGAACTGTGGTGTTGGAGAAGACTCTTGAGAGTCCTTTGGACTGCAAGGAGATCCAACCTGTCCATCTTAAAGGAGATCAGTCCTTGGTGTTCATTGGAAGGACTGATGTTGAAGCTGAAACTGCAGTACTCTGGCCACCTGATGCTAAGAGCTGATTCATTGGAAAAGACCCTGATGCTGGGAAAGATTGAGGGCAGGAGGAGAAGGGGATGGCAGAGGATGAGATGGCTGGATGGCATCATCGACTCGATGGGCATGAGTTTAGGCGGCTCAGGGAGTTGGTGATGGACAGGGAAGCCTGGCATGCTGCAGCTCATGGGGTCGCAAAGAGTCGGACATGACTGAGTGACTGCACTGACTGATGGGACCGGATGCCATGATCTTAGTTTTCTGAATGTTGAGCTTTAAGCCAGCTCTTTCATTCTCCTCTTTCACTTCCATCAAGAGTCTCTTTAGTTCTTCTTTGCTTTCTGCCGTAAGGGAGGTATCATCTGTGTATCTGAGGTTATTGATATTTCTCCCTCAATCTTGATTCCAGCTTGTGCTCCTTCCAGCCCGGCATTTCTCATGATGGACTCTGCATATCAGTTAAACAAGCAGGCTGACAATATACAGCCTTGACGTACTCCATTCCCAATTTGGAATCAGTCTGTTGTTCTATGTCTGGTTCTAACCGTTGCTTCTTGACCTGTATACAGATTTCTCAGGAGGCAAGTAACATGGTCTGATATTCTCATCTGTTTCAGAATTTTCCACAGTTTATTGTGATCCACACAGTCAAAGGCTTTGGCATAGTTAATAAAGCAGAAGTAGATATTTTTCTCGAACTCTCTTGTTTTAAATCTAGATACTTGCAGGTTATAACATGGAGAGTTTAAGTGAGTTAAATCGGAATGGGGAGGGGGCAGGAGGTATCTTTCTGGGGCCATGATACCAGCACTGTTTTTTCTTCTTTCCTTCTTAATTTTTTTTTTTTAGGCCCCACAGTATGCAGGATCTTCCTTCTCCAATCAGGGAAGGAACATGTAGCCCCTGGAGCAGAAGCATGAAGTCTTAACCACTGGACTGCCAGGGAGTCCCCACCAGCACATCTAATATCTTCCAAGAAGAGTCTCATATGCTGTAGAGGTCCACTAATGTAGTGATATTGACATTTTAAAATTGGTCTGTAGAGCAGCTGCTTGAGGATCATCTGCAAGTTGTTTAGAAAATACAGCTCTCAGGCTTACTTCAGTCCTACTGAACGGTAACCTATGTCTTAACAGGATGATGCCTATGCAGGTGTAAGTTTAGGAAGCACAGATAATGCCAATGATGTTGGTTGCAAGGTAAGTGATTTATTTAGTCCATATTCCTAGCACCTGTTTTATGCCAGGTACTTTGATGGAGATATGGAGGTGATTTAATATGACTCTTACCCTGAAGAGGTTTATGGTATCCTGCTGCTGCTAAGTCACTTCAGTCGTGTCCAACTCTGTGTGACCCCATAGACGGCAGCCCACCAGGCTCCCCTGTCCCTGCAATTCTCCAGGCAAGAATACTGGAGTGGGTTGCCATTGCCTTCTCCAATGTGCGAAAGTGAAAAGTGAAAGGGAAGTCGCTTAGTCGTGTCTGACTCTTAGCGACCCCATGGACTGCAGCCTACCAGGCTCCTCTGTCCGTGGGATTTTCCAGGCAGGAGTACTGGAGTGGGGTGCCATTGCCTTCTTCAGGTTCATGGTATGGTAAGGCCAAATAAGGTACACATATAAATACCTATAAAATAAGACAATAAATGACCAAAGAGAGATACAGGCCAGATGTGTTGGTATAGCAAAGGACTGATTTCTTTACGTCAGCTCAATACCATGCTTTGCAAGGGTTCTGCAGGAACCCTTTGGCGCAAGCATTTGTTTATTTGAGAAACCGAGCCGCCTAAGTGCCAGGGACTGGAGATACAAAGACAGGGATCCCAGAGACGGGGTACACTGTCATTGGAGAGACAGAATTAAATAGATGGATAAATTACAGTCTAGTGTGGTAAACCAAACTATAGAAGTAGAGAAAAAGAGATGAAACACCATGGAAATGCAGAAGAGTGTGTAACTCACTCTTTCAAGATGGGTTCACTGAGAAAGGGACAAAATGAGATATGCAAAGTATCTTTCAGTGTGCACCTGAAGATATAATTTGGTGGAAAAATCTGCAGAAATAGTAGGGACCTGTTTGCTACTGAGATCAATGTACTCTGGTCAATACTACTTGAAATGCTTTTCAGTTTCATTTAATGACTTCTCTTTTAAGGGCAGGATCTGATCTAATTTGATCTTTAAAAAGGCCTCTTGAGTCCTTCCTGTTCAGTCCCAGAACACTTACTGTGGTCACTCTTTATATGACAATTGCACGTGCTATTTTGTCCTATTATTATTATTATTTTAGCTTGTGTGTTTACAGCCCTCTTCAGAGTTGAGAAGTGAATTTCCATTTCTCACTTTCTCTCCTGGATTCCTCTCAAAGTAGAGGCACAGTAGTTTATCTGGAGTTTTGATCCCAGGCAGCAAGAGTGAGAGATGAGGGAGGGCAAGTAAAACAAGGAAAAGAGAGAGGCAGTATAAGGATGTGTTGTTCAGTTGGTCGTCACCATGTCTGTTTTCTTGACCCCTTAGTACCTTCTGGAAAGATCATGAGGTTTGTCTCAAAACTGTCCACTGAAACCAAGAATGGGAGAAGCATTTATCTGTCAGCCCCGGTCTACCTTTGATCAAACGTTAAGGCCCCTAACTATTAACTACTCCACACTTCCCAAATGAACAGTTGTGAATGCCAAGCTGACTCCCACATCAGAGAAGTCCTGAGGCAGGAAGGAAGAGGAGAGGCACTGCCATGTTGTACTTGCCCACAGTTCATCAGACTGTTCAGAACAGGTTGCTGCAGCAGTGATTGGAATAAGAGGCTGAAGGATTTGAAATGGTGACAGAAGGCTCACAGATGGTGTCCATTTCAATCCAGTCTTTGTACCACTGATATCTGCTTGGCTGTTTGTTAAGTCTAGTCCTTTACAGTCCCCTTCAAGGTGATAGACACCTGCAGTCTCTGCAAAGACTTAATATAAGAGAGTTGGTGGAACAAGCTTCAGTCCTTGCTACTACACTGATACCAAGACTGTACTTGTTCTCATGAGCTCCCTGCTCTACTCCCCATCCTTACCTCCCTTCACCCTTGACCAGCATATCAGCTGATCTAGGTTGTTGGCTCAGTGAGACAACTGGAACCTTCAGCCTTTGTTTCCTTCCCTTTGGTTGGGCCATGACTGTGTGATTGCCAGTTCGACTTATCCCTAGGTATGGCAACACCAAGATAAGCCTCTGTTGAATTCTTTGGATTCCAGATTTATCCCTCCCTACTGTCATTGTATAGCAACAGTCCCAGATCCTTTGCTAATCACAGTTGATTACTCCCACCAGTGCATTCACTCCTCCCTTTGCTGGCTGGACTACTATCATGAGAAACTCAAAGCAACCAAATGATAGAGACGGAGTTTCAAGTTCAGTGAAGCCTCCTCCACCCAACCCCTCGTGCTTGTATTGGTGTTTAATTGCTAAGTCGTGTCCAACTGTTTTGTGACACTTTTACAAACTGTAGCCCACCAGGCTCCTCTGTCCGTGGGATTTCCCTGGCAAGAATACTAGAACGAGTTGCCATTTCCTTCTCCAGGGGATCTTACTGACCCAGAGATCAAACCCATGTTTCCTGCATTGGCAGGAGAATTCTTTACCAATGAGCCACCAGGGAAGCCTCCACCCAACCCCTGGAGAACTAATTATTATAATCCAGCAAAGCCTGGATTTGAGAGGCAGGAAACACAAATTCTGTGAGTCACTGGGAGTGATGATAAAATGGGCCAATCCTGGTCCCGTTCCAGGCTTTCCAGAGCTATGTCTTTAGCTATGTCTTTATTGGTTGACTGGAAGCATTTACCACGTCAGAAGCTGGCTGCTTCTGAGTGATGAGGGATATGACCATATCAGTGGAGTCTATGGTCACGTGTGTATTGTCACTTTTGTTTCGGCTATAATGGTTAGGGTAACCACCAGGAATGCTATAATTCTGGTGATTGTGAATGTTGGCAGAGTCACTTCAGGCAAGAAAGACAAACCTAGGAGTCTCTGAATGTTTGTACATCAGGCCACTTCTCTCTAAAAACATGCGATGAAGAATACTGCCCTGAGCTCTGCCAACTGGCAAGGGTTCCCTTCACCTTTGTTCTTTAAAGCCATCCTGAGTGGGGCTTTGCACAGCCACAGTTGTTTTTCCTACACACCAACACATCTGTGAACTACCCTTAAACTTTTTATTCTGAAGTGGGTAGCTGTAGGGAGCCCCAGGAGGGCAGAGGAGTGAGTTGAGGAAGAGGTGCCAGTGCTATGGAAGTTCCACGGAAGTCTGTAATTTACTTGTGCCTTCTGGACCTGTTCAGGCTCAGCCCTATGCTGTTTATATTCTTCAACCGACTGCTGCTGTACTCATGCGCTTATGACTTAGTGGATCTGATAACATCCAGCTCATGATATATAGCGCTAGTGTTCCCAGTGGGGAGTAGTTTTCTGGCTCAGGCATCATCTTGCAGAATACTCAGGATCTGTGCTGCAACTCTCTTACTGGGAGCTTTCCAGAAATTTCACACAGGGCTCTTATCCATCACAGATCCCTCAAGTACCATTAGATTTGCAGGAACAAATAGTCTGAGCATTAGGCAACGTGCATCATGGCCCTTCTGGGCCACATAGCCAGCTGATAGGTACTTTAGTTTTACAATAAGTTCATTTCAACATCCTTACTTCTGGGAAACATATTCTGGTGATTCTTTTGTCTCACATAATAAATTCGTTCTAACACTCCTGCTCCCCTGAGTCTTCTGATTCCTTTCTCAATACTCGTTCAGAGTTGTTCTAACATCTCATTTAGCACAGGCCATCAGCATAGCCAAGCTTTGAGGATGCATGAAGGGTTGGCTGACTCCAGGTATCCTTGTCAAACTTTAAATCTAGAATCACAAGTAAATGGTCCCATGTCATAAATTCTCTCCTACCTAGCTTTAAAACTTGATTCCTGTGTTTTAACACTCTAAATATTTACTCTTGCACATAATCCCTTGGCTTCTATTGGTTATATTAGACAGTTTTGCAGTTCTTTATAGCTCAGTAACTCTCAGTGGGGTGATTTTGATGCCCAAGGGACATTTGGTACTGTCTGGAAACATTTTTGGTTGTCATTACTGAGAGAGTTCTACTAACATCTAATGAGTAGAGGCCAGGGATGCTGCTAAACACCTACAATACACAGGACAACCTCCACAACAAAGAATTATCCAGCCCCAAATGTCACTAGTACTGAGAGTGAATAATTCTGGTCTGATTCTCCCTGAAGCAGGGATTGCAATCCCCATGTAGGTTGTGCTGAGACCTGACACTGGTTCCAGGCTTGAAAGAGTGGCAGTTGGGAGTATATTGGGGAAAATAAGGTCACTTGCGTCAGATATACTCTTTGCAGTATTTCCTGACGAGGAGAGGCTGCTTTCCTTTATCAGGAGAAAGGAGACTGTTGACAGAAAGGATGACAAAAAAAATCTGAGCATTTAAAATTATAAGACATGGGCACACAAATATCCCCATTCTAGATCTCAAGACTTCATTGTTTTCCTACTAGGGCTGTAGTTTTGACATGGGTGATATTTCAAGGCTGTGCATTTAGACTGCTCTGCAGCTCTGCCATCCTTATAATTATATACTGAAGCTAATCTTGAATACAGTCTGCCCAGTGGTTACTGTGCCCTAGAGGCTTCTGGCTTCCACAATGGACCACGATTTGGGTATTGTTGCCCTATCATCGTTAGCCACAGACTATCATTGCTTCCACAATGCTCAAGTACCACAGCCAGTGTGTGATTCAATGCTTCATTTTCTGTCTGCTCTTCATTCTAATCTACTACAGTAAAGTCTTGATAATTAGCATTGCTACTACAGGATGGCTGGAGTTGTCACCACTTGCAATTGATCAACAACCACTTAACCACCAGTAGGGGTCCTTATTGTCTTGTGATCAGTGTTGGAAGATCTGCCTCCAAAATCTCATACTGAGGCTTTGCTCTTTGGAGTCACTTTTGATGCCCAGGGTTCCTCTGAAAGTGAAAGTGAAAGTCACTTAGTCGTGTCTGACTCTTTGTGACCCCATGGACTATACAGTCCCTAGAATTCTCCAGGCCAGAATACTGGAGTGGGTAGCCTTTTCCTTCTCCAGGGGATCTTCCCAACCCAGGGATCGAACCCAGGTCTCCAGCATCGCAGGCCGATTCTTTACCAGCTGAGCCACAGGAGAAGCCCTCCTCTGAAAGCAGAGCCCCAAACAAAGGCTTATGTGCTGGTGATTGGTTTGAGAATATGAGTTCAGGGAATAGAATAAAGGGCTCAAGGGAAACAAAATAAAGAAGGCAGAAAAGCCAATACAAGGATGCATTATTGAGTTAACAAATGCCATGTGTTGATTGATACCGTGGAACTTTCTGAGAATCCTTCTGAAACGTGTCTTAGAATTCTCTACTAAAGTGAAGAAGAACAAAGAGGAAGGATTTATCCATTGGCTCCTCTCTGCCATTGGTCAGAAGCACCACGTGCTTTTAACTGCACATATGTATGGAGGGCTAGTTTCTGCAGTATCCCACATTAGAGGCAGGAAGGGAGGGAGGGAAGATGCTGGATGGAATATTGCTCTTGAGAGATGATCTTCAGATTGATGCCTGCACAAAATCGGTCACTGTGGCAACACTGGACTATGGTGAGGCTGAAAGGGTTTAAAATGATATGCAGAAGATTTCTAGACAGTTTCTCCCTAAATTTTATCCATTTGAGTTAATGTTATCTCTGTTGTCTCAGCTGCTCAGGCCAGTCCTTGACTCCTGTCTTCCACTCACATTCTACAACCGATCTCTCAAGAAATCTTTGGGCTTCTACATTTAGAGTATTTCCAGAATCTGACCACTGCTTACCATCTCCATTGCTACTCTTTCCTTGATTATTGCCAAGATTTTGTCTCTGCTGGATTACTGCTGCTCTCTCTACCATGTATTCTTAACACAGCTGCTAGAGGGGTCCTTTTAGAAACATGGCCATATAGCGTTACCCCTTGCTCAGAACCCTCAAATTTCTTACAATGACCTATGAGATCCTTCACAATCTCCCGCTTCCCCCACTCACCAGGACTTCATCTTCTACCACTCTCCTTGATCACTCTACTCTAGTTCATTAGACCTCCTTGTTGTTCCTTGAAAAGTCCAGGCAATGGGAGGGGAGTTTGGGGAAGAATGGATACATGTATATGTATGGCTGAATCTATTTGCTGTTCACCTGAAACTATCACAACATTGTTATTCAGCTATACCCCAATACAAAATAAAAAATTTTTTAGTAAATAAAATAAAAAATTAAAAAAATTTTCAGGCAAATTGATCTTTTGTTCTTGCTTTTCCCTCTGCAAATGGAAATTTTACCATTAAATATATGCACCGCTCACTACTGTATCCCTTTCATGTCTCTGCTTAAGTTTACCTCAACGAAGCCTTCCATGAAGGCCCTATTTAAAACAGTGCCCCAATCTAACATTCTTTATCTACCATTTTGCTTTGTATTTCTTCGTGGTTCTTATTACATCCTGAAATACTATGGTATTACATCAGATATATACACGTTATTTGCCGATTTGTCTACTTGTTCTTTCCCTTTCTCCAGAATGAAATTTTATGAAGACAAGGACTTATGTCTCATTTGCTGATATATTTCCAATTCCTAGTACTCATATCAACTCACTTATTATGTTCTATGTAGTATTATATGTACTTTACATGTTCAATTCGGTTCAGTTCAACTTTAAATCTATTTCTCAGTGTAAGATAAGTGCAAGAGAACTCACTGGTCATAACAAACACCCTCTTCC
Organism: Antilocapra americana; assembly: GCA_007570785.1. Taxonomy (NCBI): domain Eukaryota; kingdom Metazoa; phylum Chordata; class Mammalia; order Artiodactyla; family Antilocapridae; genus Antilocapra; species Antilocapra americana. The sequence goes on from ML662436.1 coordinate 1,602,893, forward strand.
AATAACACAAGAGAAGACTCTACATATGGAAATCACCAAATGGCCAACACTGAAATCAGATTGATTACATTCTTTGCAGCCAAATGTGGAGAAACTCTCTATAGTCAGCAAAAAAACAAGACCGGGAGCTGACTGTGGCTTGGATCATGAACTCTTTACGGCCAAATTCAGACTTAAATTGAAGAAAGCAGGGAAAACCACTAGTTCATTCAGATATGACCTAAATCAAATCTCTCACCATTATACAGTGGAAGTGAGAAATAGATTTAAGGGACTAGATCTGATAGAGTGCCTGATGAACTATGGACAGAGGTTCATGACATTATACAGGAGACAGGGATCAAGACCATCCCCCAAAGAAAGAAATGCAAAAAAGTGAAATGGCTATCTGTGGAGGCCTTCCAAATATCTGTGAAGAGAAGAGAAGTGAAAAGCAAAGGAGAAAAGAAAGATGTATCCATTTGAATGCAGAGTTCCAAGGAGGGATAAGAAAGCCTTCAGTGATCAGTGCAAAGAAATAGAGAAAAACAATAGAATGGGAAAGACTAGAGATCTCCTCAAGAAAATTAGAGATACCAAAGGAACATTTCATGCAAAGATGGGCTCAATAAAGGACAGAAATGGTATGGATCTAACAGAAGCAGAAGATACTAAGAGGATGTGGCAAGAATACACTGTACAAAAGTGATCTTCATGACCCAGATAATCACAGTGGTGTGATCACTCACCTAGAGCCAGACATCCTGGAATGTGAAGTGAAGGGGGTCTTAGGAAGCATCACTACGAACAAAGCTAGTGGAGGTGATGGGATTCCAGTTGAGCTATTTCAAATCCTAATAGATGACGCTGTAAAAGTGCTGCACTCAATATGCCAGCAAATTTGGAAAACTCAGCAATGGCCACAGGAATGGAAAAGGTCAGTTTTCATTCCAATCCCAAAGAAAGGCAATGCCAAAGAATGCTCAAACTATCACACAATTGCACTCATCTCACTTTACATGTAATATCTACTAATAACTAATGAGGTGCAAATCTTTATTATCATTATTTTAAAGACTAGAAAATGAAGACAAAGATTAATTATTTAGCCCAAGGACACATAGTAGTATTTCAGTGAATATCTCTCCATATTACTATAGTGCTCTGCATAAAGTAGATTTGGGAAGCAGCATAAGATAGTGGAAAGTACATGGTTGCTGGGGTCATGCAGATCTCAGTTCCAATGTGGTCTTTATTAGTTCAATGACAACAGGCAAATAACTGTTCTGAGCTTTAGTTTGCTATATGTAAGTTTAAGATAATAGTCACCATGTTTTGGGACTGTCCTACAATCTACTGAGACATATTTCATGTAAAGCTCTTGCTCTTTACTTGGCACATAATAAATGGTAGCTATTATTTACATACAGATTGTCTGGAAAATTAAATTGGGTAGATTTATGTTCTCAAAAGACGTTTGGGTAGATTATGTTTTCTTAAAATAGTTTCCCTCAGGCCCTGAGGTCCTGCTTTCCTTTCATAGGCCGAAGGCCACATATATTAACATGATCATGTAGGATGCAATCTTGTATTTGGATAGCATGAAATAAACTTTTCATTGTTAATGAGTCCTAAGGGAAAAGTTTTTAATAAATTTACCAGGAGTAGCAAATAATTTTTACAAGTTTATTTTCTCTTTTAAAGAAGTATTTATTTATTTGGTGGCACCAGGTCTTAGTTATTGCATGCAGGAACTTCAATCTTTGTTGTAGCATGCAGGTTCTAGTTCCCTGACCAGGGATGGAACCTGGGCCCCCTGCATTAGGAGCACAGAGTTTTGGCCACTGCACTACTAGGGAAGTCTCTGAGAATAGTGAATATTGATATTTGAACAATATAGGCAAAATTACCATATAATATTGGCAGGAACTTAATTGTTTTCTCAGGGAAATCACCCTCAATATCTGCACCAATAAAGCAGAGGTATGAAGTTTGTGGAGACTTGATTTCAGAGCCCTCAGAGTAAGCTGCACTCATTTCACCCATTTTAGTGGGAAAGGAGGAGTCTCTTTTTCTCAGATTGAAAGCCCTGAGGTAGAAGGAAAGACATGTCCTGCTAAACCCAGGGCTCTGCCTGGTGAAGTACAAATGGCTGGGCTTTGTGGACTTTGGTGGAAAACTCCATAGATCTCACAGAAGCAGATTGAGGGATAATACACTTTTGCAGTCCTAACTGACCCTTAATTGGAGTTATTGACTTTGGATATTAGGTCAAGGAGTCTTCATACATTTGAAGAAATCATATGGGTTTATGTAATCTCATTTTTTTCTTATTCCTAATTTTGGGGGCTGTGTATTACATCAGCTACTTTGATATTTCTCTTTTCTACTTCTTAGCTTTGTTTTCTTATAGCTCATTATGCACATACCTGTCTAATGAAGGAAGAACAATTTTTCAGAGATATCAGACCGTTGGTATTAACACAAAGAACACCAAGAAAATTATTTTGGGGCTATGAGGATTATAGTGCTCCACTTTCCAGATTCTTTCTTTATAAATGGCCTCAACAGTGACAGCATGAGAGAAGAGCTTCTGCTGTAATACACAAAAAGCAGGCAATGCTTGTTTTTTTTTTTTTAATTAGAAACAGATGTAAATATCCCCACAGGATACTTTCCATTTCTTTACAGCCTTGTAGAAGGAAGTCAGGTAGATGCTAAATGAGGATGGTAAGTATCTGTATGCTATTCATTAAATAAATGCTAAAAATAGGTATTAACCAGATATAGATGCACATTTGAGCAAGATATAGAAAAATAATAAATAAGACATACAAATACCACAAGGAAGGCAGAAGTTGGCTTGCAGAATCACATTGTATTGTCAAGCTTTTTTTATGCAGTTGCCTTATTCAACGTATGTATTATAGGGTGATATTATAATAAAAGGCACAGGGCTTCACTCCATATTTACGTTCGCAGAGATTCTCTCAGAAGTGCAGAGATATCTCTCACCTAATTTGGAATTTCTTCTGGGAATTGACCACTTTATGGACAAAAATACACCACATGGTTTGGCTTGAAGTAGAGGTTAATGATTCTCAGGGTGACTTCGTTAGTACACTCAGGTCGGGTCCTGGACACAATATTTTTCTCCTCTTTGCACTTGAGGAATTTAGGAGCAATGCTGTTGGCAAGCCTAGACATGCACCCTACAAGATAAATACTAAATAGCTTGACTGCATTTGTTTTTATGGAAAATCAATGTTTAAACACCAGTTAGTAAGTAACTTTCTGATAAGTGGCATTTAGACTGTACAAAGATAAGGTTTTGTTGGTGTTACTGTTACTTAGTGACAAGCAGTATAGATAAGTAATTTGCACCACTGATGAAGGCCCGTGAATGTTAAGGGCTTTCTAGGAGAGTCCCCAAGACTGTTTTTTCCCCTAGAATTGTGCATTGACTCTGGTACTTCTGCAACAAGCCTGTTACCTGTTTTTCCCTAGAATCTTAAGGCAAAATATTAAAGCTTGCAAAACTGAAACTCGTTCAAGAATAAATCCTCATTTCCCCTCTCCCAGGCCCTGACAATCACCAAGCTACTTGCAGTGAAGTTTTCTTTAAATAGGATTTTAGGGGTAGAGAATGAGATGATTAAAAGATATTACACAAGATTTTTAAAAATTGTTTTTAAGCATCCCTATAGTATCTGGGAAATAATGAATTTATAAGCTCTTGGCTCAAGTTTCTCCAAGAAGGGACAAATGGTTGCTCTCAGCTCATGCAAAAGCTTTTCTCAGAGGTTGTGGAAAAAAATTAGTCTGTGTTCCATCAGTTCTCCTTTGTCAGTACTGGGCTCTGCTTATCCCCAGTCTGGTTCCAAGCTTCTCTCCCAACCAGACTTCATGGCCAATGAGTCAGTGGGCTTATAGGATCATAGACACATTTGCTACTTGCTTAAAAGTTCTCTTTGTTACAAAAAAAAATTTGGTCTACTAAACATCTCATTTTTGTAAGACATCTATTAGGACAGGTGAAAGATGAAAGTTTTTTTCATACATATGTATATATTTAGATTATTTCCCATTGTAGTTTATTACAAGATTTTGAGTATAGTGGCCTGTGCTATACAGTAAATCTTTGTTGCTAATCTAGTTTATGTATTGTAGTTTGTTTCTGTTAATCCCATACTCCTGATTTATTCCTCCCCTTCTCCCTTTCCCCTCTGGTAGCCATAAATATTTTCTATGTCTGAGTCTGTTTCCGTTTTGTACATAGATTCATTTGTATTATTTTTTTAGATTCCACATACAAGTGATATAGTATTTGTCTTTCTTTGTCTAATTTACTTAGTATAGTATTCTCTAGGTCTATCTGTGTTGCTGCAAGTGGCAATATTTCATTCTCTTTTGTGGTTACTTAGTAAATATATTTACTTAGTAAATATACCATTGAGGACATTGGAATGAAAGCTGGTGGACATATCCTGTCTGTGGGGTTGTCAGTTCTTTGCCTATGCAATACCTTGATATGAATTTTAAAGAAGCATGCCTTTTTTAAAGTTAAAAAAAAGTTGGTAGTATATTATTACACAACATGAATAAATTCCCCTAAGGGAGATTTCCAGAGCCCAGGCAGACAGCCAAACTCCCAACTCCATCTAGATGAGGAGACAAAGTCAGAGGGCATAGACTTCTGAGAGTAGCAGGGAAGCAAGAAAAGCAACATGAGGAGTTTGTTATTAATAGACTGAGTTATTGGTCTCTATCATTCCCTTGTGTTCCTATTACATATTCACATCCTTGATAAGACTTCACAGTGCATGGAATTTACTTCCCTGCCCTTTGCCTTTGGACTTGGCATAGTGATTACTTTGACTAGTGGGTTGTTAGTAATATGATGTGGGCAGATGTTTGAAATATGCTTGCATGGTTGGATTTGGCCTTTGTGCTCCTGTATTTGACCACAAGAACGAAGAATTTGAGTAGTAATTGATTAAAGGTGGAAGAGCGATGTGGAGCAACCCTGAATTCAATCTGAAGCTTGGCGCCTAGCCCAGCCCAGCCCGGCTCAGCCTAGATCAACCATATTCCAGCAAACCTAAAGTTGCATGAGCAAGAGCTAAAAGAGTTGTTTACAAGCCACTCAGAGTTGTTTGTTACATGGCATTTTGTGCAAATAGGCAAGTGATACAAAGAAGTGCTCAGACTGTAGTCAAGTGGGAGTGTGGACAACTGCTAGAGTGTATGCTGGCTCACTGATACTCTCCATGAGTACAGACAGGAGTTCATGAAGGAGGGAGCTCTCCCCAGTCATTCCACAACTGAGTGGCCTCAAATTATGGATTTCACCTTTAAATTGTCATCTCAATTGATTTTTTTCAAGGTTTATCTTTTAGATATGATCCTCTCGTGTGGTATACAACCTGAAAGCCTGGATGCGTGATTCTGCTAGTATTGGCAACTAGGTACTAGGAATTTCAAACTGAAGCAGCTTAGATAAAAGAGGAGTAAAGAAAAAATATAAGACAGAGTCTAGAGAATTAAAGACATTTTGGCCTGAAGATGAATTAAACTTTAAAACAACAGGGGAAAAAACAGAAGGCAAAGGCAGAGAGAGAAGAAACATAACATAATGGTTCTGTGATCCAGTTTTCAGTAAATGCCTAAAAAAGGCAGCTACGTGGCACTGGAGCAGTGAGCAGCCCAGAGGAGATACCCTACATTCAAGGTCAGTAGCAGCCTTGAGGAGATACCCCACGTCCAAGGTAAGAGAAACCCCGGTAAAACAGTAGGCACTGAGAGAGGGCATCAGAGGGCAGACAGACTGAAACCACAATCACAGAAAACTAACTAATCTAATCACATGGACCACAGCCTTCTCTAACTCAATGAAACTAAGCCATGCTGTGTAGGGCCACCCAAGACAGATGGGTCTTGGTGGAGAGTTCTGACAAAATGAGGTCCACTGGAGAAGGGAATGGCAAACCACTTTGCAGAATACTAATTTACGCAAAACTGTCTAACTCCTTCCAAAGTTAACAAAGAACACATAGGCAAGAGTCCCAAATATGGAATGACTGCATTAAAGCACATTTCATGGCAATTCACAAAGCATCACTTTATTTTCATATAAATAATAGTCACCAATAAAGGGAAAAAACAAAATCATGACTATCAATATTTACTTAGGGAACCATTTTCATAGAACACTGATGAAGGAACATAGTATATGTATTCAGAGTGGCAGAGGACACAGGGACAAGCACACTAGATTGAAGGCATAAAAGCATATTTTCATAAGGACCAAGCAATCCTTATTGTTGGAGGACCAAATGGAATCATCATTAATGTAAGTGGAATCAAAGTTCACGATCTGTAAGTCCTTCTTGAGGTATGCGTGATTCAGCTTGTTTACAGTCCGAGCAAAGGCATATTTCGAAGCACAACTATATGCTTCCAAACTGTACACTTTCTTGAAGTGCAGATCAAAGAATGGATTGTCCTAGAAGAAAAAGAGAGCCAAGATTTCTTTGTAGTTAAGAAAGTAGCTAGATTTCCTGGATTCTCTCATATTCTTTTTTTGTATGCTTGATTGTAAGATATCAAACATATTTCAAAAATCTAGAAATGAGCTTTCCAAAGCTACCTGGTTCAAACACATTGCTTCTAAAAAGACCAACAATAAGAAAGATCATTTTGAAGCATCTGTGATTTTTCAATATGCAAGTAAAACATATGTCAGAATGTGTAGTTATCAAATCTTCCCAGGGTAGTGAATTGGGGAGGACAGAGGAGATGGATAAGAATAAACCCACTTAGCAGACTTCCTCAGGGAAGAAAAGGAGAAGCCTTTTCTCAACTAGCAAGTTGGTCCTTTTTGCTATTTCAGTGGTAGAAGGGGGGAATACAGAATCAGCATTTGGCATACATGCATGCATACTTGCTAAGTCTCTAACTTTCCAGGTGGCACTAGTGGTAAAGAGCCCGCCTGTGAATGCAGGAGATGCAAGAGACACGTTTCAATCCCTGATTCAGGAAGATCCTCTGGAGCAGGAAATGGCAACCCACTCCAGTATTCTTGCCTGGAGAATCCCATGGACAGAGGAACCTGGCAGGCTACAGTCCATAGGGTTGCACAGATTCAGACACAATTGAAGGGACTTAGCAGTCGGGCAGCAGGTAGGCAGGACACCAACTTGCTGGCTTTGAAGTTAATAGCAAGGAATTACTTTTAAAGTTAATGACAAGGATCATTAAATCATTTGACTGAAACTTGACAATTTGACACTGACTCATTGGATTGAGTTAGGCCCTGTACTTCTAGTGGAGATGTTTTGGGAAAAAGTAGGCATCAAATCTGATCTAGATCTACATGGTAAAATAATAATAACTGCTACTGTTACTAATAGTAATAACAACAATGCCTTGCATTTATGAAGTGCTTTTTCAATTTGCAAAATGCTTTCAAATTCATCATCTGCCCAACTTCTAACTCTCCTTGAGGGCAGAGTTTTGCATCATTTATCTTTTGTGTTCCTGGTGCTTATCCATGGCAACAATGAAATTCTCAACAAACACGTGTTGAACTGAGCTGAAAGCGAAGTGAAAGTGAAGTTCTCTCAGTCGTGTCCGACTCTTTGGGGCCCCATGAATTATACATTTCATGGAATTCTCCAGGCTAGAATACTGGATTGGGTAGCCATTCTCTTCTCCAGGGGATCTTCCTAACCCAGGGATTAAACCCAGGTCTTGCACATTGCAAGCGAATTCTTTACTAATTGAGCCACAGGGGTAAAAAAGAAGTGGAGGTAAACATTGTCCTAATGATAAGGAGGCAGAGACAAAACCAAACAACAGTATTAATAATTTGTTACTGTATAGTGTGCAAAGTTTATAAATAACTTATATATTGCAATTTTTTTTAAAAAAATAGGAAAATTCTTGCAGCAGGCAGGAAAAAGAACAAAGGTTTTGAAGTTAGACCACTGTTTTGACACTGATATAACCATGGGCAAGATCCTTATCAGACTTGGCCTTCACTCTTAGATAGGGGTGCTATGAAGTTTACATGAGGTTAATCATATAAACTGTGACATGAGGATGGAGCTTAATGAGCTTAATGATAGTTTCTTTTCCCAGATCTGCCACCAGAGATTATGATACTGGTGGTAATACCATCTTGCTTTGTACTATTACAAATTTTTAAAAACAAAGCAATATTTAAAGAATGTACAACTGAGTAGAATTGCTTCAAATGAATTTTTTTTTAATGCTGAGTAATATTCCATTGTGTATATGTACCACAGCTTTCTTATCCATTCGTCAGTTGATGGGCATCTAGGTTGCTTCCATGTCTTGGCTATTGTAAACAATGCAGCGATGAACATTGGGGTACACGTGGCTCTTTCAGTTCTGGTTTCCTCGGTGTATATGCCCAGCAGTGGGATTGCTGGGTCATATGGCAGGACTATTTGCAGCTTTTTAAGGAACCTCCACACTGTTTTCCATAGTGGCTGTACTAGTTTGCATTCCCACCAACAGTGTAAGAGGGTTCCCTTTTCTCCACATCCTCTCCAGCATTTATTGCTTGTAGACTTTTGGATGGCAGCCATTCTGACTGGTGTAAAGTGATACCTCATTGTGGTTTTGATTTGCATTTCTCTGATAATGAGTGATGTTGAACATCTTTTCATCTGGAGCCCATTATCCAGAGTGAAGTAAGCCAGAAGCAAAAACAACAATACAGTATATTAACACATATATATGGAATTTAGAAAGACGGTAACGAGAACCCAACATGTGAGACAGCAAAAGGAACGCAGATGTATAGAACAGACTTGTGGACTTTGTGGATGAGGGTAAGGGTGGGATGATATGGGAGAAGGGCATTGAAACAAGTTAATTATCATATGTCTAATCAATCGCCAGCCCAGGATTGATGCTCGGGGCTGGTGCACCGAGATTTCCTGGGGGGGGGAGGGAGGAGGGAGGGGGGTTCTGGAGGGGAAGCATATGTAAATCCATGGTGATATCATGACATTGTATGGCAAAAACAATAAAAAAAATTAATAAAAGAAATAAATGTTGCACAGAATGTTAATTTTCTTTTAATAAAAAATGAAAAAGCTGAAAAAAAAATAAAGAATGTACAAGAGTGGTGTGATTTTAAGCGCATTTCCCCAACTCACACCTTGCAAAATGTTTCCTAACTGTCATAATTGCCAGTTGAAAGACACTTGTGCAGAGAATCTCAGTGAAAGGAAATCACACCTATTCCATCACCAGATACTAATCACACTTCTTCTTCTTCTTCTTTTTAATTATTCGGCTGCATTGGGTCTTAGTTGTGGCATGTGGGATCAAGTTCCCTGACTAGGGATCAAACCCAGGGCCCCTGCATAGGGAGCACGGAGTCTTAGCCACTGGACCTCCAGGGAAGTCCCCTAATCACATTTCTTATGTAGTTTCCTCACAGAACCATTTGCTCCTTGTCATGTAGAAAATATGCTTTATATTTTGGAAATACTTGGAGAGGATTAAGTTTTTCCATTAGCCTAATAATTGAAGCATAAGCAGGCATGAACATAGAATACATGTCTGTCCATCCCTTCCCTGCTTCATTCCTTCCATCCTCTCTCCCTCTTCCCCTTTCTCTCTCTTTCTTTCTTTAGATAGAGCTAAAAGGGAATCTTATAGTTCATTCTGTAATCTCTTGTTTATAATAGATTATAGTATAATGTACTGTAATTGTGAATGATAGTTTCCAGAGGGTTAAAGCCCAGGTCACACATGTAGTTACTGGCAGGGCCAAGATGAGAACCAAGCTCTCAATCAGCCCAGCCCCATTTCTTGCTACATCATCCTCTCTCCTGTTGCACCACAGCAGTCTCCAAGTCCCCCATCATTTTGATTTCTGCAATATAAATTGACTTCAGTTTCAATTCCATTCCATTTTAAAGTTGACAACTTTCTGGCTTGAAATAGCTCTCTTTAAAACTGTATCATTGCTATTGAAAAAATATATAATAAATGCTGACTCCTGAGGATTCAATTACAAGAGGGAGGAGAAGTGGAAATTCCCAGAACAATTGAGATATTTTTACTTCATCCACAGGAAAGACATATTTAAAAGAACTACACTTTGGATATTACAGGTTTTCTTCTGACAGTTTAATATTTTAGGTCTTAAAGAGATGAGAAAATTAGAAATACTCAACTTCTCTTTTGTATCTATCTAGTTCACTATAAAAGATAATGATCCTCAAACGTGAAAGAGAAGAATCAACAACATAGAGGTGAAATTAAATGTCAGAAAGGTGAAGATAAAATAGAGCAGAGTTAGCTGCTTCCAGTGTATCTGAGTTAACAAGCTTGATTAATACATTCCTGTGCACTGACCAAGCTTGTAGAAAATAATTATGACATCAGTAAATATTTGAGAACTTATGACAAAAGAAGAAAATGGTCAAAAAAAAGAAGTGGGAATGGTTAATTCATAAAACTACATATTAATGAAATTGACATTGATTTCTGATAAAATTCAATGCAATACAGAACTTTTGGCAAATATATAAAACTATAAAGAATATAATAATTTAAAAATTATAATCTTATCACACAGAGATAATTATTGCTAAAGTACTGGTTAGTTTCATATATGCATATACACACATCTATATATTTTTGTGTTAAAATTTGAGGTTTAGCTTTCAAGTTTTTGATACTATGATAGGTTAAATATGTAAAATAAGATAATACTATAGAAAAGTTTTGTATCAGGTGACTTTTATAAAATGTATTAAATGATGAACAATTGTGTTCTGAGGTATTCTTTTGGAAACATGATTTTTAATGGCCATGTAATGTTCCAGCATATTGACATGCCAAAAATATTTATTTCCTAAAATGTTGAATGTTTAGGTAGAATGTCTTGCCAGAAAAAATGCTATGTGATTACTTAAGAAAGACAGGAATGAAATCCAGCATACTTTCACCAAGAAGTCCTGTCAAATATACCAAATTTTAAAAACAGGATTCCTGGACAATAACAGCAGATAACATATATTGATTTCAGTAAAGATCTTAAGGGTAAAATTTAGATATTCAGACCAGATAAGTAAGGCAGAATTAAGTGCTTGTGTCCATCTAACTTACCACTTATCATCAGAACCTAGCAAGACCTAATATACCATAAATTCTCAGTGAATGAACAAATATACAAATTTGTATAAATGGTAAACAACAAGTCCAAAGAAGATGAATTAATAGATTTGGAGGTAAAAGCTACCTCCATCGCTAAAGTAGTTATGTGACCTTGGGCAAGTCAGTTAATCTCTTTATATCTCATGTTTCTCATCTGTAAATCAAGAGTAATGCTAGAATCTAATTCATGGGTTATGGCAATTATATGAAATTATGTCTAGAAAGAACTTTTTTGGTCCCTGTCATCTGACAACCATTTACTAAATGTGAGATGGTAGCATATAGCAGTACTACTAATAATGGTATTAATAGTAGTAGTCACGATAATCTATCAGTTACCCAAAGGTATACTTAGGTCTGCCTGCTTCATCATTCTTATTATTGACTTGAATGAAGTGCTAAATGCTGTGCAAATTAAATCTGCACTATACTACAGTGAGTGTTAACGAACCAAAATATTAGATTTGATAGGTGGGAACAATAGACCAAACTAAGAGTATGGCATTGAATAGGATGAAGAATAAGTGAGCTTAAATTCTAACTCATCCAACAATAAGAGAAGTATTTGAGTCCCTAATATCTGTTAGGCAGGAGGCTACAATAAAAGATGAAAAGTAAGGGTAGCAGTTTTTTTTTTTTCAAAGAGGAGACAAAGTAAGCCAACAATTGCAGTTTGTTGGATTATTTACATCCATAATGCAATGGGGTTGTAGGGCTGGGGTACACGAGTAAGACTACTTCATGGAGACTCTGAGAAAGGGGTGAGGGATGGAGGTGACTGGCATTCTAAGCCCTGAGAGTCAGTAGTTGAGTACTTTCACTGTATAAAGTTTTAGGGAGAATGACCAGAGATAAAGGAGCCAGATGATCAAGGGCCTTTATTTACATTTTATCCCAGGTACATGGAGGGTATGGCTGATCAGGTTAAAAGGCAGTTCATGCCCAAAAGATCCGAGGGCTCAGTTGAGTGTTTAATAGAAATAAGAATTCAGATCAAAGGAAATATAAACAGGTCACACCATCTCTGACTTCCCTGGTGGCTTAGATGGTAAAGCGTCTGCCTCCAATGTAGGAGACCTGGGTTCAATCCCTGGGTCGGGAAGATCTCCTGGAGAAGGAAATGGCAACCCACTCCAGTATTCTTGTCTGGAAAATCCCATGGACGGAGAAGCCTGGTAGGCTACAGTCCATGGGGTTGCAAAGAGTCGGACACAACTGAGTGACGTCACTTTCACACTAACTTTAAAGTGTTGTATTTAATTCTGGAAAAATTGAAGCATTTCAGAGGAGAGAAAATAGCATAGTGGAAGGTGTTGTAGCAATGTCACTGCATAAAACAACAACAGTGCTATTCCCTCTTAGAGTTTATACAGTCCTGTCATATCTTATTTAATCTTCGTATGAACATCATTTAAAGAATGAATGGTTATATTTAACCCAGAAAAGAGAAAACTTGAGGGAACCTTATAATTGTCTTCAAATATTGGAAAGGCTGCTATGTGAAAGGAGGGTTTGATTTGTTCTGGTTGTACCAAATGGCAAAACTAGAACTGATGGGTGGATGTCATAGTGAAGCAGATTTTGGTTAAATATAAGTAGGAGGGACTTCTTCCCTGGTGGTCCAGTGGCTAAGACCATGCTCCCAACATGGGGGGCCCAGGTTCCATCCCTGGTCAGGGAGCTAGATCCCACATGCTGCAACTAAGACCTGGCATGGCCAAATAAATATAAAAAAAATAACAAAACGTAAGTAGGACATGTAAAGATAAAAGATGGCAATTCAGAAATAGGATGGACTTCTTCATGTGGTAATGAGTTTCCCATCAGTAGAATTTAAGGAGAGACTGGGAAAACCACTTTCAAGTGGTCATGTGAGAGATTACACATTTTTTCTCTACTTTCTACACTGAGGCTATAGGATATCCTAGAGTTATCAATCCTTCTGGAGGATCAAGTGGCTAACGGGCAGTAAAATCTGAAGAAAGGGAGGAAAGGAATTCCCACAACTTGTGGAGGAAGTTGGGATGGGGAGCTGCTGCTGCTGCTGCTGCTGCTGCTAAGTCGCTTCAGTTGTGTCTGACTCTGTGTGACTCCACAGACGGCAGCCCACCAGGCTCCCCTGTCCCTGGGATTCTCCAGGCAAGAACACTGGAGTGGGTTGCCATTTCCTTCTCCAATGCATGAAAGTGAAAAGTGAAAGTGAAGTCACTCAGTCATGTCTGACTCTTCGCAACCCCATGGACTGCAGCCTACCAGGCTCCTCCATCCATGGGATTTTCCAGGCAAGAGTATTGGAGTGGGGTGCCTTCTCCAGAAGAGAGTGGTTTCAAAGTGTCAGATATTTAAAATTTCAGAACAGACTAGAAGATATTGTTTTATCTGTAAAGAAGCACTTGGGAAAGATGCTTTTAAATCTAACAGAAAAAACTCAAATTTAAACTCATAGAAACAGACAAACCAGTAAATCATCCCAGAAGATTAAACCATACTACTTAAGAATAATATGTCATCTTAACACTCAGTATATGTCAAAAATGTATGAAGTAGGATATTGACCACCAAGACCTATAGCATATTGATTCCATAGCTCCCTTACAAAACATAACACTTACTGTATCTGCTTCTTTTCCATCAATCATCTGCAGATCATTCAAAGACCACTTTTTGGTTACTTCATATTTTTCATCTAAACCTATTCTGTAGTGTTTCACCATAATTATTTTTACTTCTTCATTTTTGGTCACTGTAGGACAGAAAAAGACTTTGTTTACATAGACTCTTGCAAGATAATAAATTATTCACCAAGTCATAATTTTCTGTATTATGTATCTCCTTTTCATGTAATGAACTTTAACACACATTATATCTGCACCCTAGTTGTGAACTCTGAGGTAGTTGAAGCTTCATCAATATTCCCTCAAATTTGCTCACTGTTCTATCAGTGTGTTAACTTTATTTTTGCTACAGTTGTGGTCATATATGGCCGCTGTAATGTCTGTCAGATAGAACACCGAGCTCTATGCTTTCAGCTCTGAGCTTTGTGGTGGAGGATGGAGTTCAACTCAGGGCAGGAAATAAGAGGCTTAGCGTGAGCATACAGTCAGTGCCAAAGTGTTTACCAGAACACATTGGAATTTTAATTTATGACAATATAAGAAAATGAGGTCAGGAAAGTAAACCATTCTGCTCACCCAGCAACCAACTGTGGAAGAGAGAGCATGCAAATAGTAGCATGCACACTTTCTTTTAAAGTTGCTGTGAGCTTTTGGATGTAGGACTGCTTGCAACACAGCTTTTACTAACCTATTTGGTATTGTTTGAGGTTTTTAATCTTTTGCAGAGTGTATCTAAACTTCTAGTATTTGAAATGCGCCATTGAGACAAAAACTTTAGTACTATACTTTGAAGTGTATGGGGGAAAGCATTGCTTATTTTATGTGAACGACATAAGGGAAATAATTTTCTGGCCTAAAAATGATTGAGTTTGATCTCATATGAACACAGTAGAAGAATCAGCATTTGATGTTAGAACTGATGAACTGAAAATTCTCAATGAGTTATCAAGGGAGTATTTCCTAGGTATCCACAATTTGCCTGATAGAACTGTTACAATTGTCAGTGGGGGTAAAGGATCACCTGCCCTCTGGTAACTTAGGGTTTTGTTGAAGAGAAAAGGCTAACACCATGTCATATAAAATATGTGTCATGAAGGTACACAATTACATCATAGAGGAGTGGCAGTGGGAATCGAACGTCTTAAGCTTTCAAGATGGCTGATGTCACTTGGAGTGTTGCAGGCTGGTTCTGTCTCCTCAGAGTGAGGGTGGAATTTGTCTTTGAGGAAGACTGTCTTTTGGTTCTAGAAAGTATCACTTTGGCATGGCTTCCTAGTTAAGATGATGAAAACATTATATTATAATATAGTCACAGTAATAGATCAGCAATTTGGAACAGACTATATGTTCAACAGGAGTTCTTAGAAGAAAGAAGATTGGAAAAGTTAAGGAAAGAATTATGGAAGAAATAGAGTTGGAGATGGAGCTTTTAAATTAGTCATGTTTCAGAAAGGCAGGGATGATATTGAAGGCATTTCTAGGTGAAGGACAGTATGACAAATGGAGAGGACAACTGACCCTGAACTTCACCAGGTAGGATTAGAGACAGTGGATTGTATAGATTGATTGGTGTTAGGACACAATGAAGGATAAGGTTAACCAGATTGTGAAACTGTTTTGAAAAGTGACAGAAATCATTGTGGACTTGTGGTGTTGAGTCCCCCCTCTGGTGGGAAGGATGGGAGTCTGGCCTGGACACTGGGGGCTCTAGAGTTGGGGCTGAAGAGATTAGTTATTCCCTGAAAGTGCAGGTGATACTGAAATTAAGGCAACCAGTTGAGCTCTGAGTTCACAATGGACCTGAACTCAGTCTTCTAGAGAAGGGAGTACAAGCGGGTTGACAAATCTAAGGGGGCACTGTGTCAGGATTTCAGTGAAAGGTCATATAGTAACACACATTCAATAAGTCTCTTTCCTTCTTGAGCAAGAGACTAATACAGTGGCACCTCTTTAGAGGAGTATTTTTCTGGAATTAGTGATGCCCGAGAACACTGAAGAAGAAAAGAAATAGGAACTGGAGGTCCATAGAAGAAGCAGTAAATCTTAGTGGGCTCTGGCATTAGACATTCTGTATTCAGATCATGACATCACTTCTTACACTGTGGTCTGAGCATATTACTTAATCATAGAGAGATTAAACCTCAGCTGTTTCATGTTGTAAAGTGGACATCAGAGTGATACAAATTCATAGGGTGTAAAGATTAAAGTATGTAAATGATATAGGATAGTGCCTAGTTTATAGTAATTGGTTTTGTCTTTGTTTTATGAGGTTGTTGGAATCTAGGCATAAGACGTGAGCAGTAAAAATGAAGTAGCAAATCTAAACAAGATTTTAAATGAGGCATTGACAACACTTGATGGAAATAACACTGGATGGAAACCAAAATACAAAAGTATGGAGGGTGGACTGGTTGGGCAGAATAGTGAGTTTAGTTTTTGACATACAGATGAGATCCATAAAGTATCTGGGAGGAGAAGGAGATGGAAATATGGAGATGGAGATAGTTAGGAATGGTGATATGGACTTAGGACTTTTCTGTGTAGACAGTTTTCCAAGACCAGGTTTCCAGGGAAAAAAAGCAGAGTAAAAAGGCGAGATGGAGTAGAGAAAAAAAAAAAGAAGGTGCCAGCAGAGAGGTCCAAGAAGGAGCCATCAAGAAAGAGACAAGCCTGACAGTATGATGCTACAGAAATGCAAAGGACAGAGAATTTCAAAGATTTGGAGACAATCCTATGAAGTCACTTTGTTGGGTAAAAAGCAGAGTTCAGTCCTGGCACTCAGTCTGACTTGGGGAAGATCATTGATTTCCTCCCTGAGGGCAATTCCTCTATAATGGGGAGTCTAGAAGACAGCTTGCAGAAGGCTCCTTCATGGACTGGCTAACGCTGAGCACCTACTGTGTACCAGTTCCTATGTTATGTAGGGTTTAGAACAAGAAAAAACAAGAGAACAAAGACTATGATTTAGAGTACATATTACAAGAGTTTGGAAGAGGAGGGATTGCATATTTTGAGGACAAAGGAGTGATTGAGGGGCATGTCCTGAGGGGACCTAGAGCAGAAGGTTTTATGTAGAAGGTTTTAATCCTGGGTAAGAAAACTGACTCAGAGTCTGAGAGTCTCCTGAAATTGTATCAAAACTTGGTGGGTTTCTGCTCGTGCATACTTTTCCAGCCTTAAAAGAGATCTACTTCCGCTGGTCTAGATGTTAGCTTTGGGAAGAGGAAAGGATGAGAGGAGGAAAGAAGCTGTTTGGTTGGTGAGTTGACGTGGAAGCACAGTAGCCTCTGTCGTACTTGCTAAGGACAAGCTCTCAGAGGCGGTTGCTTCCACCAGAAAGCAATTGTCTGTCCAGACAAAGGCTCTACCTCAGAATCAAATGATGACACTCTTGTTCTGTCTAGCTGTCTCACTTGGCTACTTGGGAAGTGGGAGAGGATGGGGATGGGGAGAAATACCTGGATACTGTATAAAAAATGTCATTTGAAGTAAATTCATGGCCTCATCGACCTGTCAGGATAACCAGCTAATTTACAGCAGACCCACTGATATGTTTCATTCACTTGATAACTATCTGAGTGCCCCTTTTGTACAAAGTCCTGGGCTAGGCGTTGAAAAAACCTATTCCTCTAGGGCACCATTCATGTTCCCACTAAGATTACAGAGTATGGGATTTCAGAAAGAAAACACTTGATTACAGTCCAGTGAACGAGGAATGGACAGGTCTTATAGGACCATGGGGAAGGAATATCTGCATCCCACTGGAGGTCTGAGAGAGCTTCTTGACAGGTTTCCTGAGTTGTAAAGGGCCATGGGAGTTAGCAGAATGAATAAAAGGGTACAGGGAGTTCTGAAACAGCGTGTGCACAAAAGCACGATACTTGAATCTTCTAGGCTTCACAGGCATTTACCATTGTTGGCATGACGTGTAGGGGGAATAGGTGATAGGAAGCGGGGAAGGCAGGACCTGGCTCCTGAATGGTCTAGAATGCTAGGCTAGGGAGTTAAAATATTATCCTGAAAGTTATATATGTGGGGAGATTTACAGGGGGTTGCGTTGTCACTGAAGGACTTTAAGTAAACAGTCAAGCTGAACTTTACATTTTAGAAAGTTTTCTTCAGCAGTTCTATAAAGCAGGGGTCCCCAACCCCTGGGATCTAATGCCTGATGATCTGAGGTTGGATCTGATATCATAATAAGAGAAATAACATGCACGATAAATATAATGTGCTTGAATCATCCCTAAACTATCCCCCTTTTGCTCCAGTCCATGGAAAAATTGTCTTCCACAAAAATGATCCCTGGTGGCAAAAAGGTTGGGGACCGCTGCAAGGATGGGTGGAAGGGAGGGAGTGAAGAAAGAGATAAGAAAGTAGGATCTGCTAGTTATCAAGTTTGCTCACATCAGTGGTCACTGTCCCACTAACTACAAACTAAGAAAACAGCAATCATGCTTTAAAAGTTAACTTTTTGATACAATGATGCAGCACAGAGACAATACATCCTCCTTGATTTGGCAAAACAATCTCCTCTGTAGTCAAGAAGGTTCCAAGAATTGTCTTTAGCCAAGAGTTGAAGAAGTCTGCTCAGGCTGGAGTGGACCCAACCTCTCATCTCCATGCTTGAGCTCTGCTGCCAGCTAAAATTAAGTGGCCATATCCACATTAATGCAGTGGCAAAGTGGCAGCTTATCACATGGTCTTAAAACAGAAAGGTGTTTGTATAGTTAGAATGTTTCATAGTTGGTTTTAGTGACATCAGATGTATTACTGCCCAGTTATGATTTAGTGATATCTATAGACCCAGGGAATTTCATTATTTTAGTTAGCATTTTCAGAATAACCATCTTAACCTCATGCCAACTATTGATTTTCACTTTTAATTTTGTAATAAACATTGTTGTTAATAATTGCCTCCATTATCATAGTAAAATAGTCACTCATGGTAAAATTGTCATTCAGGAGGCTAAGTGGAAAGAAATTGGCCAATGATCCAATATAATTTGGCAGATAAGAGGAAAAAAAGCAGCTTGTAAGTAAGCTGCAAGGAAATATTTTAAACACAAAAACTATCATCATTTCATAATCCTAGAGTTAGAATAACTGCTTTCATCATTGAAATTAAGTAATAGGGGAAATTACTGTGAGGTATTAAAGACAAGAAGCCTCACTGAAAATGTTTCAATGTATTAGTTGTCTTGGGATGGTTGAGAATGTTATTATTGATTTAATCAAAAGGTAGCTTTCAAATAACTTATCTAGAAATATTTTAATCAGATTGATTTGGGGGTAATACTGGGTACTACAAATTTAATGTTTTTTCACTTTAATTCCTATGTTGAAATCGAACCCTCAAGTCAAGTTTATGATATTAGGAGGTGGGGTCTTTGGGAGGTATTATTGGGATTAACACCCTTGTAAAAAGACCCCAGAGAGCTCTCTTGCCCTTTCTGCCCTGCAAGGTCACAGGGAGGAAACAGTGTTCTATGAGGGCGAAGATCCTCACCAGACACTGAATCTGCAAGCACCATGTTCTTGGATTTCCCAGCCTCCAGGAATATGAGAAATTAATGTTTGTGCTTCATAAAACACCTAGTCTCTAGTATTTTGTTTATTTTTCCTGTTAACATTCTTATTTGACACTCTTATTATTAATATTATAAATGATTTGACAAAATTATTCAATTCTCTGATGCACTGAGAAGTTCTTTTTTGGTATCAAAATGTAATATGTATAGAGAATTTATGCATACTATTTTCATAATTCTAGCAAATATTGTTTATTTTCAAATTAATTATCTACGGAGAATATTTTTCAAAATATATGTGAATACTTAAAAAATAATCTGTTCTACAATATGCGTATAATTTATTTATAAACTACATAACATAAATATACATCTATGTATTTACTGTATATTTCATTTTTATTGTAAATATTTGTTTACAGTATATACTATATTTCTACATCTCAGCATATGTTTTCACAATACATTTTTTTCTATATATTTTAACAATATAACCCTACCTTTTATTTATTTGGAATATAATTTATCAAGTTTGCTTTTTTCCTAGTTAGGATTTAAGAAGAGAGCATCAGTTCCGTGCTCTGTGAGGACCTAGAGGGCTGGGACAGGGGTTTGGAGGGACGTTTAGGAGGGAGGGGATACATATATGCTTATGGCTGATTCATATCATTGTACAGCGGAAACCAACACAACATTGTAAAGTAATTATCCTCTAATTGAAAATAAATTTTTGAAAAAGAGAGAATACTATGTGTAAATGTTGTTGTTTAATTGTTGTGTCCAGTTCTTTTGCGACCCTGTGAACTGTAGCCTGCCAGGCTTGTCTGTCCATGGATTTTCCCAAGAATACTGGAATGAGTTGCCATTTCCTCCTCCAGGGGATCTTCCCGGCCCAGAGATCGAACCCATCTTATACATTGGCAGGTGGGTTCTATACCACTGAGCCATCAGGAAAGCCCGTGAGCAAATGTGGGTGTTATTGAATATTAACTGAATATTAAATTGGATAAGTAATAGTGTTCCCCCCCTATTTCATAGCTGGCAGGTGGGCAAATTTGTCATTTCACTTCAGCTCTGTCTGACTCCTAGCATTCCAAGGTCTATTCCACCATGCGATGCTGCTTCCCATCCAATTATGCCTAATGCTTCCTATGCAATTTCAAGTCTTTCAGAATTTCCCTAACTCATTTGCCTTCTCATCATTGCGTAAGTGGCCTGTCTCTTTTTGTTCCCGCACATAATAGAGCCCCTCCCTCCTTCATAAGAACATGTTGCTTTTAACTCCAAGGATAATGACATTCTGGGTTAGGTGAAGCCAATTCCAAGGGAAAATGACCGTGCAAACTCTGAAGTGCCATGAAATTCCCAAGGTAAGTACTAGCAAACTGTAGAGGGGGAGATGGAATTTGTAACCTTTGTTTTTTGACACTGATGAAGTAAAGTAAGTTGCAATCACCTGGCTGTGAGACCCTGCAAAAGACAGACTCAGATCAGATAAATAGAAAGTGTAACTTATTTAAACATATCTTCTTTAATCTGAGAAACGTATAATGGGATTTAACTACTCTAGACTCTTGGCTCTCACAAATTTAGAACTGCTGGATTAGAGGCTGTAAAGAGGAAATCATAACTATGTGTCTCTCTATTCCCAGAAGGTGGCCAACTTTCAAAATCTGGAGTTATCTGCTTCCACAATTGAGATATGGCCTGTTTGATTCCTCTCAATGGAGATATTCTCTGAGTATTGCACAGCCAAAGATTTAGAACTAGCAAGCATCATTCTGACTTTATTTTAAATTACTGTTCTGTCTAATTGCATTTGAGATGGTCACAAAGAGATGCTACATTTGGAAAAGTGCTCTCAAATTGATGGACGTGATACAGAGGAGAGTCATGAAACTGGTGAATGAAAATGAATTTTAATGTTAACTTTTACCTGGAGTATGGCAATACCATCTCTTCTTCCTCATCTCTGAGACAATCTTGTTTTTCCCTTACTTCTTACATAAGAGAGTCATTGAATTTTGCTAATGAAAGTGATCACTTACTTTATCTGATCATTTTCCAGGTGAAAACTTTGACCCCTAAAGTGATTTCCTTCACAATGTTAACAATGCCAACACCTTTTAACCTATCTTGATTAAAAGGATTCATGTCATTTATGAAAAAGGACAGCAGGTGACCCCAGCCCACAGTGTCTTTCTCAGAACTTGAGGATATTGGGGGAAAAAAATTACATTCATTTCCAAAAATTTAATTCTAGAAATGTTTTTTATCCCATGCCAGATAGAACAAGTTTAGTTAATTATATTGTTGGAGGGGGGCATTAAGATACATCTACTAAATTAGATTTAAATAATTCTTGGTAAATACATAAACATTATTATGATTGCTTTATTTTCATAGGATTTAAAACAGTGTGTATATATTAATGTTACATGACGAGTAATTAGCTTTATAAAGATTACAATAGGAATAAAATTAACTATTAAATTTTAATGTTGGAATAAACATTTTCTCTAATACATTAAGTCAAAATATTTTAAGACATAGTGATTTGATGGTTTGAATATAATGCAGCTTCTAAAATTTTTTCATTTGATCTTTTTCCATAATTTGACTTTCTTTTTCCTGGACTGAGGAAGTGTTGTACCTTGCTGATATGCCAAGCCTCACACTTTTTATTTGGCAAAATATACTAGGTAAAGTATAAGATAAATCTTATTATTCTTATTATTAAGTAAATATTAGTATACCTGTCAGGAATTACAGAATTTTAAAGAGCTCTTAGCACTTTCTTTAAAGATGCTCTACTTCTCTTACAGTACTCTCTCTTGACAACTTTTGCAAGTTGTTTTAAGCAAAGTATCAGGAAGGGAAGTATAATAGGCTTTCTGAAAATGTTGAATTCTGTGCCTTAAAAAGCAAAGTGTAAAATGAAAGTTAGATTTTCTAAACTCTTTCCTTTAGCCTCTGAAAACTATTAAAAATCACAGATTAGAAAAAGAAAATGCTGTATATTAAATTCAATAGTGGCACCAACATTTCTGTCGAAGTTCAGCACAATAATTACAGGTTAGGTAAATCATAATTAAGTGAAAAAGCTTATATCTACCTTTGGGCAGTTTTCATGAATGTTTAAAACATGAGGAAAAATATTTTAGTTGAACAGTTTAGAGAACATTTCCTGAAAGTTCCAGCTTCATGATTTCTACCATTAAAATATTGTTTCTGTGAGCACACTGTGAGAAAGAATTTTTAAAAGATCATTTCTCTTTTCAAAATAAGCCACTAGGAAGTCTAAATAAACCTCAGAAGAAAATCTTAGGTCTTTTTTTTCTTTCCCAGCATGAAAAGAGAGAACGCTAGTTTTCCAGACTGGTTGGAAATAGAGACCTATAACTGAGTTATCCAATATGTTTAAAAATATCAGAGAGCTTTCTGTTGAATTTTTTAAAATGAGCTCGTACACAAATAAAACTGTTTGCCATGCAAGTGAATTGAATAAAAGATTGGAGGCTAATCAGATCAGAAAAAGCACATGCCCAGTTTCATTTCTGAACCATTAACCAAAATATTAATACAATACATTCTGTCTTCCATTTTAGCATTTACAAAAATGCTGTAAAATCCAAATTCTTTATCTTGGCATAGTTTAAATTCTATCACAAGAAGATACATGTGCTGTTACTGCGTAGAAAAGTAAACACCCCCAAATGCCCCTCTATCACCTAAGCCTCTCAGGGTTATTTATGTTTTGAAATGATAGCAGAAAGAACAGATTACCTGACACACAGAGGTAATACCTGTCCTGGACCGAGAATTCTATTTCAATAAACTCGTACAGATTCTGTGAGAGTGGCTTAAACAGTTTCTTCTCCAAGTCCTCCTTTACCAATGATGACATTTCCTCCAGTTCCACTTGGCCTGAGGTCTTGGCTCCAGCTCACTCTCTTTTCTCCTTCTGCTCTCTAGATTTCTTATTCTGGTTTGCAGCTCCTCAGTGAGTCCTGCCCACCTCCCAGCCCTCACTCTCAACTTCTCGCTCCTGGCCAGACCCAGGCTCTTGAGAGCACTCAGCGCGGTCAGACTCCTCACTGCGGTATCTGCCCAGTGGCAGCAGCAGCCGAAGCCGCCGCCAAAACACAGCAGCCGCACCAGCCCCACCGTCACTCTCCAGCATCCAGGCTCAAGGAGGCTGCTCTCTGGAGCTCTCCTGTGGTTTGTTGATGGGGAACATATTTATGAACACCAGCAGATACACTTGTGGAGTCCCCTGGTCTCCCTAGCCTAGTAACCCTTTTCCCCTTTCACATGGCTCTGCAGGAGAAGACCACTCCTTCTGTGTGATTCCATTATATAAATCAGCTGTCTGACTCTATTGATTGGGATCATCTTCCATTAAGAACTTTGCTATCATCTGTGAGAGAAAAAGCCTCTGTCCTTGCTCCTGACACTTCCAACAAGTCTTTTTCCCTCCTCTCTTTCCTCTTCTGCAATTCATCCAGACCTTTGTTTCAGGAGAGTCACCATCAATTCCTGGGTCCAAATTATTTTTAAAATGGGCTCCCTATAATGTTATTCATTTCATTACTCCCAAAGAAGAATTCCCTAGGTGCCTACTGGGGCAAAGCATGGCCTCTGTTTCTTGGGAGGCTGAATTTCCTATCCTTGAGAAGCTTGTAATTTAATAAGAGACAAGTATACCAAATAATTGTCATAAATATGTAAAAGTGATAAATGGCGCAAGAGGAAAGGGAATATAGAAAAGATATTTGTACCTGGAGAATATCAGAGAATGCTATGGGTAGAAGATCTGGAGAGGGAAGTATTTAAAAGGAGGAACATATTCTATGGGAAGAATGTTGTGAAGCTCTGTCCATGTAGATATAACCCAGCAGGTACACAGGGAGGCGAATTACTCAGAAGAGAAGACTTCCTTGCCTATAAGACTCATAGATTGATGAACTTTTGTGTTAACTGAGGAACTGAAGCCTGGATTCTAAAAGACCCACAAGAGTGGACTCTAGTTTCTAAGTCTGTGAATTGTCCAGATCTATTTTATTCTTACAATTCTTTTTCATAGACCAAGGAACTCTTAATTTTCAGATTTGGAATCTTGCTTCAATCACTTCCCAACACAGTCATTAAAAGTTTTACATTCTCTTGCAATGACAGAAGTATTTATCTGCTGAAGAAACCAGGGAGTAAGTGCCTATCTGTCCATAAGTAACAGGATCACTGTGTTCAAGTCATATCAGGACTTTTCCCTTTGGCACATTATAGGAGGGTAGGTCTCCACAGAGTTCAGGGCTAAGGTAACTCATTGGTCTCTGGAATTACAGGCCTGAACTAGTTGGGAGGATACTGACGAAAGTTCTGCTCTTCTCAGGGCTGCTCTGTGGGTGCCTGAGGAGGTAGTGGTAAACACTATGAATACAGGCTGGCCCTAACTCTGTGTCTTCATCAGATTCACGTCCCAAAGCCCTTTTGCTTCAGCAAAATGTTGTGGTTTTGTCCAGCCTCATACAAGTACATCTTGGAGTAGCCTTCAGGAGAGGAGGCAAAATACTGTTAATTGGCAGGAATAAATGCCAGACTCTGTGTGTTGGATTTTGCAATATATGTCATTTACCCTTTCAAGAAAGCTAAGAGAGAGGTGTGATTGTCCCCATGCTTTCCGCTTAGGAAGCAGAGTACTCTGTGGAAGCATGGTAGCCCTCCTCAAAGCATGATGAGGAAGATAATGCATCTCTGTCTCACACTTATTTATTGCTTTTTTCTTTGGCTAGAATATCTTTAGTAGTAAAATGTTATTGCAACTAAATCTGCATTCATAGACCCTGAACTTGATACCTTTCTGTGTGTGATTATACACCAGATTGGAAAATGCCAATCTTTTATGTTATATTTCTTAAACTTTTATTTTAAGGAATGAGGACCATGTGAGTACTAAAATATTTAACTTTTTTATACACAAAAACTCTATTGCTGTACCATATCATATTTTATTTAATCCAGCAAATATTTGCTCTTTAATCAAGGTATTTCTTGGTAATTCTAGTTTAGGAGCATTGTGTGTGTGTGTGTGTGTGTGTGTGTGTGTGTGCATGTGTGTATCTGAGTTTGTACAATGGACGGAGTGTTATATCCCCAGATTCATATGTTGAAACTCTAACCCCCACTGTGATGGTACTAGGAGGTACTAGGTATTAGGAAGTGAGGTCTTTGGGAGGTGATTCAGATATGAGAGTGAAGCGCTCATGAATTTGATTAGTGTCCTTAAAAAAGAGACCCCAGTGGGCCCCCTTGCCCTTTCTGTGAGGAGGATGCAAGAAAAGAACCAGGAAGCCATGCCTCACCAGAAACTGAATCTGTTGGCTTGAAGTTAAACTTCCAGAACTATGAGAAATAAATTTCTGTTGTTTAAGCCATTCAGTATGTGGTATTGTTATGGTAGCCTGCACAGGCTAAATGAGTGTGTCTGTGTGTGTGTGTGTACATGCTTTGATGACTTAGAATAGGTTCTAAATGGATGTACTTTGTAAGATGTTTTCTTTTGTTTCTATTTGCTTTTTTCTGGTTGTGGATATTCCATATAGTCCCCTAACTATTATAAGAGTTACTAGAGAGCATAGCCCTGTCCCTGAGAGGAAAAGAAATGCAATTCCTTCCTTTCATGCCCGCTCTTCCCTGACCTCTTAACATTCTGTGATGAGGACTCTCTGAGGGTCTTGGTACCTCGGACTTCGGTTTATCACTAATATTGCAGAATAGGAAGGCTTCGGCAGTTCACAATCAGTGCCAGAGTACTCATTAGCAAAGGGCTTCTCTGACTCAGCCAGAGAGGGAGTACATTTCTTGCTCGGAATACTCTAGTGTCATTTTATAAAGCATTGGATTTACAGAGACAGTTTGCTTTTAGAAGCGAAAAAGAAGTTCTAAAAGTACTCTGTGAAAAAAATTTTCTTTTGTAAAGATATGCATACAAATTCATTTTCAGGAAAGAGTTTATATTTTCATACAATTTCACAAATATTTAAAGAAAGATGAAAAAGGGAAGGATTGTAGTTTCTTCCATAGGCTATAGAATAACGTGAGGAACCAGTTTTTGTTTTGTTTAAATTTGGTTCCATGGAACACATGATTTATGTTCATAAAAATACTACTTTAATGTCAGAGGTAGTGAATATAATAAAATTACTTTTTATAGAATGGCCTCTTTTGTGAGTGATAAAATAGATATAGCAGTTAGATGCTTCCAAAGACTTTTTTCTTTTAATTTTGGAGATAAATGAATTTCAAATTAGTTAACAGAGAGAAAGTTGCATTTACTTGACATCCAACTAATAATAGCAACTTCACAATAAGAACTTATAGGTATTACTAGGGCTTCCCAGGTGGGGCTAGTGGTAAAGAACCTGCCTGCCAATGCAGAAGACATAAGAGACACAGTTTTGATCCCTGGGTTGGGAAGATCCTCTGAAGGAGGACATGGCAACTCACTCCAGTATTCTTGCCTGGAGAATTCCAGGGACAGAGAAGCCTGGTAGGCTACGGTCCATAGAGTCCCAAAGAGTTGCACATGACTGAAGCGACTTAGCGCACATGCATATTGATTATTTATTCAGTGTCAGGATCTATTCTAAGAGCTTTACAGATGTTAGCTTAGGTAATCTTCCCACCAGTCCTACAAGGTAGGTATTATTGTTATTCAAATGTTACATTTAAGAAAGCTTTCATACAAGTAACTGCTTACCTGCCTCATGTCACATTTTAATGAGACTAGATTTGAATGGCCACAACTGTGCTCAAGATTCATCCTCTGAACCATGGGGTCACACTGCCTAGTTCTGATTTGACCATGAGTATTATTTTAAAACTTTGCTATGAAGGTGTAGATCTATCTTTTAGGACATTTAATCTATAAATAAAGGTACCCTTTTCTTGTCTCAGCCTTTTTTCCAGCTACCTTTTCATTTTTAGACTTTTTAATTTAGCCTATGTCCACAAAGATGTTAGGACTAGTAAGGATGAGCTCCTCTCATAGTAGGTGCTTAATAAATGTCTCTTAAATGAATTACAATGCAGGCTCTCTGGTGGCTCAGTGGTAAAGAATCTGCCTGCAATGCAGGAGTCACAGGAGACTTGGGTTTGATCCCTGGGTCAGGAAGATACTTTGGAGGAGGGCATGGCAATTCAGTCCAGTGTTCTTGCCTGGAGAATCCCATGGACAGAGGAGCCTGGTAGACTTTTGGGATCTTAGTGCCCTGATTGAAGATTGAACTGCACCCCTGACAATGAAAGTGCCAGTCCTAACCACTGGACTGCCACAGAATTCCCATAATCCTTGGTCTTTTATTGTTCAGCCATCCTTAATCTAAAGTTAATAACTGCTGTTTTGTAACTGTTCTCTGTTGAAATAGCCAATGTGGTTTCTGTCTCCAGACTGGATACTGACTGACGAAAATGTCCACCAGTTTCCTCTCTGAAATTTTACATAGGGATTCTAGGGAAAAAAGCTCATTCTCTCTTTACAGAATTGAGAGCTGTAAGCATAAAGTAAGCTTGAGGCCATGGTTCCCAAATGCAGAGAAGCTATTTTGAGTTAAACACACACACACACACACAAAGATGAGGTCATGCATAGAGATAAATATATGTGAGAGACAAGCGAAGATAGAGAGAATTCTGATGAAGTCATTTGATTCCTTAGAACCAGCCTTGCCTGAAGACAGTTTTCCAGTCATATTATCAGTAAATTCCCTTTAGTTTTCTTAAGCAAGTTCGAGTTAGATTTATGTCTCTTGAAATTGAAAGAACACTAATAATGTTAGAAAGTAGTTTTACCACTTAAGAAGTAAGCACTCATTCATTCATTTTTTGGTTTTAACAGTATCTTTAATTTTTAAAAGGATCACTTATTTAACTCTCGTTCACAATCTCCCGAAGGCAGACTTAGAAGGTGTCTGCTGTGAGCCCTTCTTCACTGAAGGGGGATTGGGGCATGCATTGCAGTGTCCACCTCAGGGACACCTACCTTAGTCTGAGAACCTTCCTTAGTGACCACCACAAATGACACGCAACCATACACTGGAGTTGTCCAACTCCAACAAAGTTTAAGAGTCAAAAGGGGATGCGCTAACAAACCATTACGGTATCTCTCCATATTATGTCCGAAGGATCATGGTGGATGTTAGGGACACAAAACTAAATAAACTCCCACATTTTAAAAGAGACTGTATTAACTGTGTGCTTTATTTTCTGTATTCTTTTGGTTTGACATCTGGGGCCTTGCTGACCCTAAAAGGGTCGCACCCCCATCACCTTCCTTATCAGGTTCTCATACTCTGGGCTACCTGTCATAATCGCTCGAGGCCATGTACCAGACATCTGGGGATAGCTGTCAGTGTTGGTCACTCAGTCGTGTCCAACTGTGACCCCATGGACTAGCCCACCAGGCTCCTCTGTTCATGGAATTCTTCAGGCGGGAATACTGGGATGGGTTGCCATTTCCTTCTTCAGGGGATCTTCTTGACCCAGGGATCAAACCCAGGTCTTCTGCACTGCAGGCAGATTCTTTACTGTCTGATCCACTAGGAATAGCTGCTAGCCCCAACGCCTGCTGAAAGTAATTAAGCCAGCCAATCTGAAGCCTGCTTACCCTACTTTGTCCCTTCCTTTGAGAACTACAATAAACATCCTAGCTCATGGTTTCTCCCTCTCCCGCTGCCTCTTGACAGAG
Source organism: Antilocapra americana (assembly GCA_007570785.1). Lineage (NCBI taxonomy): Eukaryota > Metazoa > Chordata > Mammalia > Artiodactyla > Antilocapridae > Antilocapra > Antilocapra americana. Next base: position 1,631,965 of record ML662436.1, read on the forward strand.
CTCCGTGCTTCTCTGAATGGATCTGTGAATATTACAAACCGTCTCTTTGGTGACAATTATCTTCTGACCTGCTGATCTTACCGAACCTCCAATGTCCTGTTTCTATACTACACTTAAAAACAGACACCGGGATGACCCAGGGGTAGGGAATCGGGAGGGAGGAGGGAGGGGGGTTCTGGAGGGGGAACATATGTATACCCATGGCGGATTCATGTCAATGTATGGCAAAACCAACACAATAAAGTAAAGTAAATTTAAAAAAAATAAAAAAATACTTTAAAGAGGCAAATTCAGATCAGAAAAAAAATAATAAAATAAAAATTTAACAATTATAAATTAAAAAAAAAAACAGACACCATACTAGGGCAATTTTAAAAAATGTTTCCCAGTCTAAATTAATCATTGGAAAAGCGGCCATGCCCACCTTTTCACCTCTGTATCCTTATCAGTAACTCAGTTACTGTTAGATGTTTATCCCCCTGGATTTCCAAGCAATGTTCATCTCATATCGCTTATGTTAATTGCTTCTATCTGAATTCTACCAACTCCACTCTACTTCAGGCTCTTACTGACCGTCACCTAGGCTCACTTTTCTGATCACTCACTTCATCTTTCCTTCTTTCGGGTTTTGTTCACGGTCAGTTCAAATGGCACCAGACCCACAAAGCCTCTCTTGACCCTCTCAGCTAGGTGTAGGCCTTCCCTTTTATGAACTGCCACACTGACTTTTTAAAAATTTAATCACATACTTAAACTCTTATTCTAGGCATCTGTGTCCTTGTTTTAGTCCTCTATCAGACTGTGAACCCCTTGAAGGAGAGAGCCATAAACACCTTTGTATTCTTAGCTCCTGAGCTTCCCCAGTGGCTCAGTGGTAAAGAATCCACCTGCGATGCAGGAGCCACAGGAAAAGTGAGTTCTACCCCTGGGTCAGGAAGATCCCCTGGAGGAGGAAATGGCAACCCATTCCAGCATTCTTGCCTGAAAAATCCCGTGGACAGAAGAGCCCAATGGGCTATAGACCAAAGGGTCACAAAGAGTCAGACACTGCTGAGTGACTGAACACACATTCTTAGTTCCTCGCACAGTGCCTGGTAGCAGGTGTTCCATATTGTTGAATGCATAGAATTTGTTGTTGTTCAGTCCCTAAGTCATGTCCAACTCTTTGCCACCCCATGGACTGCAGTATAGAAAAACACTGGACTATAAATTCCTTGAAGTCAGGGACCATGTTTTACCTCTCTTTGTTTATCTTGGAATACCTGCCACAAGATCTTGCCTATAGTTGATGTATAAATAGTTAGTGAGTTGAGTAAGCTGGTAAGGGATGTGGAATAGGTTGTATTAATAATCCCACTTGAAGGATAATAAAACTGAGACTTAGGGAAGTTAATGCTCTTCCCAAGGTCACCAAGTTAGTGTGAAGTACTATAGCTGGATTAGAACCAGGCACTTTGCCACCTATTCCACCAGAATTTCTCACTACCTACCATCACAGTAATAGCTGGCACACCTGAGTCATTCTTACATCCTAGGAGTTAAGGATGTCCTTTCATGGGGCAAGATCTCATTCTCTATTGTTTTTTTTGGATTGAATGTTTATGTCGCCTCAAAATTCTTACATTAAATCCTATTAGGAGGTAGGGCCTTTGGGAGGTCATGAGAAGAGAATAGCCCTCATGATGGGATTAGTGACTTCATAAAAAGAGGCTACAGGGAAGCCTGGTGTGCTGCAGTCCATGAGCTTTCAAAGAGTCGGACATGACTGAGCAACTGAACTGAACTGAACTGAACAGCTAGCTTACTCTCTTTCCATCATTTGAGGACAAAAGGAGAAGTCACTTGTCTCTAACCCAGATAAGGGCTCTCACAAGAACTGACTATGCTGACACCTTGATCTCAAACTTCCAGCCTCCAGAATGATGAGAGTTAAATGCTTGTTGATAAGCCACCTAATTTATGGCATTTTGTTATCATGGCCCCAATTGACAATGACATGTGTTTTTGAAACCCTCTTGATTTTCATAAGATTAGAAATGTATCATGACCTTTATTGACAGCAGATACTTTGATATGTCTCCATTATCGATCCAGTAAAAAGTGAAGATTTAGAATAGCATTTCTGCATAAGATGAGGAGTTGGCAGTTATGAGGAATTTAGCATTATTTTCTTGAGAATAACATATTGTAAGTTGATCTGAATCTTTTTGATTTCCCAGAATTTTGACTGGCTGGGTTTATTGCATACCCCCCCACCCCCAACCTTGGCAATATCTCATGAGCTACTGATAAATTATTAAGCTCTGAAGCAAACTGAAGTGCCAGGATTAACCATAAAGCTGGTGTATTCATCAGGGTCTAGTCAAGAGGCAGAAAACACAATGGGTTATTTTGATGGCAGAAAATGTAATATGAACAACTGTTGACTAGATATAAAGAATCTTTACCTGAAAAGATAACAGGAGCAGTCAGCATCATGGATGCAGCAGGAAAGCAATGGCTACCCTAGGACTAGGGGAACAAAGTAAAGAATTTGAAATTATTAAAAACCTAGAAAGTTAGAGGAGAAGCCCCCTGGAGCTGAAAGTCAGGTCTCTGAGGAGGGGTGCTGTTAGACTTCTGTGTTGAAAAGTGTTCCTGGGGTTGTTTTTAGTCAGATATGGTAAGACATGCAGACAGAAATGATTTTCATGCAGGAGGAAGTTTATACTTACAGATGTCTGGGAACAGACAGCACAACATTCTATGCAGGGCCACATAAGGAAAGGTCAGGAGACTGAAGGAAGTGGAGAAAGCGTGGGCACAAGCTTTTATTGTGATCTCTTCAGGAAAGGCAAGGCAGGGCACATTAAACAGTTTAGGATTGAGTAGTTTGAATAATTTACTCAGGCCCTGGGCTATAGAAGTGGTTCTAGCTATCAAGCACTGGCTCTGGAGTGATTTGGGAATACTGGCTTGGGTGTGAGAATTTGATAAAGGAGGCTGTATGGACTCTGGATTGGTTGGTTTGTATATAAAGGTAGGTTCATGGCAAGCTGTTTGCCATCTCTAGAAATTAGCTAATGCTGGGAAGAGCCGTCCTCTGGGGTCTGCAAGCCCCTCACCCCAGTGTCAAAGCATCATAAAATATAAAAAATAAAAATAATGATTAATACAACTGCCTGACTATGGAAAATAATATGTAGGTTCCTTAAAAAACTAAAAATAGAGTTGCCACATGATTCTGTGATCCCACTCCTGGACCTATATCCAGAGAAAGCTTTAATTCACAAAGATATACATACCCTAATAGCAGCACTATTACAATTGCCAAGACATAGAAACAACCTTTGTCCATGAATGGACAAAGAAGATGTGGTGTACATCTCAGAGTACAATGGAATACTACTCAGCCATAAAAAGAACAAATAATGCCATTTATAGCAACATGGGTGAACCTAGAGATAATCATACAGAGTGAAGGAAGTCAGACAATATATATCACATCATATCACTTATAAGTGGAATCTAAAATATAACAGAAACAAACTTATTTATGAAGCAAAACAATCTCACAGATACAGAAAGCAAACTTACAGTAACCTAAGGGGAAGGGGGAGATGGATAAATTAGGAGTTAGGGATTGGCACATACAAGCTACCATATTTAAAAAGGTAACAAAGTCCTGCTGTATAGCACAGGGAATTATACTCAATATCCTATAATAAACCATAATGGAAAAGAATATGAATGAGAATATATATAACTGAATCATTTTGCTATACACCAGAAATAAACACAACATTGTAAATCAACTGCACTTCCAAAAAATACACATCTCCATCAAAAAAATAATAAAGTGCATAATTTAATGGTAAAAAAAAATATAGCTGGGCTGGTATTTCTGAGTCCCAAGGGCCTCAAGCTGCTTTTCTGAGCTATGAATAAACCTCCTCCCTCCTTTGGGGTCAGAGAGGGTAGCTAACATATACCTCTCAAAGAGGAGTTTCTGCCCTATTTACTGAACTTAATAACAACTCAAAGACTCTATTGTAGAAGTGATTGCTTACGTATTCTAGACACCCAGCTCCTTACCTCACTTGAGGACTTTCTCTTCTAGATTCTAGGTTTATTACTAAATATATATCTGTGGATAGCAAAGATGTGAAACTACTTTTTAAACTGGAGACAAAAGTGGGGGCCTGTGATGAACATTATAGTTACTTTCTCTCTCCTCTCTGTTTCCTTTGTCCCCCCACACCATTGCCTCTCTACCAGGAGATCTGAGGGAAAAAAAAAAGCAAAAGCAGAAAACATTTACCCACAATAACTGCCAGCTGACATTGTGAAAGGATATTTTTAATTTCTAGAATTTTGTTTCTCCAGAATTTGAACTCTTATGATACGAGTTGGCTGAAAAACAGAGCCCAAGATAAAGCATTCATGTGAATGTTTTATTGTGGGGCGGGGTTGGGGGAGGCTGGTGCAATCCCCAGACAGCAAGAGTGAGGGAAGAGGGTGTGTGAGGCAGAGAGGGAGGGTGGATCATTACTGCCCTGGCCACAGGCTTCAAAAGAAAACAGCCGGAACTATGGTCCCATTAGCTGTCTCCAGGTGGGCCATTTGGAGGCCCTGCAAGTTGAAGCAGCTCTTTGTGAGAAAGAGGTGAATTTATCTGTTGGTTTCCTCCTTATGACTCTCATTGGTCAAAATTTGCCCAATTTTTGTTGTGTTACTTGACCCCAGTGGACATGCAATGGGAAATTTGTATCCTGTGCTTCACAGCCCAGAGCCTCTGTAAGTCTGTTAGAGCTGCATGGCACTGCTATGATGGAAGTCACACTAGCCTCCAGTCTTCCGCTTAGAAGGATGTGACTTCAGCAGTGCTTGGAGGAGAGGCAATGGTGGCAGGGGCCAGATTTTTCAAGTGACAAGTGGCAAAAAGACCATGTGAGGATGCACATAAATTGCATCTGATGTAGAAAGTAATGCGGTTGTTCAGTCACTAAGCTGTGTCTGACTCCTTGTGACCTTATGGACTGCAGCACGTCAGGCTTCCCTGTCCTTCGCTATCTCTTGGAATTTGCTCAAATTAATGTGTTATTAATTTGCTATTGATGAATGTGAGATGTTATCTAACTATCTCATCTTCTGCTACCTTCTTCTCCTTTGCCTTAAGTCTCTCCCAGCATCAGGGTCTTTTCCAATGAGTAAGTTCTTCCCATCAGATGGCCAAACTATTGGAGCTTCAGCTTCAGCATCAGCCCTTCCAATGAACATTCAGGGTTGGTTTCCTTTAGGATTGACTAGTTTGGTCTCCTTGTTGTCCAAGGGACTCTCAGAAGTCTTTTCCAGCATTACAGTTTGAAAGCATCAGTTCTTTGGCACTCAGCCTTCTTTATGGTCCAACTCTCATATCCTTACATGACTACTGGAAAAACCATAGCTTTGACTGTACAAACCTTCGTTGGCAAAGTGATGTCTCTGCTTTTTAATATGCTGTCTAGGTTTGTCATAGCTTTTCTTCCAAGGAGCAAACATCTTTTAATTTCATGGCTGCAGTCACTGTCTGTTCTGATTTTGGAGCCCAAGAAAATAAAATCTGTCACTGTTTCCACTTTTCCATCTATTAATGGTAAGGAGTAAATCAGAGGTTGGAAATATTTGTAAATATAGATGAAAGTAATTGGAGAGATGAAAAGTTCCAGAACCATATGTCTGGAACATGGATTTATAGAACATGCGAGACAGAGGACTTTATCAATACATGGAACAAGAGTGTGTTGTGCTAGGGGAAGGGGCATGGAGGGGCAGGGCAGCCCTGCCTCAGGAGACAGGAGACCCAATCCAAGTGCCCCGTCTTCACTTAGCTGTGGCATAATCTTGAATTTGTTTCTTCCCTCTGAGCCTCTTTTGCCTTATTTAAGAAATGAAAGAGAATCAAAGCTGACACTTTTCAGTTCCAAGATACATGTTTATGTTTCAGAGAAACCATTTTGCAGGAGTAATTTACACATACACTCTTCTCAAATTTTACTATATAAAAATGAGGAGTTATAGTTAAGGGCATCACCAGACAGAAACTCATTTTGTACTAATGGATCTGACAATGAGTTACTGCCCTGGGCAGCCAGCCAATCTGACTCTAGGCCTGATTCTGTCAGCAGAAAGCTATCAGTTCAGTTCAGTTCAGTTACTCAGTCGTGTCCGACTCTTTGCGACCCCATGAACCGCAGCACGCCAGGCCTCCCTGTCCATCACCAACTCCTGGAGTTTACCTAAACTCATGTCCATTGAGTCGATGATGCCATCCAGCCATCTCATCCTCTGTTGTCCCCTTCTCCTCTTGCCTTCAATCTTTCCCAGCATTAGGGTCTTTTCCAATGAGCCAGCTCTTCACATCAGGTGGCCAAAGTATTGCAGTTTCAGCTTCAACATCAGTCCTTCCAATGAACACCCAGGACTGATCTCCTTTAGGATGGACTGGTTGGATCTCCTCACAGTCCAAAGGACTCTCAAGAGTCTTCTCCAACACCACAGTTTAAAAGCATCAATTCTTCTGTGCTCAGCCCTCTTTATAGTCCAACCCTCACATCCATACATGACCACTGGAAAAACCATAGCCTTGACTAGACGGACCTTTGTTGACAAAGCAATGTCTCTGCTTTTTAATATGCTTTCTAGGCTGGTCATAACTTTCCTTCCAAGGAGTAACCATCTTTTAATTTCATGGCTGCAATCACCATCTACAGTGATTTTGGAGCCCAGAAAAATAAAGTCAGCCACTGTTTCCACTGTTTCCCCATCTATTTGCCATGAAGTGATGGGACCAGATGCCATGATCTTAGTTTTCTGAATGTTGAGCTTTAAGCCAATTTTTTCACTCTCCTCTTTTACTTTCATCAAGAGGCTTTTTAGTTCCTCTTCACTTTCATCAAGAGGCTTTTTAGTTCCTCTTCACTTTCTGCCATAAGGGTGGTGTCGTCTGCATATCTGAGGTTATTGATATTTCTTCCGGCAATCTTGATTCCAGCTTGTGCTTCTTCCAGCCCAGCGTTTCTCATGATGTACTCTGAATACAAGTTAAACAAGCAGGGTGACAATATACAGCCTTGACGTACTCCTTTTCCTGTTTGGAACCAGTCTGTTGTTCCATGTCCAGTTCTAACTGTTGCTTCCTGACCTGCATACAGGTTTCTCAAGAGGCAGGTTTGGTGGTCTGGTTATTCCTGTCTCTTTCAGAATTTTCCACAGTTTATTGTGATCCATAGTCAAAGGTTTTGGCATAGTCAATAAAGCAGAAATAGATTTTTTTCTGGAACTCTCTTGCTTTTTCGATGATCCAGTGGATATTGGCATAATATTAATATTGATATTGATATTGATCTCTGGTTCCTCTGCCTTTTCTAAAACCAGCTTGAGCACCTGGAGGTTCATGGTTCACATATTGCTGAAGGCTGGCTTGGAGAATTTTGAGCATTACTTTACTAGCGTGTGAGATGAATGCAATTGTGCAGTAGTTTGAGCATTCTTTGGCATTGCCTTTCTTTGGGATTGGAATGAAAACTGACCTTTTCCAGTCCTGTGGCCACTGCTGAGTTTTCCAAATTTGCTGACAAAGCTATAAGGTCACCAAAAATCAGTAGACATTGGTCTGTGGGCTTCATCAAAGCACATGCTCTGGTCTCCTATCACCTTGGGCAGAGTCCCAGTGTTAGCACTGACTGCCTGTGTGACCTTGGGCATGTTATTGAACTTCTCTGACTCTTTTTCCTTCTCTGTCTAGTGGGGCTGCCATGAGCAAATGCACATGAAATGTGTGACATAAGTGTACCCAATCAAGGGTTTCTTTAGTATTTCCTTAATTGTAAAAAGAAGAAGTTAGATCTGTAGATCTCTGGGACATGTTCCACTTTAACATTCCATGATTCCATTCTTTGATTCTTTATTTTGTCACTCCAAATGCTTAGTGAGTATTTATGACATATACAGTCTGGGCCACCTTGCCTTCAGGCCCATCCAACCTGGTTGAGGCAGTCACATAAGATTAGAAACAAACACAAAATAATTTATGCTACTGTAACAAGGAGTGGTACCTTAAAATCATAATACATTTTATTTGTAGAGTTGTAAGACTGATGACCTATCAAATACATTATTCTGGAAAAAGTCACTTTTGTCAGTGTTGGAGGACATGCTTACCGCAGGTCTATACAGTTCTTTAAAAAATTATTTTAAACATACCCATTAGTATGTGTTCAACTTATAACTTCTGTATTATTGTTGGAAAAAGTGTCCACATGGAGTTTTATTCTAAAGTCTGAATGAAGCCTGGTAAATTATATATCATTGCTTAGTGTAGCTACTCTTTTTAATTATATCATTTTTCTAATGAGAAAAAATTAACATTAAAATTAATATTAAACAGGTGATTTGAGTTTAATTGAGGTGGAAATGTTTTCTGTTTCCATAAAGGTCATCATGGTTAGGTTTTAGACTCAGTACCAAAAAAGGATGGTGTTTTTTTTAATCAATAGCAAAGCCTTTATGGCTATTCAGAACAACATTGAATGCAGGATTCAAAAATTCCTGTTTAGTTTGAATTATGAGGATAGAGGAGCAAATTTGGAAATGTATGTTATTTCAAATGTATGTTTGGATTATAAAAAAATTCACTTTCAACAAATAAAAACAGGAAAATTTGTAGTATTATTGTACATTCAGTAAAACATGCAGAAAAATAATTTAAGAAGGCTTAAGTCAAGACTCCCAGAAGTTTATTTGAAGATATTCAAGAAGATGCTGCTATAAGGTACCATGTATTGTGATGGGCTTCCTGATAGCTCAGCAGATGAAGAATCTGCCTGTAATGCAGGAGATGCAAGAAACTCAGGTTTGATCCCTGGGCTAGGAAGATCCCCTGAAGGAGGTAATGGCAACCCTCTCCAGTATTCTTGCCTGAAAAATCCCATGGACAGAGGAGCCTGGTGGGCTATAGTCCAAAGGGTCTCAAAGCGTCAGACATGACTGAATACTGAGCACTGTGCTGTGATGATGAGATGCTGAACTTTGATTTAGAACATGTTGGTTCAACTCTTTAATCTGCTACTCACTGTTTTAGATCACCTTGGCCCAGGACTCTACTCTCTCTGTGATTTAGTTGTCTGAAAACTTGAAGGATTAAAATTTTTTTCAAATTAGTTAGGATTGTTGTTTAAAGTATTATCAAAATTTTACATGCACATAGTTTAAAGATAAATAGTTCTACAAAGCTTGTTCGAAAACAGCATCCCTTCCCTCATCACTTCCCATCCTCCAAGGAAAACACTTCCAACTTCTATTTCTTTTAATATTTGCCCCTGTGTCTCTATGTTATATGCTTAAATTTCTCATTTTTAAAATTGTGGTAAAATGTACATGAGATTTTAACCATTTTAAACATACCGTTAAATGGAATTAAGTATATTCACATTGTTGTGCAATCATTATCGGTACCCATCTCCAGAATTTTTTTCATCATCCCAAACTGAAACTCTGTACCCATTAAAGTGTAAGCTTCCAAAAAAAAAATAAATAAATAAAGTGTAAGCTTCCTTGACCCCCAGTCCTTAGTAAAATCTCCATTCTGCTTTCTGTCTCTACATATTTGACTATTCTGGGAACTTCATGTAAGTGGAACCATACAGTATTTGTCCTTTAGTGTCTGGCTTCTTTCACTTGGTATCATGTCCTCAAGGTTTATCCCTGCTGTAGTATGAATTTTCTTCCTTTTTAAGGTTGCATAATATTTCATTGTTTGTATATACAGTGTTTTGTTTGTCCATTCATCTGTCAGTGTGCATTTGGGTTGCTTCCACCTTTTCATTATTGTGAATAATATCGCTATGAACATGAGTATACAAATATCTGGTTTAGGTCCTGTTCTCAATTCTTTTGAGTATAAATGTAAAAGTGGAATTGCTGGATCATATGTGTTAAGTGGTAACACTTAAATTTAATTTTTTTTGAGGACCTAACAGCCTGTTTTCCATAGTGGCTGGACCGTTTTACATTGCTACCAGCAATGCACAAGAATTTCTCCACATCCTTACTTGTTCTTTCTTTCTTTTTAAAAAATATTAGAGGTGACACCAGTTTGTGCATTGTCCTTGTGTGAGACTATACTGATCTCTATTTCATTCCAATTTAATAAATGTGCTGCTGATGTGAGCACTTTGTATGTTTTTGCTTTCTACTTTCTGGAAGAGTTCCTTAATTATAGCTTCTAGCCCTTCTACTGAGCTTTAATTTCTGCTACTATACATGTAATTTCCAAGAACTTTTGGTCGATGGTATCAAACATTCATGTTTCTTTTTCAAAAGAACTTCTTATTCTTTTTTTTTTTTTTAACATTGCCTTTTTTAGAAGGCTTGATTTTTTAGAGCAGATTTAAGTTTACAACAAAACTGAGAGGGAAGTACTGAGATTTTCCATATAGTCCCTGCCCTCACACATCAGCATTACCAGAGTGGTACTTTGTGTTACCAAGGATAATCCCCCAACATCAGCATTACCAGAGTGGTACTTGGTATAACCAAGGATAATCCTACGTTGACATCATAATCACCCAAAGTCCATAATTTACATTATGGTTCACCCTTGGTGTTGTACACCGTATGTTTGAACTAATGCTTAATGACAAATCCCATCACTGTAATATTGCCCAAAGTATTTCCACAGCCCTAAAAATCCTTTGTGTTCTGCTTATTCATTTCCCTTCCCACCCATCATTACCCCTGGCAATCACTGATAAATTATCTTCATAGTTTCATCTTCTTTAGAATGTCATATATTGACATTTGGAATCATAGAGCCTTTTCAGATTGGCTTCTTTCACTTAGTATTATGCATTTTATGATTAGTCTGCTTCTCTATGTCTTTCCATGGCTTGATAGCTCACTTCTTTTTGGCACTGAATAATATTCAATTGTCTGGATGTGCTACAGTTTATCTATTCACCTACTGAAGGGCATCACAGTTGATTCCAAATTTTGACCATTATCAGTAAAGCTGCTATAAACACCTTATGCAGGTTATTGTGTGGGTATAAGTTTTCAGCCACTTTGGGTAAATACTAAGGAGCATTGTTGCTGGATTGTATAGTAAGAATATGTTTAATCTTGTAAGAAAACAAAACTGTCTTCCAAAGTGGCTGTGCCATTTTGCATTCCCGCTAGCAGTATATGAGAGTTCCGGTTGCTCCACATTCTTGTTTGCATTTCATGTTCTCATTCCATGCTGTGGATTCCAGCAACACTAAGTGTGTAATAGTAGCTCATTGTTTATTGGCACTTTCCTGGTGACGTATGACATGGAGTATCTTTTCATATACTTATGTTAAGGTCTTTTGTCCATTTTTAAATTGAGTTGGTCTTTTTCTTATTGTTGATCTTGAAGAGTTTTCATATATTTTGCATAACAGTCCTTTATCAGGTGTGTCTTTTGCAAGTATTTTCTTGTGGCTTGTCTTCTCATTCTGTAGGTATTGTCTTTCACAGAGCAGAAGTTTTTAATCTTAATGAAGTCCAGGTGATCAATTCTTTCTTTCATGGACTTTGTCTTTGATGTTTTACCTAAAGCGACATCACTGTATCCAAGGTCACTTAGGTTTTCTCCTATGTTATCTTCTAAGAGTTTTATAGTTTAGTGTTTTGCATTTAGGTTATGATCCATTTTGAGTTAGTTTTTGTAAAGGTATAAGGTCTGTGTCTATACTCCTTTTTTTCTGCATGTGGATGTGTAGTTGTGCCAGCACCATCTGTTGAGGTGACTATCTTTGCTCCACTAGACCACCTTTACCTCTTTTTCAGAAATCAGTTGACTATATTTGTAGGGGTCTATTTTTAGGCTCTCTATTCTGATCCATTGGTCTTTTTGCTCATTTTTTCACCAACACCTTACTGTCGATTACTAATTAAATTTATAATAAGTCTTGAAGTTGGATAGTGCCTTCTTCTTTTTCTTGGTGAAATTAATTTTCTTCTCTGTCTGAGCACTTTAACTACATCTATTTAAGGCATTATTTTGCCTCCATGGTCTCTTTTTTTCCCAAGTTGGTTCCCCACAACCACTTCCTTTGTTTTAGTTTCTGTCTTTTGTGCCACAGACTTTCCTTAGGCGATCTGGTGATCTTTGGTCATCTGTTCATATTTAAGGGCTCTGAGCAGATTGGAAGCTCTAGGTTTGTTGACTATGAGATTCACTGAAGGATGACCTGGCTGGAAAAATTTGTTGAATCTATAGATATTATTGTGGACTACTCAGGTTCTCTAGAGAAATATTTTCCAATTTCCTGCTTCAAAGATATACCCCTGGTTCCCTTCAAGTGGAGCTCATTCAGAAAAAACATTGGGGAGGGGTGTATGTAGGATCTTGTCAACATTGAGTATACATTCTGTTAACACTTCTGAGTACTGAAGTACTCTCGACTGGGCTGAGTGTCCCCTAGTCCAGAAGCTCTGTTTTCTATCTCCACAGAGTAAACTTTCAGAATTTGGATGGGGTGGTGGAGAAACATTTAATCTGCTGCACTGAATGGGAGAGAGGGATCTGAGAGTCTGTGGCTGCTAAGTTGCTTCAGTTGTGTCTGACTCTGAGCAACCCCATAGACGGCAGCGCACCAGCCTCCCCCTTTCCTGGGATACTCCAAGCAAGAACACTGGAATGGGTTGCCATTTCCTTCTCCAATGCATGAAAGTGAACAATGAAAGTGAAGTTGCTCAGTCGTGTCTGACTCTTAGTGACCCCATGGACAGCAGCCTACCAGGCTTCTCGGTCCATGGGATTTTTCAAGCAACAGTACTGGAGTGGGGTGCCATTGCCTTCTCCATCTGAGGGTCTAATTGCTTCTTAAACAGAAATCAAGTCATTCTCTCAATTGTCCTACGTTTGCCCCTATTTCAGAGGCACTTCGTGCTGCCAATCTTGATCTGGATCTTCCTGGGCTTCTGTAATGGAACTGGATTGCTTCTCGGCCTTCCCTCTGCAGCTTTAGGATTTAGGTCTAAGTGAGCTATCTGGGCTGGAGGAAACACAAGCTGGAATCAAGATTGCTGGGAGAAATATCAATAACCTCAGATATGCAGATGACACCACCCTTATGGCAGACAGTGAAGAAGAACTAAAGAGCCTCTTGATGAAACTGAAAGACAAGAGTGAAAAAGTTGGCTTGAAGCTCAACATTCAGAAAACTAAGATCATGGCATCTGGTCCCATCACTTCATGGCAAATAGATGGGGAAACAGTGGCTGACTTTATTTTTTTGGGCTCCAAAATCACTGCAGATGGTAATTGCAGCCATGAAATTAAAAGATGCTTACTCCTTGGAAGAAAAGTTATGACCAACCTAGACAGCATATTAAAAAGCAGAAACATTACTTTGCTAACAAAAGTCCATCTAGTCAAGGCTATGGTTTTTCCACTGGTCATGTATGGATGTGAGAGTTGGACTATAAAGAGGGCTGAGTGCTGAAGAATTGATGCTTTTGAACTGTGGTGTTGGAGAGGACTCTTGAGAGTCCCTTGGACTGCGAGGAGATCCAACCAGTCCATTCTAAAGGAGATCAGTCCTGGGTATTCATTGGAAGGACTGATGTTGAAGCTGAAACTGCAATACTTTGGCCACCTGATGTGAAGAGCTGACTCATTGGAAAAGACCCTGATGCTGGGAAAGATACAGGGCAGGAGGAGAAGGGGATGACAAAAGATGAGATGGCTGGATGGCATCACCGACTCAATGGACATGGGTTTGGGTAAACTCCAGGACTTGGTGATGGACAGGGAGACCTGGTGTGCTGTGATTTATGGGGTTGTAAAGAGTTGGACATGGCTGAGTGACTGAACTGAACTGAACTGAACTGAGCTATCCGAGTCAACCACTCATTCACTGTTTTCAGGCTTACAGTATTTTGTTGCTATGCTTCTTCTCTCATCCTTTTTATCTTGTGTATCTTAACACAGTCTTTTACTGTCATTTTGGAAGAATTTGGAGGGAAGGAAATTAAATATATAATATGTGCTTGATCTTCCATTTTTCTCCAGAATGCTAATGTATTTTTTAGTTCTAACAGTCTGTGAATCTAAGATGGATGATAGATTGTAAAAAATCTAATCTCAATTATACAGGGCTGGGCTGCACAGAATATATATTTTCCTAACTACTGGGGCTTCCTCTACTAGCTGCTCGCTTGGTTCCCTACTGTCATAGCACATGGGGGCAGAATGTATGGTAAAATTCCCAACAACCTGCTTTACAATTTCTTTTCTGGCAAAAAAGACTACAGAAAGGAAAATATTAAGGGTCATGACTGAAAGTGAGGGTTTACTGTTTTACATTATTTTTGGTCTCTTAGCTTACAATTAGATTCAATATTTTAATGTTTTAAAATCATATTTCTTTGAGGGAATTACCCAGGCCGTCCAGTGGTTTGGACTCTGCATTCTCATTGCTGAGGGCCCAGTTCAATCCCTAGTTGGGGAACTAAGATCCTGCAAACCAAAAAATCTTGTCCCTCCCCCCCCCACAAATTAATTTGCTTTCAATTGATAATAAGTGAAGGAATGTATCGTTTCAAGATATTGTGTTTGTTAAAAATACTTTCATGTGTATCATATGATTAGATCAACCACATGAGGCATGTTCAAATAAAGAAACTGAGGCATGAAAACCAGTCAGATAACCTCCTTAAGTATGTATAGCTAATGAGGATCTTTTTGGAAGACGGTCAGAAAAATCAGTTTTCTCTTTCATCTATGTCTACTTGGTAGTGAGGGTGGTCATTTTCTTGGAGCAGTCCAGTTTATGGAGTAGATTTGGCAGCAGAACTGTTACCATCTGTAACTGCTATTTATTTAGTATCTACTAGGTGCTCATATGACTGCATGCTAAACTGCTTCAATCATGTCTGATTTTTTGTGCACTGTGGACCATAGCCATCCAGGTTCCTATGTCCATGAGATTCTTCAGGAGAGAATACTGGAATGGGTTGCCATGACCTCCTCCAGGGGATCTTCCCAATGTGTCTCCTACATTTCCTGCATTGGCAAGTGGGTTCAACACTAGCGCCACCTGGGAGGCCCAATAAGTGCTTGGCTGTGTGCAAATACTTTACATGTTGTCTCATTAATCTTCATAGTGGTCTTCTTTCTTTACAGATAGGAAACTGAGACCCAGACAGGTTAAAAACTTGTTGGGGAACACACAACTTATACTTGCAGGAACTGGTCTTTCTGACTTGAAAGCTTGGGCTCTTACTACACACAGCTTCCTCCAGGGCACACAGGTGAGAAGCTTAGTCTAGTGGCCAACTGAAGGAAAATGGGTGATTACAATACTGTATGCTAAGGGCTGTAGTGGGGTTACAGTATGGTGGTATGAGGGCCAGTGGGACTGCTTGGAGGAAGTCATCAAATCAGAGGCCTGATGGGACAGTAGGAGCAAGCCAGGGAAGAAAGGGCAAAAGAGCATTTCAGGTTGAGTGGGCCAAAAGACATTCTTGTACCTGGGGGAAGTCAGAGTAATTGAGCAAAGGCCATGGCAGGAGATGGAGAGATGGACTTGGTGAAGAGAGGAGAGGCTAGAGGGAAATATGGGGGACAAGTAGAAAGAGCCTTGGAAGTCTATGGAGGGAAGTTAGGTGTTCATCTTCATGCCAGTAGGGAACATTTAAGGGTTTTTTAGCGAAGGAGGGACATATATAAAAATTTGCATTTTATAAAAACCATTCTGGTAGCTGCAGGAAGAATGGATGTGAGAGGGACTGGAAAGGGGGAGAAGTTGAGAATGATTTTCAGAACTTTTCCTTGGACAAGTGGACAGAGTGGTACCATTCACTGAGTCAAGGATCAGTCTCAGGATAAGTCTATTGCAGTATCTAGGGATGTGAACTGATTCATTAGATCTGATTTTGCACAAGAATTCAGTGAATGTTTAGAACTATCTGGACAGACCTATGTTCATAACCATGCTCTACATCAGGTTCAGAATCAGTTTAAGTCTTAAGAGATTTGGGTATCTTTGTACTTATCCCCTTATACTCTCCCATTTAAAAAAAGTCTTGATTGTGTTTACTGCTTTTTAAAAATTAAGTTGAATTATACAAGCAACAGTGACTTTAATAGATTTACTGTTTTAGGTGAGTTTCCATCTAAAAAGGGAATACCAACATGAGATTTTAAAATATGTATTTATATTGTCAAATTTGAAAATTTTCTAGGTACAGTACTAAAAATGTACAAAATTGAAGGAGTAGTGGAATTACACAATACAACTTTTAAAAACTGGTATGATGGCATGGTAAAGAAAATGTTACACAACATAATATACTTGCTTATTGATTCCTTCCTCTAATATTTATGATCTTTAGAAAATGTTACTCTTGGTTGTTCTTAGCATTGTGTAGAACATGCAATATTAAAAATAATAAAATTACAGAGCTGGAGAGAAATTTAGATAATTCAGTTCTCTCATTTTAGGATAATGGAGATCAGAAAGTCCCTACAGCTGAGGAGTCTGAGCAACAGAATATCCACGTCTTTGGTTAGTGATACAAAAATCATGGTGTCCTTCGACACTCAAACTATTATAGGAAAGGAAACTGACATCTTGAATCTTTATGCTCTTTTATTGCAATGGAAAGTGGAAAAAAAATACAGTTTTATGGAGAGGATTTGTATTGTCTCTTAAATATATCATTGAATCTTAACATTTGTTTTTAGATGCAATAAAACTTCTCCACAGCTGCTTTGGGAAAACAATAATATGAATCTTCATATTAAAGGTTCCAGTAGCATATATATATGTAGGATATTGGCTTATAAAATATGAAATGGAAACCAATTAATAAAGGCTAAAGTGTGCCAATGAAATTGTTACCATTAAACATTTGTGGAGCTTAGAGGGTTTGCAAAATATTTTTCATTTGCATAACCAGTTTCCATACTTTCTAATAATGAAATGTCTTTTTGGAAGTTGATAAAAAATATAAAGCAGTTTTAAGAGCTACATATTTCATATACACCTAACAACATTGTATAATCTAAACAGTCTATACTACTGTTATGCAAAAGAAAAGAATAAAAATTTATGTTTCCCTCAGCGACAAAGAAAAGTAGGTAAAAAAATTTATTCAAATAAACTTCTGACTGATAAAATATCGTTTCTAACATGTTCAGTGACTGGTCTCAGACAACATAAAACTCTTCATTATTAGAAATTATAAAGCACTGTAGACGTTCTTTAATAAATGCAATGTAATATTTAGTGTATCTGATGCACCATATGGTATAGGCTAGAGTCTGTGTATGAGAAAATAGAAAATATATATTTCAGTTTCTATCCCTGGTTCTTGGCACAGTGCTCCCCAAACCGTTGTGAATTCCTAAGGGACAAGAGTAGAAGCATCTTTTAATCTATTGAATCAGTGGGCTCCTAGATGGCTCCTAGATGAGGGCTGGTCACCAGAAAGGACCACATCATACTTAACAGCTTGAAATTTTCAAGCCGGCTCCCTACTTCTCCAGAGAGGAGAGAGGAGACGAAAATGGAGTTAATAATTCATTGTGCCTACTTGAGGAAGCTTCCATAACCCCCATAGCAGCATTTGGAGAGCCTCCAGATGAGTGAACACAGTCACCTATGGAAGGGTGAAGCCTTCCCTGGTGGTTCACACAGTAAAGAATCCACCTGCAAGGCAGGAGACCTGGGATGGATCCCTGGGTCAGGAATATCCCCTGGAGGAGGGCATGGCAACCCACTCCAGTATTCTTGCCTGGAGAATCCCCATGGACAGAGGAGCCTGGCGGGCTACAGTGTACGGGGTCGCCAAGTGTTGGAATCGACCTGGAGACGAAGGAAAACAAGAGGAGGAAACCCGACCGCGAGGCGGGGCGAAAGGCGAGCCCGCCCCCGCCGCCTGTTTGGGGGAGCTGAGCGCGCCGGTCGCGGGGAAAGTGAGTCTGAGGGCTCGGGTGGCCGAGGCCGGGGTTCCGAGCCCCTCGGCTTTGTCCTGGCCGCGCCCGGTGGGGGCCAGGGGAAGGCTCTCGCGGGCGGCCAACATCCTGGAGCACGTCTACGGACTGACCCGGTGCATGAAAAGGTAACAGCCGCCCAGGTGCCTGCCTGCAGCGGCCAGGGCCGCCTCTCCCACGGGGTTTTGCCCTGGTGTACTGGTTCCGAAAAGGCGCCGGGCCGGAGGCGAACCAGCCGTCTCAGAGAGGCCAGTTCCCCTTCTCGAGTTCGCTGGCAATTCCTTCTCTCTCCTGGGAACCCTGTCTAGTCGCCGCTGACCCATCCCAGTTTCTTTAGTCAGATATTAAAAAGATGTCAGTTTGGTTTCCAAAATTAGGAGAAGCAAAGCAAGCGTCTAATTTTCCTATGTTTGCTTCTGGAGAATGCAAGAATTGGTCCTTGGGATTTAAATGATGCTCCAAATATGGTGTGTGGTTGTGGGAACTCTCTGCTGCTTGAGGAAGAGTGGTTTCATAGTTGGGGCCACACAGAGTAGGGGAGAGAGGGGGTTTTGTGTTTGGTTTGGTTTTTCTGACACTAGGTGAAAACCATCTACTGAGGACCTCCCAGAGAAATAAAAATCAGCTGATGTTGAGGTTGCACCTTTCCCCCTCTTTGAAGAGAAACAGGAAAGTTATTCTTGCTTGATTTTGAACTTGGAGAAAATGTCAGATAAAATGGATGTGTTTAGGCATCACCTAGAAGTGAAATCTTTAGATTGCCCTTAAGTAATGCTTGGGCAAAAATCTCACTCCTGAGTGTGCAGCTCTGTAGGGCATTTGGCTGGCACTTGGGCAATGAGAGGCCTGGTGTGGGCACCTCTGAAGAGACAACAGCAGCAATAACATTGCGATATTTATTGAGCCTATGCTATGTGCAAGTCTAAGTGAATTGCATATACTGTTTAATACTGAGTGCTCTTTTGAGAGCTTTAATGTATTGTTATTTAGTCTTGATGAGTATATGAAGTAGCTGCTGTTGTTCTAGTCCCATTTTACAGATGAGGAAATGAAAACATGAGTTTTTCAAGTGGGTAAATGCCCCCGTTGTCCAGCTGCTATGAGTATAGGCTCCTAACAGCTCACAGCTGCACCTCCTTTCAAGAATTGCAGTCACTGATGGAGGCTGCCTTGCCAGGAAAAGCCCCAGTGGTTACACCCCAAGACTTCTGGGGACGGTCTGTAGCTAAGGGCTGCTAGGCGGGCACCTGCCTGCTCCGAGGGGAACCTCTTTGCAATGCATTCAGTCTACACTGCCTGTGGGATCAGGCTGGGGTGGGCTACAGCTGGGCCCACATCTTTGCCTCTTACCTTTTGCTGTCCTGGTCGCCCCATTTCCTTATAGTTTTCACCTGAGAACCTCCCATCATTACACACGAGAGTCTTTGTCTCAGGGTGTGCTTCTGTGAATCTCAGCCTGAGACAACTGCTCTGCTCTGCAGTAGGCATACCTTGGGTTCGGTTGCAGACCACAGCAATAAATCAAATATCACAATAAACTGATTCACATGAATTTTTTTGGTTTCCCTGTTCATAAGAAGTTATATTTACACTATGCTGTAGTCTGTTAAGTGTGCAGAAGCAGTATGTCCAAAATAATGTACAGACCTTAATTAAAAAGTACTTTAACGCTAAAAATTGCTGACCAGCATCTGAGCCTTCAGCAAGTCGTAATCTTTTTGCTGATAGACTTACTCAAGGCAGGGTTGCTACAGCCTTCAATTTGTTTGAAAAAAAAAAAAAGCAAACCAACAGTATCTGTGATGTATGATAAAATGAAGTATACCTATACTGGGTTGTGACGTTTTCAGAGTTTTATTCTTAATTTCCTAGCGGGAATTCTATTGAAATACAACCCATCAGTTTTAAGCATGTATCTATCAGATGACTTTCTCTTCTGGTTAATATATAAAGAGATACATAAAGGAAATTATGCTGCTAAAATGTTACTTTATTTGTATAAAGGAAATAACAATATGGCTTCTTTTAGATTCTCTTTGGCCAGGAAAACACTATTCCTACCAGGGATGGAGGTGGCCAGAGTAGGTGACAGATGAGTATTCATTGATTTCTTGATCAATGAACCTGATTATGAGAAGGAAATATGTTAATACTATTTTTAACAGCTTTATTGAGGTATAATTGACATAGTGAAAGTGTATATTTTAATAAGTTGTTTTATGCGTATGCCCACAAACCCTCATCACAATCAAAATAATGAAAATGTACATCATTCTTCAAAGTTTCTTCAGCCTCTTTCTGGTTCCAGGCAACCACTGCTTTTGTTTTAGTAACATAAGGTTGAAGAAAACCTCAGAGGTTATGAGCTTCAATTGCTCAGTAGTCGGGCGTGCCTGAGCGCAGGCATGCAGGGATTTCCACCAGGTAAGAGCATGAGGGAAGGTGACGTAACTAGGGCCAGCCAGCCTGCCATCTGCATGTAATAAAGAAGATGGATACAAAGCTGGACACTGATGACAACTTTGGCATCAAGGCAAAGATTCCATGCCTGTGGCAAATTTTGATGAGTTTCAGGAAAACTGTGGGATAGCCCGGGGTTTTTGTTACAATTAAAGGAGGCCCTGTGAGGGAGTGATGCCATCCTTGAAATGCACAGCCTAAATAAAAACATACAATAAACCTTTCCACCCAAACTCAGAACTCCTAGTCTGGTACTGGAAAAGGAATCACTTGGGGGTGGGGCAGCTGATTTCTGCCCTTCATGTTCATGCCCTCTTGGTTCTCTTACTGGCTGCTGCTGGATACAGAGGACATACTTTCCCATCTTAACCCTTTGGCTCAAGTTTGCTACCTCGTGGTCAAGCTCAGAAATGTTTAGAATGTTCTGAGGCACTGCTGAAAGCTCTGGCAAAAGCAGCAGAGATAATACAGTGAGAGCAGTAGTTCTAGATAATCTGGCATTTAAACCTAGTTTTCTATCTTTGCTTTATGAGCCTTTTTCTCATGCCTGGAAATCCCCTTTTTTGACTCCTCAAAGTTCAAGCCAAACCCAGTTCACTGCGAACTCCTTCCACCTCTCACTTCTTTGTTCCTTTCTGGAAGATTCTTAGAGCACAGCAACTGATGGTTAGCTTCATAATCTAGCCCTTGATCTCAGCAATCTAGATCTTAATGGTCTAGATCATTGCTGTACAATAGAAATATAATGCAAGCCACAGATATGAGTCACACATTTAATTTTAAATTTCTAGTGGCCTCATTTTAAAAAAAGGAGAGAGGGTAACAAACAAGGGAAATTATTTTGTAGTAATATATTTTCAACTCAATCTCTCCAAAATCTCATTCAATAGGTAATCTATATAAAAATTACAGTGACATATTTTACATTGCCTTGTACTAAATCTTTGAAATCCAGTGAGTACTTATAGCTCATCTCCATTTGTATGAACTGTATTTATATACTGAACAGTGCAAGTCTAGCTTTAGCATCATGGCCTGGATCCACAATTAGCTGAATGTTCTGTGGAAAAGAGGCCTAGAATATGAGTTTTCTTTTGGACACACCGAGTTTAGGGTGTAAGCCTTTGGAAATGCAATTCTAGAATAGCAAGACAGCACCTTTCAACTTCATTTGTCAGAGCAACATGTAGTACCTCCATAGTAAGTTCCCAATTCCATTCTGTCTTTTGAACCCATACATTAGAGCTTTCCCCTCATCTTAACTTGCACTAATGTATATTCTACTCCAGTCAGTTCATCTCTACATTATTCTCTATCAAGTATGTACTTATTTTATGCCCTTTTCTATTACTTATACCCATGGATAGAGGAACCTGGCAAGCTACAGTCCTGAGGTTGCAAAGAGTCAGACACAACTAGGGACTCAACAACAATAAACTTATTTTGTCTGTCCTTCAGGTACCTTGGAAAGAGTTGAGCAGAAGAATGGGCACTATTTTACTTGAACATAAAAAAACCACGTGTACCCCAGTGTTCATCGCTGCATTGTTTATAATAGCCAGGACATGGAAGCAACCTAGATGCCCATCAACTGACGAATGGATAAGAAAGCTGTGGTACATATACACAATGGAATATTACTCAGCATTAAAAAAAAATTCATTTGAAGCAATTCTACTCAGATGGACGAAACTGGAGCCCATTATCCAGAGTGAA